>CM053566.1:26148269-26164051 GCA_028646485.1 Cryptoprocta ferox | reverse complement strand
AGAACTGATCCATGAATTCAGCAAAGTCGCTGGGTACAAAATCAATGTACAGAAATCTGTTGCATTTTTATACACCAATAATGAAGCAACAGAAACAGAAATCAAGAAACTGATCCCATTCACAATTGCACAGAAAACCATAAAATACCTAGGAATAAACCTATCCAAAGATGCAAAAATCTGTATGATGAAAACTATAGAAAACTTATGGAAGAAATTTAAGAAGACACAAAGAAATGGAAAAACATTTAATGGTCATGGATTGGAAGAATAAATATTTTAAAATGTCATTATTACCCAAAGCAATCTACACATTCAATGCAATCCCAATCAAAATTGCACCAGCATTCTTCTCAAAGCTAGAACAAACTATTCTAAAATTTGTATGGAACCACAAAAGACCCCGAATAGCCAAAGTAATATTGAAGGAGAAAACCAAAATGGGAGGCATCACAATCCCAGACTTTAGCCTCTACTACAAAGCTGTCATCATCAAGACAGTATGGTACTGGCACAAAAGCAGACACACAGACCCATGGAATAGAATAGAGAACCCAGAATTGGACCCACACATGTATGGCCAATTAATCTTTGACAAAGCAGGAAAGAGTATCCCATGGAAAAAAGACAGCCTCTTTAACAGATGGTGCTGGGAGAACTGGACAGCAACATGCAGAAGAATGAAACTAGACCACTTTCTTACACCGTACACAAAAATAAACTCAAAATGGATGAAGGACCTGAATGTGAGACAGGAACCCAATAAAACCCTAGAAGAGAATGGAGGAAACAGCCTCCTTGACCTCAGCCACAGCAATTTCTTACTTGACACATCCCCAAAGGCAAGGGAACCAAGAGCAAAAATGTACTATTGGGACCTCATCAGGATAAAAACTTCTGCACAGCAATGCAATCAATAAAACTAATAGGCAACCGACAGAATGGGAAAAGATAGTGGCAAATAACATATCCGATAAAGGGCTAATATCCAAAATCTCTGAGGAACTCACCAAACTCCATACCCAAAAAACAAATAATCCAGTGAAGAAATGGGCAGGAGACATGAGCAGACACTTCTCCAAAGAGGACATCCAGATAGCTAACAGACACATGAAATGATGCTCAGGGTCACTCATCATCAGGGAAATATAAATCAAAACCACACTGAAATACTACCTCACGCCAGTCAGAGTGGCTAAAATGAACAAATCAGGAGACTCTAGATGCTGGCGAGGATGTGGAGAAATGGGCACCCTCTTACGCTGTTGGCAGGAATGTAAACTGGTGCAGCCACTCTGGAAAACAGTGTGGAGTTTCCTCAAAAAATTAACAATAGAACTCCCCTATGACCCAGCAACAGCACTGCTAGAAATTTACCCAAGGGATACAGAGTGCTGATGTATAGGGGCACATGTATGCCAATGTTAATAGCAGCACTTTCCACAATAACCAAATCATGGAAACAGCCTAAATTTCCATCAACTGACGAATGATCAAGAAGACAGGGTTTATGTATACAATGGAATACTACATGGCAATGAGAAAGAATGAAATCTGGCCATTTGCAGCAACGTGGATGGAACTCGAGGGTGTTATGCTAAGTGAAGTAAGTCAGGCAGAGAAGGACAGATACCATATGTTTTCACTCATATGTGGAACAGGAGAAACTTAACAGAGGACCATGGGGGAGGGAAAGGCGAAAAATAGTTAAGGAGAGGGAGGGAGGCAAACCATGAGAGACTCTTGAATACTGTCAACAAACAGGGTTGATGGGGGTGAGGGAGAGGGAAAAATGGGTGATGGTCATGGAGGAGGGCACTTGTGATGATCACTGGGTGTTATATGAAAACCA
The DNA here is from genome assembly GCA_028646485.1 of Cryptoprocta ferox. NCBI lineage: Eukaryota > Metazoa > Chordata > Mammalia > Carnivora > Eupleridae > Cryptoprocta > Cryptoprocta ferox. The sequence goes on along the minus strand of CM053566.1, from coordinate 26,162,199 downwards.
GCTTGACAATAACCTATAAAAAAATCTGAGATATCCAGAAGAATTTTATAAAGCCATGATTTAACTAGAAGTTAACTGTTTGGTGTTTGTCTTGTTGAAGATTTGTACATTTTGTTGATCAACTTGGACAAAGTAATCTTATTAAAGAAAGATTAATTTGTTTCCAAAAAACATGATTGATAAATTGGAAATTTATCAAAATTCATCAAAATTTAAAATTTTGTGCATAAAAGACACTGGCTAAAGAAATTAATAGTCTACAGAATGGGAAAAAGTATTTGCAAATCATATTTGTGACAAATGACTTGTATCCAGAATATGCAGAGAACCTCTAAAACTCAATTAGGCAAACAATCCAGTTTACAAATGAGCAAAACATTTGAACGGAGGTTTACAAAAGAAGACAAACAAATGGCTAAAAAGCACAGGAAAAAATCATCATTAGTCATTCAGAAATCCAGATTAAAATCACAACACGGTACCACTTTTCATCCACTAGAATGGCATAACCAAAATGAACAGACAATAACAAGTGTTGGGGAGGAAGTGGTGAAAGGGAACCCCCATACATTGCTCCTGAGTATGCAAAACAGCATAGCCACTTTGGAAAGCAACTTGACATTTTCTTAAACATTAGACATAAATTTACCACATGACCCAGAAAATCTTCTCCTAGGGGTCTACCCAAGAGAAATGAAAACTTGTCCACACATAAGACTTTTATGTCAGTGTTTATTGCATTATTCATAGCAGCTCAAATGTGGAAGCAACCCACATATCTATCAACTGGAATGGATAAACAAAATGTGGTGTATCCTTACAATGGAATATTCAGCAATAAAAAGGAATGAACTTCTTATACATGATACAGCATGAACGAACCTCAAAAACTGTATGTTGAATGAAAGAAGTCAGATTCAGAAGAGTATATATTGTGTAATTCCATGCATATGAAATGACCTTTGAAAAGGCAAGTGCATGGACAAAGGTCAGCAAGTATTTTCTGTAAAGGGCAATGCAGTAAATATTTTAGGCTTTGTCAGCCATACTGCCTCTCTTGTAACTAAGTTCTGCAATTGTTGGGAGAAAGCAGTGGTATATTGTAATGTAAATGAATGGGCATGGCTTGTGTTTCCAAGAAACTACTTACAAAAACAGTCCACAGGCTAAATCTGGCCCAAGATTAGTAGTTTGTAGACCCCTGCTGTGGCAGCAGGAAGTAGATCAATGTTTGTTTGGGGCTGGGAAATGAAATCTGTGAGTAACTGCAAAGGGGCAAGAGGGGTATTTGGGAGAAGATAGGGATCTGCAAACTACAGTTAAAAAATTTTAAAGGAATATGCAGCAGAGGCCACACGTGGCCCATAAAGGCTAAAATATTTACAACAGCCTAGACAATGTGGAGCGATTGGTTGTGTGACCAGATTACTCTGGAAGTAAAAGACGTGGTTTCTGTTAATAAGTTTATAATGTGTACTAGAAAATGTAAAAAAAAAAAATATGAAAAAATTTTCAGAAACCTGGAAGTATACCTCTGTAACCACAGAAATTTGAGTGGCTAATGTTGTATATTGCTCCAACATCAAACCTAGAAAATGACCAAGAAAGTAATTTTGTGAGAGTTCTTTGCAAACACTGCTGGAACAGAAAGTAATCTTGTTCTCTGCCTCACCTTTAACCCAACTGTTCTATGAAAACAACCAATCCACACAAAATTGAAGTTGCTCTTCCTGCTTGTGAGATTGAAGAAAATAAAAGTACATTTTAATGACTTTTAACAGTGATTTTCGACCACAGATTGTTGCAGTTTCTTTAATTATCCAGGGCTAAACTGGCATTCTAACAGGAGATATTTCCTATTACATTTACCTTTGCGTTATTAATGCAACAAATGGTCTCCATTAGCAGTTGTCTGAAGCTTTAAATTTCCTTATATTTCATCCGTAAATGTTGGCAGTGAACCCCCACACTTAAAATGAACAGAAGCATTAGCAAGAGACTGAAACCCCTCCTCTTTGGGTTTCTAGTGGCTGAGGTTCATTTGCTAGGAATTCCTTCCAATTCTCCAGCAAGGTATAACCCAGACTTCTCTACACCCTGTGGATGCCAAGTAATGTAAATATGTAAACTTATTCCATCCTGTGGCAGACTTTTCCTGCATCTTCCTCCTTATCCTGCACTCCATTTACTTGTCTTCCTTCCAACAAAAAACTACTCTTGGGACATCCCTTTCAAGGAGATACAGAGAAAAATCTTGTGTTTCAGTGGATAACTATGCATTGTCTATAGCACACTCTTCCAGGTTATTAGATCCTAACTCCGTTTACTGTAACTCTGTAAATGGTACTAACTGATGGATATGCACACTATGCCTCGTTTGGTGAAGAACCCCTCCCTGCCTCCCTTTCCCCCACCTCACACATACAGTGTAAAATCCATTTTTGTTTCCTACCTGCAGATTAGATTGGATCATGTCACCTTGTCCAAATTGTTAATCCTTCTCCAGTTTTTAGTTCTTCCAGTTTCCATCAGCATCTGGCTACAACCCTCCAAACAAACCACTGGTTCCAATTTTCCTTCCTCCCTCCTTCCTGACTCTGACTGCCCAGCTTCTAGGCCACCTCTTAGTTAGTCCTTACCCCAGGATCTGGGGGCCCCTGTGAATGGAAGGGATGCAAAATTCTGCGACAACAGGCAGCTGGGATGAGAGGCAACAGTGAGAAGTTAACCCTGAGAGGCTGAACGTACAACAGACAACAGACCATAGATGACAACAGAACTCTGACCCACACCCTCTGCAGTAGCCAGCCCTGCAAGCCAGGACCTCTGCAGCCATGGCTCAGAACAGCCTGGATTTTGTCAGTGACTGTCAGCTTCCCTATCTTTGTTCCTGCGTCCATTCATGACCAACTAGAGAAAGCCACATATGCTTTCCCAACCAATCACAATTGGCCATGCTTCCAGTAGGCTCCCTCTAGCTTCCCAACACCACCAACTTCCAAACTGGAATATCCCTTTCTTTAAAACTTTCTCCCTCCTCTGGCTGCTCATGAGTATGTGTCAGAGGCCTATAGTAGTCCTGACTCCCTTGCTCCAGCAAGTTCTGAGTAGATGCTTCTGCTTATTCTTGTGACAGGGGCTTTCTATTTATTTCCACAGCTCCCAGGAAATCCTATGAACTGGGGGGAAGTTACTAACTTCACACATTATTTGAGATGTCTCTTGAACCATACTTGTTCAAAGGCTGAAGAAAAGGTTTCAGCTCTAATGTGTGAAGAGCTTGGACCCTCCTGCTTTCCTCTTTAAGAACTTTTTTGATTATATTGAGCCCACTGGATAATAAGGATAATCTTCCCACCTCCAGATCCTAATCACATCTGCCAAGCATCTTGCCACAGGTAGTCACATACTCACGGGCTCTGGGGATGAGGATGTGGACATCTTTGGGGGCAGGTGGCATTAGTTATTCTGTCCACCACAGACATGTGACCCAATGCTGGTTGATAAAATACAAGGAAGTCTATTTAGAGGTGTCTGAGAAAGGTTTTAGTCCCTGATAAAAGTCAGCAGACTGTCCCTTCTCTGGACACAGTTTTGGAACAAACTTATGTGATACCCATCTTACAGCCACGAGGGAACAAGCCTAAGCACAAAAACAGAAGACAAAGGGAGCCTGGATCCATGAAGACACTTTTGAGTGGCTCAGTTAGTCTTGACTGGAACCAGCTACCTCAGGACATCTTGTTTTGTGAGTGTTCTTATGGGATGGGGGCAAGATTGAAATTTTATAAATATAGGAGTAGACACTATTAATATATATTGAGTCTTAACATACATGGAGTCAAGACATATCCCTCTTTAAATATAAAAAAGGGCAATAAGAAAGTTTTTAAAGTTGGTGTGAGGTGTGAGTCAGTGAAGGGACCTAAAATTAAAAGAGATTAAGGCCCAGGGCAAGACAGAGACCTATTTAGAGGTTCGTTTGCCAGACTGGATTCACAGAGCTATTCAAGAAGACCAGTATGTGTCCCAATTTAACTGGTGATCTGGGACCTATTAGGGACATGAAAGTTCTAGTGAAGGCCCTTTCCAAGAGCACAGAATTGTTTTTGAGAAGTGAAATGTGTGTCTTGGTTACTATTAGTAATGTCTGTAACTCTGAAGGGAATAAGGGGTGTCCTGGCAAAGCTTAGTATTGTGGCCTTAGTACCTGTAAAGACATATGCAATTTTGATTTATAATTTTGTGTATCTGTGAGGTAAGAGATTCCCAGGGTTCTTTACCCTGAAGGGGACAACCTTTAGGCAATGGCCCAGAAATTTATAATAAATGTAAAGATGGGGACACTTGTTGGCTGGGGTATCTGGTGCTAAGATGACTGCCTGAAATTCGGTCTGGTGTGTTGTTTGGGAGTCCTGTCCTTATTAGGGACATCCTGGCTAAGGGGAAAGCAGCACATTCCATTGGGCTCTCTCATGTGTGGTGTTTAGTACTGTCACTTGTATGGTCCATGAACTCCCATTGCTGTTCACTCAGTTAATCCCAAGGGATGCCCTAGGTGGCTGAAGAATCTGGGGAAGGGATGACTCCTCTAGCTAGGGACTGAGGACATGGAAGGCCACCCCCTCCTGCACATGGAATATGGAGAGGGCTCAGATCTAGCTCCATCCTATCTTTTTTAATTTTTTTAATTTTTTATTTTTTATGAATTTTCTTTTGGAAAATTTTATTTATTTTATTTTATTTTATTTATTTTAAACATAGTTTATTGTCAAGTTGGTTTCCATATAACACCCAGTGCTCATCCCAACAAGTGCCCTCCACCCATTTTCCCTTCTCTCCCAACCCCCATCAACCCTCAGTTTGTTCTCTGTATTTAAGGGTCTCTTGTGGTTTGTCTCCCTCCTTCTCCCTAACTATTTTTTCCCCTTCCCTTCCCCTATGGTCCTCTGTTAAGTTTCTCCTGTTCCACATATGAGTGAAAACATATGGTATCTGTCTTTCTCTGTCTGACTTATTTCACTTTAGCTCCATCCTATCTTAAAAAGGCTTCAGTGGCTGTGCTGTTTCCATGACCCAAAGCATAATGGGCAACTGAGAATGGAGGGTCACATGCTCAGGGTCTATGAGAGCCCCTATTTTCAGGAAAGTCCAGTATGTAGATATTTGTAGTTTTAAGGGTAAAACATGAGGTCAAGAGGGGCAGTTTCTTGCATTAAATGCCCTTGGACAATTTTAGCCATTATAAGGGACTCCATATATATTGAGACTCCAGGAGGCTGGAGAAGAAGTTGTCAGAGCCTCAAGAATGAAGGGTTTTGAGGGCATTAATGGGAGTGTCTGTTGATTTTAATTTGAAGTAAAATTTGTAAATGAGGAAGTGTTGCCACCAGAACCCCAAAGAATGGATGAATATTAGAGTTGTGCATCCATAATAAGTGTGTCAAATGGTCTTGGAGGAGGAAGTCCTCAATGTAATGTCATACCTTTGCTCCTGGAGAAAGGTGCATGCAGTGAAGACCTTGTCTTCGAAGGTTGTGTGCAATGGTGAAGCCACTAAGGTTCCCCATGGGTAGAGACAAGTGTATTGTATCCCTTCAAAGGCAAAGGCAAATTGCAGCTAAGAGGCTGCTGAAACAGGCATTGAACATGATATATTAGCCAAATCCATAAGAGAAAAATATTGATATGTTGTTGATTGGATAGGATCAGTAACTTTAATAATATTCGCTATTGGGTATGGGGCCTTAAGGGCTGAGAACCACAGCATTCATGTTGTAGTTGTCTACCATGAGCCACAATTTGTTTTTTCTAGAGTTAACAATAGGCACAGGGTGTCTGGGTGGCTCAGTCAATTAAGCCTTTGACTTTTGATTTCTGCACAGGTGATGATCTCACGGTTTGTGAGATAGAGCCCCTCATTGGGCCTTGCACTGACTGCTCAGAGCCTGCTTGGGATTCTCTCCCTCTCTCTGTGCCCCTCTCCTGCTTACACTTTCTCTGTCAAAATGAATAAATAAGCATTTAAAACAAACCAAAAGAAAAAAAACAGGCACAATTGGGCTATCACATGGAGAAGTGGTGGGGATGATCACCCCTTTATTAATGATTAAGGATCAAGGATGAAATGTTAATATTTGAAGGCCATTTCCTCAAACAGTGCCTTTACGTTGGGGTTATATTAACTATTTTAACTTGAGGGGAGGGGTAATCCATTCTATAAATATGGGAAATTTAGGCAGGGCTATTAAGTGAGGTATACCTATTTTTCCCCTCTATTTTGTATTTAGCTACTTTCCTAAGATTATATGCGATATAAAATTTAAATTTTGTGGGATTCACAGGTATAATTTGAGCCCCAGGATTGACTGAGTTTATGAGGTTCTGTCAATTGGTGCATTGTAGCAAATGTTAAGTTTAATTTAGAACCTATGTTGTAGAGGCACAAAAGCCAATCAGTGGCCTTTTACTCTTTTATGTAAATTATTTTAGTATATAAATTCTGGATTTAAATTGAGTCAAATTATGCATCTTTGTTTTAATTATTAAATTTGTGAGTGTGTTGTAGGCTGTTAGCCACCAGAAGCCTCAGTTTTTAGTTTCTGTCTCTGGCTGATAGGAAGAAAAGGGGCTGCCTCTAGGCAGCAGGCTCTCCCCAGGAGAGAAAAGCCTGTCTCAGAATAATCATTTCAGTCTCTTTAGCCCTTCTCCTTCCTCATAATCAAATATTTTAGAATGGTTTATTCTAAGTGGTACAATTTTTCCTTTTCTTCCCTTTCTTTTTTGCCTCCTGTCTGTCCCTAAACATTTCATCTCCTTTTCTTCCTTTTTGGTGTTTATAGGATGAGCTCCTGGTAGCCCCGAGTGACTGCTGTGAGCAGCAGCCTCCATTTTTAGGGTATCCCACTCAATCTGGGCTTTACATCCAAGACAGCCCTGGTGGCATCAGCTTTAGCATTCAAATATTTTGTTTTGAGCATGAGACCCTTTGCTGTTGATAAGCAGCTGCTCTCAAGAGAGCCCATTAACACTGATTTAGGTGTTTTACAATCTTTTGTTAATTGGACCACCTCTTTGGGGGCTTTTTGGAGATCTGGATCCTAATGCTCTTTTCCCTTCCCCTTTCTCATTAAACATTGAGCCACTGGTCTTCACGGGTGAGACCTCTTGTATCCCACTGGATCAGGGAAGAAATCTCCATAGCAGCAGGCAGACAATAGAAAAGTTTGTGACCTGAACAAACATTTATAGGGTGTCATGAGAAGGCCTCACAGTGACCCTACAGATGCCCAAGACACATCAATAGCACATGAATTATGGCTCAGCAAACTCAGAGAGAAAGAGGGAAGTGTTTTATTGAATGCCCCTGGATATAATGTCAACATATATTGTCCTGGATACTAGAGAGTCTCATCTGAATGACTCAGATGCCTCACTGCTCATCGGTGCCCTGTCAGTGGATCAGACTTGTCCTGTGGCACTAGGGGAGTAGTTACTCCTCATCCCCTTTGGACAAACCTATTTCAGAAATGGATGTTGCCAATTACCTATATACACCAGATCCTCTGTCCTGGACCCTGAGTGCTCTACCAACATGGAGAAAAATGGAGAGATGTGTTGAGTGCCCTCTGAGTACCCAGTCCCAGATACCTGACACTCCAGCCTGTGTGACAGCTAGAGGAGGACTCAGCTTTTGGAACTCCTCAATTTACGGTTATGAATTTATGGCAAATCTGAAAATAAGCCCCAGCACAATGCAGTGGGTGTTTTTTCAGGTACATGAATGTTTATGAGTGTTCGTGGAAGTTTTTTAACACTGGTTTTAAGAAATTTGACGGTGATGTTTTATTGTTTCTTGTGCTTGGAGTTCATTGAGCTTCTTGTATGTGTGAGTTTGTTGTCTTATCAAATTTTGAAGACTTTCATCTATTATTTCTTTGAAAAGCTTTTCAGTCTTCCCAGTCTTTCATCCCTTTTGGAGGCTCCAATATACATATGACCTGATATTGTCCTATAACTCACTGAGGTTCTGTTCATTGATTTTCACTCTTTTCTTTTTCTGCATTCCACTTTGGATAGTTTCTATAGCTATGTCTTCAAGTTCACTAATTTTATTCTGTAATGCCTAATTTGCCATTAATTTCATCTAGTACATACTTTAGAGATTCTGTGGGTTCAGATCCAGACTACTGCAATAAATAAATAAATAAATAAATAAACAAACAAACAAACAAACAAATAAATAGTGAATATCACAATAAAGTGAGTCAAATGAATTCTTTTGTTTCCCTGTATATAAAAAATTATGCATACATTGTACAATACTATAGTATATTAAGTGTACAATAACATTATGTCTAGAAAAATAATATACATACCCTAATTTAAAAATACTTTGTTGATAAAAGTGCTAACCATCATGTGAGCTTTCAGCAAGTCTAATCTTTTTGCTGGTGGAGGGTCTTTCCTCAATGTTAATGGTGGCTGACTTACCAGGGTAGTAGTTGCTGAAGGTCGGGGTGGCTGTGGCAATTTCTTTAAGACAACCAAGAAGATTGCCTCATTGATCAATTTCTTTCACAGTAGATTTCTCTGTAGCATGTGATGCTGTATGATAGCATTTTACCCACAGTAGAACTTTTTTCCAAATTGAAGTCAGTTTTCTCAAATCCCACCAATGCCTTATCAACTAAGCTTATGGAATATTCTTAATCCTTTGTTGTCATTTCAACAACCTTCACCAGGAATAGATCCCACCTCAAGAAACGACTTTCTTTGCTCATCCATAAGAAGCAACTCCTCATCTGTTCAAGTTTGATCATGGGATCGCAGCAATTCAGTCATATCTTAGTCTACTTTCCCTTCCATATAAATTTGGGACCTCTTTTTCACATACTGCTATGCCACATTTCTGAGGTCTGGCCAGAATACTGACAAAGAAAATATTGTGACTGGGTTTTTCCCTTCCACCTTTCTCATGATGGGGTCCTGACCCACTTACACAAGGAGATGCACATGGTTCAGAGATTTTTCAAGAGCCAAGCTGCTAGCTATTTCAGACTTACATCTTGCAAACTGATGAAATACCGTTAATACACATCTTCAAAACATGGCTTCTGTTTGCTTTTCCTACAATCTGGTCTTTGGTCTTCTCCTAGCAAAGAACTCGTGGCTGCCTCCCTCTCTCACTGGATGCTCTAGCCCAAACCTGAAATGTGTTTCTTTCTTTTTTCTTCTTAAGCTTGATGCTATTATTTTTTAAAGTTTGTTTATTTATTTAGAGAGAAAGACGCAGAGAGAAGGGAAGAGAGAGAATCCCAAGAAGTCTCTGCACCATCAGTGCAGAGCCCAATGTGGGGCTTGAACTCACTGAACTGTGAGATCAATACCTGAGCTGAAACCAGGAGTTGGACACTTAACTGACTGAGCCACCCAGGCACCCCTGAAATATATTTCTTAAGTGGGAAGACTTGAAAGTCAAAATTACTCCTTGATCCATGGGCTGCAGAATGGATGTGTGCTTGCAGGCATAGAAACGACATTAATCTCATCCATCTCCATTAGGGCTCTTGAATGACCAGGTGCATCATCAATGAGCAGTAATATTTTGAAATAAATCTTTTTTTTTTTTCCCTGAGCAGTAGGTCACAGTAGTGGGCTTAAAATATTCAGTCAACCATGCTGTAAACAGACGTGCTGTCATTCTGGCTTTGTTGTTCCATTTATAGAGCACAGGCAGAGTAGATTTAGCATAATTCTTGAGGGCCCTAGGATTTTCAGAATGGCAAATGAGCACTTGCTTCAATTTAAAGTCACCAGCTGCATCAGTTCCTAACAAGGAGGGTCAGCCTAAACTTTGGAGCTTTGAAGTCAGACATTGACTTCTCTCTAGCTCTGAAAGTCCAAAATAGCATCTTTTTCCAATATAAGCCTCTCCTTTCATCTATATTGGAAATCTGTTGTTTTATACAGCCATCTTCATGAATTAACTAGATTTTCAGGATAAATTGCTGCAGCATCTACATCAGCACTTGCTGCTTCACCTTTTACTTTTATGTTATGAAGATGGCTTCTTTCCTTAAACCTCACAAACCAGCCTCTGCTTGTTTCAAACTTGCTTTCTGCAGCTTCTTCGTCTCTCTCAGCTTCATAAAATTGAAGAGAGTAAGGGCTTTGTTCTGGATTAGATTCAGTTTGCTAATATTTTGTTTAGGATTTTTGCATCTTTGTTCATGCATGAGATTGATTTGTAATTTCCCTTTCTTATAACACCTATCAGATTTGGTATCAAGGTTATACTGGCCTTAAAAAGCTCACAGAGAAGTTTTCTTTCTCTTTCTATTTGGTAGAAGAGTTTGTGAGAGATTGGCATTATGTCATCCTTAAGATTGATGCATAATTGGCATTATATCTTCTTTAAATGTGTGACAGAATTTGCTGGAAGCCATCTAGGTTTGGTGTGTATGTATGTGCACGTGTGCCTGCATGTGTAGGTACATGCACATTTTGAATTGTTATGTATTTTCCATGAATTGAAACTTTATAAAATAAATATCTCTAGTAATGACTTTTGCCTTAAATTATTCTTTGTTTTGAAATGAAATATAGTTACTGTAGACCAGCTCTTTTAGTTTGTGTTTGCATGGTATAACTTGTTTCATTCTTTTACTTTCAACCTTCCTGTGTCCTTACATTTAAGATATGTCTCTTCTAAACAGTATATCATATTTTAAAAAAACTTGTCTGACAATCTTAGCTTTTAAAAACTGGAACGTTTGCTCTATTTACATTTAACATATTTCATGTGTAAGTCTATGTCTGATAACTCCACTATCGGATCCCATATGACTGTTTCTATTATGTGCTGATTATTTTTGATTGAGTGCTGGACATTTTGTATAAAAATTATAGAGATAATTTAAGGCATCTGCTGATGTTATCTTCCTCCAAGGGGGATTTATTTTTACTTCTGGTAGTCCGTTTCACTAGAGGCAATAAGTATTCAAAATCACCCTTATTTGATTTGGATTTGAGATAATTCAGGTCTGAGTTTAAGATCTTGCTGGTCTATTTCTTTCTAGTTTACCCGTATTCCTAGGATGTACCTCTTCAGGATCCTAATACAAAGTGGGAAGTAGTTGATTACCTAATCCTCATTTTTGGCTGGCCCTAAATTCCAGTTTCCTCCAAGCTCTGTGACACTTTGAAAGTTCTACTCACATTTTCAGCCTTTCAGTAGCCTATTCCAGAATTACCAAGTACTCTGGAGTAAAGGTTATTACAAATGCAGGGTTTACTTCTCAGAGTTTTCTTCTTGTCTCAGATCTTGGACTCATAACTTTCCCATGCCTTCATAAAAAAGTATTTTGTCTAGCTTTTCTAGTTCTCTGTAGGCGAATTGTTCTGAATCTCTTAGTCTGGCATGGTACACAGAACTCTTCCCAAATATTTTATGTGAGACAACAAATCCCTTATTGTTTATATCTCTTTGTCTTGTCTGTTACTTACTACCAAACAAATCCCAGTAAGTACCAATGCCCTGTGAAGAAAGTATTTTCAGTCTAGTAAGTTTGAGAAATATCATGTATTAAATTCTCCATGTAGAAATTCATAATATACATCACATACTAAATATCAATGAAATATTACATAAAGAAAGTTTGTTTAATCTTCTGCCTAAGGACATTATATGAAGAAACATCCTTTAAAATAAAATCACCTATTAAATCCTATGTAATTAAGATTGTCTTCTGTTGGCTTGCCAACTACCTTTCTGTTTTGTTTTGTTTTGTTTTGTTTTGTTTTGTTTTGTTTTTTCGAGCATGAAAGTTAACTCTTCCTGGGGAATTAATCTGACTTCCCATTCAGAGACGAAACTCTTAGTACTTATAAAACTACATATAATTTTTTGTGTTTGTGTTTGTATTTTGTGTTTGTTTGTTTACTTGTTTGTCTTTCTATATAGACTGTGTGCCATTAGACTGTGTGCCCTTGAGGTAGTTGGTGGGGTGCACCTTATTTAGTGTTACTTCAGTGCCTGGCATTTTAATTTGACATTTAAAAATTCCTTTTTTAAAGTTTATTTGTTTATTTATTTATTTTTAATTTTTATTTTTGAGAGAGAGAGAGACAGAGTGTGAGTGGGTGAGGGGGAGAGAGAGACGGGTACAGAGGATTCAAAGCAGGCTGATGTGGGGCTAAAACTCATGAACCATGAGATCATGACCTGCACTGAAGTTGGATGCTCAACCAACTGAGCCACCTAGGCACCGCTAAGTTTCTTAATTTATTTTGAGAGAGAGAGACAGAGACAGGGACAGAGACAGAGAGGAAGAGGAAGCACTAGCAGAGGAGGGGTAGAGAGAGAAGAAGATAAAGAATTCAAAGCAGACTCCATGCTTAGTATGAAGCCCCAGATAGGGCTCAATCCCACCAACTGTGGGATCATGACCTGAGCCAAAATCAAGAGTTGGGTGCTTAACTGACTAAGCCACCCAGGTGCCCCTGTCCCATAACTATTCTTACTCATTCATTTGTCAAGAATTATTAAATATTTCAGTGCCTGGGTGGCTCAGTCAGTTAAGCGCTGACTCTTGCTTTGGCTCAGGTCATGATCCCACAATTCGTGGGATCGAGACCTGCCTCAGACTCTGCAGTGACAGTTTGGGATTCTCTCTCTCTCTCTCTCTCTCTCCCTTCCCTTCCTTCCCCCCATCTCTGTCTCAAAATAAATAAATAAACATTTTTTAAAAAGAACAGTTATGGGACACAATAGCTCTTTGGACAGATGAACTACATGGACATGTTTGGGGTCAATTCAAAAGACAAGTTCTTTTTTTTTTTTAACTGGAAAAAAATTTTATTAGCCAAGCGTTGTCACATTATTTATTTATTTTTTTGTTTTGGTTCTTTTATTTTTTAATTTATTTTTTATTTATAGTTTATTGTCAAGTTGGTTTCCATATAACACTCAGTGCTCTTTCCTCCATGACCAACACAAGTGCCCTCCTCCATGACCATCTCCCCCCTTTTCCTCTTCCCCTCCCCCTACAGCCCTCAGTTTGTTTTCAGTATTCAAGAGTCTCTCATGATTTGTCTCCCTCCCTCTTCCTAACTCTTTCCCCCTCTTCCCCTCCCCATGGTCTTCTGTTAGGTTTCTCCTGTTAGACCTATGTGAAAACATATGGTATCTGTCCTTCTCCGCCTGACTTATTTCGCTTAGCATGACACCCTCGAGGTCCATCCACTTTGCTACGAATGGCCAGATTTCATTCTTTCTCATTGCCATGTAGTATTCCATTGTATAGATGAACCACATCTTCTTGATCCATTCATCAGTTGATGAACATTTAGGTTCTTTCCATGATTTGGCTATTGTTGAAAGTGCCGCTACGAACATTGGGGTACATGTGTCCCTAGGCATCAGCACTTCTGTATCCCTTGGGTAAGTCCCCAGCAGTGCTATTGCTGGGTCATAGGGGAGTTCTATTGGTAGTTTTGTGAGGAACCTCCACACGGTTTTCCAAAGTGGCTGCACCAGTTTACATTCCTGCCAACAGTGTAGGAGGGTGCCTGTTTCTCCACATCCTTGCCAGCATCTAGAGTCTCCTGTTCTGTTCATTTTAGCCACCCTGACTGGCGTGAGGTGGTATCTCAGTGTGGTTTTGATTTGTATTTCCCTGATGATGAATGACGCTGAGCATCGTTTCATGTGTCTGTTGGCCATTTGGATGTCCTCTTTGGAGAACTGTCTGCTCATGTCTTCTGCCCATTTCTTCACCGTATTATTCGTTTTTCAGGTATGGAGTTTGGTGAGTTCCTCATAGATTTGGGATACTAGCCCATTATCCAATATGTCATTTGCAACTATCTTTTCCCATTCCGTTGTTGCCTATTAGTTTTCGGGATTATTTCCTTTGCAGTGCAGAAG
>CM053566.1:26132456-26147769 GCA_028646485.1 Cryptoprocta ferox | reverse complement strand
TGCCTGATTGGCCTCATTCTTTAGTAGGGTGGTTTTTAACCTCCACATTTTTGGAGGTTTTCCAGACTTTTTCCTGCCATTGATTTCAAGTTTTATAGCATAGTGATCTGAAAGTGTGCATGGTATGATCTCAATTCGTTTATATTTATGAAGGGCTGCTTTATGACCCAGTATGTCATCTATCTTGGAGAATATGCCATGCGCACTCGAGAAGAAGGTGAATTCCCTAGCCTCAGGATGCAGAGTTCTAAATATATCTATGAATTCCCTCTGTTCCAATGTGTCGTTCAGGTCCATTGTTTCTTTAGTGATTTTCTGTCTGGTTGATCTATCCATTGCTATAAGTGAAGTATTAAAATCCCCTGCAATTAGCACATTCTTATCAATAAGATTGTTTCTGTGATTAATTGTTTTATGTATTTGGGTGCTCCCGAATTCGGTGCATAGATGTTTATAATTGTTAACTCTTCTTGATGGAGAGACCCTGAAATTATTATATAATGTCCTTCTTCATCTTTTGTTACTGTCTTTACTTTAAAGTCCAGTTTGTCCGATATAAGTATGGCTACTCTGGCTTTCTGCAAACAGAATTTCTTGTGAATAGGCTATTTGGTCTACAGGACTCTTACCCTTCCACATGGCTTTTCCTTACTTTTTTCATTCAGATTTCTATAAAGTGGAACCTACTTCCACTCTCCAGCCCTATTATCCTGTTCCTGCTTCAGCTTTTTTCTGAGATTTATCACCGTATGGCATTGATTTTTTTAAAATTTATTTTTGAGACACAGAGAGAGACAGAGCATGAATGGGGGAGGGGCACAGCGAGAGAGGGAGACACAGAATCCGAAGCAGGCTCCAGGCTCTGAGCTGTCAGCACAGAGCCTGACGCAGGGCTTGAACCCACAGACTGCGAGATCATGACCTGAGCCGAGTCGGACGCTCAACCGACTGAACCACCCAGGCACCCCTTTTATTTTTTATTTTATTTTTTCATATGGCATTGATAATGGTCTTCCCATCAGCATGAGAGTTTCACAGGGATAGAAACTCTTACTTATTTTACTGCTATGCCTATAACAATGTCCTGAATGTTCTAGTGCCTAGAACAATACCTATGTGATCAACACATTTGATGTGTATAATCATGTGCTATTTTCTCCCCCAGAGGAGAGGCCTGCCTGGACCTGACCTTATGCTGAGTTTACTATGCAGACCTGAACCTGTAGTAGAAATGAATTAGTCTGGAAAATGACAGTTGGAGTGGGGAGAGAAGCATGCTTTTCTATGCCAGATTTTTAATCAATTCTATGGAGACCTCTAAGCTGTATAAATCTATTTATTTCTGTTTTGAACATAAAAAGAGGTTTGGAATGTTTGAACAGAGAAGACTTGGTGCACACATGTTTGTTTTAGGATTTTGGGAAATTTTTGCCTTCGACAGGAGAAATAAGTATTTTATACATAGTCAAATAAAAAATAAATATGAACTGTCCAGGTGTCTCTTTCCTGCCCACTTTCTCTCTGACCTCCTCAGAATATTCTAGTCAGCATGCAGCTTATTGGGTCTTTGGAAGGCAAAAAATACTCTACATATTTAAACCATTACACATGTCCAAAAGAAGGGGAATGGGAGAATATTTACACCAGTTACTTGGACACAGTCCAATTCACTAGCAGAAACTGGATTTTGAAGCACTATTCCCTTGAAGCTGAATAAATATGTTTTTAATCATATACAGAGGCAAGCAGATAGCATCAGAGTTGTAGATAGGAGAATTTTAGTCTTTTTGCAGTGATTTATTTTGAAACAGAGAACCACAAAGGACAGGGAAGATATTTCCCCACACAGGAAAGAGAAGGTTCTATCAACACATCAGACAATGGCTAGAGATGAGGGACCTGTCCTTTTCCAGTCACAGAACACACATACTCTTATGGATGCAGAACTATAGGCTGGGACCAATGAAGCAGGGGGAAAAGTGTAAGTGACAAAAACCCAGGATTCTTGAGTTCACAGAGGATTCATCAAGGAGCTTTGAAACTGGACAGGCACAGCAAGGGGTGACAAAATTATTATTTAGCTAACAATGGTCCGAGAGCATTGCATCCACAAGGGAGCTCTTTGGTGGCCAAAAATGTCTTATTCACAGGTAGCATGATTCATCTTATTTTCAAGGAAAAGAAAGTCGTTTACACCAGGTTGGTAAAAAACACCCACGTAGCATTTGTTATTTTTCCAGACAAGTTTTAGTAGGTAAGTCTGTCAATCTTAATTCCTCAAGTTTCCTCCACCCCAAAACAATGAGCTCAAACAGATAATCTCTTGTCACTGTGCCATCACTGCAGCAATTCATCTTGACCACACATAACAACCTTGCTCCCGTTCAATTGCTTTCCTTAATCACCAAGATTGTTGGACAGAGCTATGCTGTATGAATAGAACAGGTGTTCTGATAATAAAGAAAAAACAAAAAGCAAGTGTGGAATTTGGCCACCTGCAGGGTCTGCCACACTTCTGTCCACTTCTCAGCCACAGGAATCTGGTTTCCACCATGCATGACACAGAAACTGCTCTGTCAAAACTGCCAGTGCTTTCTTTTTTGTATCTCGCTGAACTTTTGGGGGGCACTGGTCTATTGAGCCTTCCCTCCTCCATGACACTTCCTTTTCCCTGGGCTATTGTGTGGCCACTTTCTCTTAATTTCTCTCTCCTGTTTACACCACACACAGTAAATTTCAGTGTTCCTGAGGTGCTGGCCTGGGGTTTCTGCTCTTCCAAGTTAGCTCATCAAACCCTTTGGCTTCAGGGGCCACCTCTTGCTGATACTCACTCTCTCTCCATCCTTCATCTCTCTGTTCAGATCTCTATGCACAGTGGCCTTCTGGACATCCCCACAGTAATAGCTCACAGGCATCTCAGACTTAACACATACAGAACAAATTCCTTACTTTTTATGGTAAGCTTGAAATTCCTTCTATAGTTCTTCTTTGAGTGAATGGATCCATAATCTCCCACATTTCCAGGGTAGAAAACCAGGGCACCATTCCTTTCACTTAACCTCAAATCCACTGTAAGAGATGCTATTATGCCCACACTATGGGGCTGGCGCACCTGTTAATCAGCTGCTTGCTGCAGAGGTTGGTTGCTGGTGATCCCACACTTGCACTCTTTTCTGGAGGACCACTCTTGGCTGAGCTGTCAACTGTAAGGTTCCTAGGGGACTATATTTCCTCACCCTGCATGGCCTGCAGCCAATACTGACTGAGGTAGAGGTTATGGCAGCCCAGCCTTCTCACCCCTGGACAGGACAACCTCTGGTGCAATTTAACTCCACATTGCATCCACATCTACCCTGAGAGCAGGCTGAAGCCATACTTACCCTGAAACCACATTTGTGCCCAGGTTCTTCTACCCTCACTTGCTTTCCTCACTCCTGCATGGGTTGTTCTGAGACTCCCCCATAAACTGTTTGTGTAAGGATTCCCATCTCAGGCTCTGCCTGAGATACCCTTGTCAAGGGTCTCAGATTTCATTTCCTGGTTCCCTACATCTGTGCACCTGTTGTCTCTCTGCCACTATCTTAGTCCAGACTGTACTGGTTTCCACCTAGCCCAGTGCCATCAGTGGAAACAGAAAGCAAGCCAATGCAGCATTTAACTTTTTCTAGCAGCCACATTAAAAAATCCAGAAGAGTTGAGTGAATTTAATTTTGGAAATATATTTTATTGAACCCAGTATATCCAAATTATTATCATTTTAACATGTAATCAATGTAAGCATTAAATAAAAATTATTAATGAAGTAGTTTTATTTATACTAAGTCTTCAAAATCTAGCATGTGTTTTACTCTTGCAATCACAATTCAAATGCTAAATTTTCAAAGAAAATACTTAAACTTTAGGTTTCATAAAATTCTGTTGGAAAAAGATTCACATACGCAAATTGTTTTCAAGGATATATCAGTCTTCCAATCACTGAGTTGTGTGTCAATTTTAAAAATTTAAGTTAATTAAGATGTGATGATATTAAGAATTCAAGTGCTAAGTAGCCAGTGGCTACTGTATGGGGCAGCACAGACCTGGACTGTCAAACCTGCATTCCTTAAATTCCTCGCTCCAGGTACCAATCTGTCTTCTAAACTGCAGTCACCGTGCTATTTTAACTATGCATCTTACAAAGGAAAAATCAGTAGCACTTATCCTGCCTTTATTCAAAAGCTGATAATTTATTAATCATGTACTTTTGGCATTAATTTTGATTTTTTAAAATATTGTGTTATCTTAATGCCACATTAAGTTATCTCCATTACAGAGGTTTGGCACTCAAATTTTGTGTCTGAGTGAATGCCACATTTGCCTCTCTCTAGTCCTGCATAATGTAATTTCTGCTTATGTCCTTTCAAAGTTTATCCATGATGGGCAAAGTATCTCTTGTGGGGGCCTTCCTTCCTGCCCCCTTACAGACACTTTTCACCAATGGCAGGTGAAAACTGAACTGGAGCATGTCACCTTCTTACCTTCATTCACTCTGTTTACTTTGCTCAGAGACTCACTTTTCTGTTTTCCTTATCTAATTCCTACTCAGTCTTCAAACCTCCTCCCTGGGAGCAGGTTGGGGCCTGGGCTGCAGTAAATTCCCCCAGTCTTCACCTTCTAGGCTGCACTGGGTAGTCCACACGTGCCTGCCCTCACAGATCCATCTTCCTGGAGGGACTCCTGGGGAGGAGCAGGCAGGAGGTGAGATGGGAAGAGTGAGTGGCTGCCTGGATCCCTGCTCTCTCCCTGGATTCTGACAGAGGCTAACACATCTGGCCCCAGCTCCTGCTGGCCTGGGTGCTGGTCTCTCCCTGGGCTGGCCTCCCCTGCCCCCCCCATACCCTTTTGGCCTTCCCCCTGTAAGTGGTCCCTCCTAACTGTCACCCACCCTAGTCTAGTCATCTTCACAGAACTCCAGATTCTGCTGGGATTTGCGAGGACCTTAGACACAACCAGTTCCCCCCCACCCTCCACCCCAACTCCTATAATTGCTAGTTCTTCTGATATTCTTCTTCTCCTCCTCCTTTTTCTTTTCCTCTTCCTCCTCTTCCTCGCCTTCTCTTTCCTTCTTTTCTTTTTCTCCTTCTTTCTCCTTCCCCTTCCTCCTCCTCCTCCTTCTCCTCCCCTTCTCCTCCCCTTCTTCTTCTTCTTCTTCTTCTTCTTCTTCTTCTTCTTCTTCTTTTTCTTCTTCTTCTTCTTCTTCTTCTTCTTCTTCTTCTTCTTCTTCTTCTTCTTCTTCTTCTTCCTCTCCTCCTCCTCCTCCTTCTTCTCCTCCTCCTTCTTCTCCTTCTCCTTCTTTTCCTCCTCCTCCTCCTCCTCCTCTTCCTCCTCCTCCTCTTCCTCCTCCTCCTCTTTTCCTCCTCCTTCTGCCTTTCCCTTTTTTCCTTCCTCCTTCTTACATTCTAGATTATATAATCATCACTCCAGGCTTATCTGTTTCTGCTTCACTTGAGTATAACCTCCCTGAGCATGAAATGGGGCTTCCTGATCCTGGTGTCCTTCATGAAAGGTGTCCTTCATGAAACCCAGCACTGATCCGTTTGGCAGCGGCCCTGGCATTCGTGAAGAAAGGGCAAACATTGAGTGGTTTAATTCATGGATGTTTGTAGTTTTAAATAGATCATCCATGAGACAAATACTCCAAAATTATTCTTAAATAGGTTTTAATATGAGTAAATACTTTCTGAATATTACTTCTTTTTTCTTTTCTCTGGAAATAGTCTCCTCTTGATTTATACTTTCTGAAAATAGAAATCAGGTCAAGATGCTACATTACTTAATTGATCTATCCCAAGATCATTTTACTCCACAAAAGCCTCATAATGAGCATGCCATTTTAACTTCCGTCCACATGGATTAGAATCTATTTATACATGGAAATGGCTACTGTTGCTTCTTAGAGTCACACAGTGTTCCATTAAAAAAAAGATTGTTCCGAGTAACATAAAATGAAAAAATGAGTGGTGAAAAGGAAGGTGTTTTTAGAGTTCCAATTCACCCCCTTTTAATTTTTCTTTATTAGAAATTTGTTTTTACATTAAGAAATATTGGAGTTAGACTTGTAAAATCCTAATGCCACCACTTCCTAGCTGTGTGGCCTTGAGCATTAATCTTACTGAACCTCAGTTTCAATATCTATAAAATGAGGATAGCACCTTCCTTGTATATGTACAACTGTATGTATATGATGCACATGCCATATACTATGTACTCAATATACAGTTATTCTCAAATTTTACTGTATCTAAGACTAGGAGCTAATTAAAACCACAGAATTCTAGGCCCAGTCTCCCAGAGTTTCTGATTCAGAGGCCTGAAAGATCCTATGAAATCTATATTTGTAATAAGCTTCACAGGTAAATCTAATGCAGATGGTTCATGGTCTGCACTTTAAGAAATGCTGCCATAGATCCTAAGTTCCTTGGATGATAAACATATTACTAGGAGTTTTGTACTTTCCATGATCTGTTCAAGACGTTTGTGCTGTAATACAGTCTTGTGACATCAAAGGCCATGCACATCCTTTCCATGCTGCTTTATGATCTAGCTACATTGACATTCATGCCTCTCCTGGCTGTACAAGCATAGTTGGAAGCTGGACACATTCAAAGCCCTAGAGAGAGAATCCACTGGCCATCTTATGTCATAAGCTGACCTACTCCATGAAGAGAAGGAAGGTCTCGATTGCAGGTGGGCATTGCAGGTGGGCATTCCCTCTCTTTTCATTCATTTAAATTTGATTGTTCTTCACATTCTCCATTATGAGAATAAAACATTGGGCAGTAGAGCACCAATTCAGGGAACTGGAAGAAAGGGTAGAGCCCATGTCTTCCAGGTAATGGGAACCTTAGAAAATAAATTCTCAACACCTTATTGTTGGCATATTGTCACTCTCCAAATCTTCAACCTTTTTTCTCCCTTAGTTGGTTAGCTTCTCTGCCCACTTCCCTCACCACATCATATTTCTAAAGATTATTTCTTTATGTGTAATGTTTTTTTCATTTCCCTACCTATTCCCTAAATTTAGATTATAAAGAAGAGGAAGATTTGACTTGTAATTAGCAGCTGAAATTGGATAGTTATGCCTGATTTTTTCAAACTCTTGAGTTTTCTGAAAAAGGATTTACACTATGAATCATTTAAAAAATTAATTTTTTAATGTGTGGCTGAGCTGGAATATGGAGTACTCATGGTCTAGAGGGTCCCAATTGTCCTGGTACTTTTATCTAATTGCTCATCTCATACCCTAACACACACATGGAAAAAGAGAGAAAATCTTGATTATTTCTCTTCTCTCTACCAAGTTACTGGTAGTTAAGTCGGTTTTTGGAAAGGATGTTTTGATAGTTGTCTCTGAGGAATTGGCAACCAGGAAAGACAGTTAATTATTGATAGAGTCTCAACAAGACTTTTTTTTTTTTTTTTTTTTTTTTGCCAATACTACACAGAATGGAAAATTGAAAGAACTGACTTCTGGTTTCCAGTTCGACATGTAAAACATTCTAAGTTGTCACTCTCATCCTTACAACAAGAAAAACGCCGAATAACACCAATTCATGATAAAAAAAAACTGTCAGAAAACTAGAAATAGACAATATTACACTATATGTTAACTAATTAGAATTTAAATAAAAATTAAAAAAAAAAGAAAACCTAGGAATAGAGGGCAACTTCCTCAGCTTGATAAAGAACATCTACAAAAACCTATGGCTGACATTATATATAATGGTGAGAGACTGGATACTTTTCTGTTAAGATTGGTAGCAAGACAAGGATATTCCTTCTCATCACTCTTATTAAACAACATACTGGAAGTCCTAGATAGTGAAATAAGACAAGAAAAGGAAATATAAGGTATACAGATTGGGAAGGAAGAAATAAAACTATCTTTGTTCCCAGGTGACATGACTGTGTAGAAAATCCCAAAGATTTGACAAAAATACTCCTGGAACTGATAAACAATTGTAATAAAATATGTAAGGTTAATATACAAAAATAAATTGCTTTCATCTATACTGGCAATGAACAACTGGAATGTGAAATGAGAAACACAACACCATTTACATTAGCACCAGTGAAAAACACAAACTTAACAAAATATGTGTAATATGAACTGAGTTATGTCTTCCCAAAATTCATGTTGAAGCCCTACCCCGCAATGTGACTGTATTTGGAGATAGCATTTTTAGGAGGTAAGTAAGGTTAAAAAAGATCATAAAGATGGGGCTGTAATGCACAAAGGATAGGACTTTGGCCTTAAAGAAGAGGAAGAGAGAAATATCTGTCTCACCACTGTGTAAGGACACAGCAAGAAGGCAACTGTCTACAAGGCAAGAAGATGATTCTCACCAGAAACCAAATCATCCAGAACCTTGATCTTGGACTTCCAACCTCCAGAACTTTAAGAAATAAATTTTGTGTTGTCTAAGTCATTCAGAGTGTCATATTTGGTTATGGCAACCTGAGCAGACTAGGACAATGTACAAGACCTATATGAGTAAAACTACACAACTTTGATGATAGAAGTCAAAGATGATTTAAATAAGTTGGAGAGGTGTTCTGTTTTCATCAATATTGTTAAGATGCCAGGTCTTCCCAATTTGATCTATAGATTTAATGCAATTCCAATCAACATCTTAACAAGTTATTTTGTAGATCTTACTAAATTGATTCTAAAGTTCTTACAGAAAGGTAATATGCCCAGAATAGCCAACACACTACTGAAGAAGAACAAATTCAGAAGACTGATTTTACCTGACCTCAAAATTTAACTATAAAGATACAGTAATCACATTGTGGTGTTGGTGAAAGAATAGATGTATTAGTCAGGGTTCTCCAAAGAAACAGAACCAAGAAATAAACCTACACAAAATAAACTCAACTGATCTTTGACAACAGAGGAAAGGCAAGTCAGTGGAGAAAGGATCACCTTTTCAGCTTTTCAAAGGATAGTGCTGGAACAACTGGACATCCATATGCAAAAAAAAAAAAAAAAAAAAGAATCAAGATAATGAGTTTACACATTTCAAAAGATTAAGTCTAAAAGTCTTATATATATATTATGTGCATATAGATATAGATATTATGGAGGATGAGAAATCCCCTGATCTACCATCTTCAAAGTGGTGGCTCAGGGAAGCGAGGGTGTAGTTTCAGTCCAAACCCAAGAACCTGAGAACCAGGGGAGACAAGGTGTAAATCCCAATCTGTTTCTGAAGGCCCAAGAACTAGGAATGTTGATGTTCAGGGGCAGGAGGAAATTGATGTTCCAATTCATACAAGACAGCAAATACACCCTTCCTCTGCATTTTTTATTCTAGTCAGCCTCTCAATGAATGAATGATGCCCACTTGCATTGGTGAGAGTGGATTTTCTTTACTCAGTTTAGGATTCAATGTTAATCTCTCTGGAAACACCCTTATGGACACAGCCAGAAATAATATTACACTAGCTATCTTGGGATCCCTTAAATTGACACATAAGGGGCGCCTGGGTGGTTCAGTTGGTTAAGCAGCTGACTTCGGCTCATGTCATGATCATGGTTCATGGGTTCGATCCCTGCTTCGGGCACTGTGCTGACAGCTCAGAGCCTGGAGCCTGCTTTGGATTCTGTGTCTCCCTCTCTATCTTCCCCACTTGTGCTCTGTCTCTCTCTCTCTCTCAAAAATAAATAAACATTTAAAAATTTTGACACATAAAATTAATCATCACAGTAGACAAATAGATCAATGTAACAGAAAAAAAGAGGCCAGAAATAAATCTACACAAAATATACTCAACTGATTTCTGACAACAGAGGAAAGGCAAGTCAATGGAGAAAGGATTGTCTTTTCAACTTTTCAAAGGACATCCATATGAAAACAACAACAAAAACAAAAGAAAAGAGAAAAAGAAAGAAAGAAAGAAAGAAAGAAAGAAAAGAATCAAGATATTGAGTCTACACCTGGAGAAAGGATTGTTTTTTCAACTTTTCAAAGGACATCCTTATGCAAAACAAAAACAAAAAGAAAAGAAAAAAAAGAAAAGGAAAGAAAGAAAGAAAAGAATCAAGATATTGAGTGTACACCTTTCAAAAAATCAACTCTAAAAGTATCATAGGCCTAAAGGTAAAATGATACAACTAGTAGGAGATAATATAGAAGATGATCTAGATGACTTGGTGTTTGACAATAAGTTTATAGATTTAAGCATGACCCATGAAAGAAAAAAAGTGATAAGTTGGACTTCATTAAAATTAAAAACTTCTACTCTGCAAATGACACTGTTAAAGAATAAAAAGACAAGTCACAAGTTCGTAGAAAATATTTGCAAAACTTGTATATGATAAAGGACTTGTATCCAAAGTATCTGAAATATATAAAGAACTTCGCATTAAAAAATATACAAAGAACTCTTAAAATTCAATAATAAAACAAACACCCCAACTACATAATGAGCAAAATATCTGAACAGACATTTCACCAAAGAAGATATACAGATATCAAATAAGTATAAAAAAGATGCTTAACATCATATTTTATGACATATGCAATTAGGGAATTGCAAATTAAAATAACAATGAGATGCCACTACATACCTATTAGAATGACTAAAACCAAAATACCAACAATACCAAGAACTGATGAAGATGTGAAACGGAACTTTCATTTATTGCTGGTGGGAATGTAAAATAGTACAGCCACTTTAGAAGACAGTTTGATGGTTTCTTACAAAATTAAGCATACTCTTAGAATAGAATCCAGCAATAACACTCCTAGGTGTTTACCCAAATGAATGGAAAACTAATGTCCACACAAAAACCTGCACGCAAATGTTTATTTTTTATTTTTTAAGTTTTTATTTAAATTCTAGTTAGTTAACATACCATGTAATACTAGTTTCAGGTGTACAATATAGTGATTCAACACTTCCATACAACACCTGATGCTCATCACAGCAACATACAGAAATGTTTATAAGAGCTTTATTCATAGTTGACAAAATCTGGAAGCAACCAAGATGCCCTTCAATAGGTGAATGGATAAACAATTGTGGTATATCTATACAATGAAATATTACTTAGTGATAAAAAAAGAAATGAGCTATCAAGCCATGGAAAGACATGGAGGAAACAAATGCATATTACTAAGTCAAAGGAGCCAATCTGAAAGGCTACGTACTGTATGATTCCAACTCTATGACATTCTGGAAAAGCCAAAAGTATAGAGATAATAAAAAGATCAGGAGTTACTAGAGGTGTAGGAGTGGGGACTGAGGAATACATGAAGCACAGGACATTTATAGGGCAGTAAAACTATTCTGTATGATACTGTAATGGAGGGTAAACGACATCTTAACATTTGTCAAAACTCACAGAATGTACAACATCAAGAGTTAGGCAGTGGTGGGAGCCCAATAAGCTCTCTGTGCCTCTAGTGAGCCCCTTTTAAGGCATTGACAACAAATAAGTAAAAGAGTTTCTGCTAGTTTTAGAGAGTGCACATCCATAGTCCTGTGCTTCAAAGACACGCTTGGATGAGCAAGTCATTGACACATGAGCTATCTGCCACCTAGGTTTGGGATCACACAGGCCTTGCAATAGCAAGGAATTGCAATAGCTTCATTGCAATAGCAGGAACCTATCTAGGTTCAGTTACATAACACTTAATAATGACTTTTTTTGGTCACAAATGATCAAGGGGCAGGTGCTATTAGACCAGTGTCTAGAATTTGTTAATTTGTGTTGGAAATTCAGTCAAAAAATGTCTGATGAGTAATGTTAGAAACAATTTTTATTTGTACTTGCCACATCAAACTTGGTTCTGTCCCAACCTAAGCTCTTCTAAAAGAATTAAGCTTTTTCCAGTTTCTCTAAAAAAAGAACCCAAAGAAGCTATATGTGGTACCATGTTCCTCCATCTACCAAATTGCCACTCCCTTTATCAGTTTGGTATCCCATCCATTTTCCAGTCAGGAGGACCTAAGGTCGATTGTTGGACTTTTCCTGGATTCCTGGCATTTGAATCCTTGTGCTAAATATTCAATTACTTGACATACTTCAGACAATTTCTTGTAACAAAAAGAAGCTTATCAGAGAGCGTCTATGACAAACATTATACCGCACAAGGACCCAGTAGAGAAAGTAGATGGGAGTTGAAGTCAATCTGCTTCTTAAGCTGTCTATCAGTGTTGGTGGGGGTGAGGGGCTATCTTCCTAGAAGGGATAGCTTTTTCTGATTTCCACAAAGTCACTGTCCAATAACCAAGCTATGTGTCAGTGTGGCTGTCTGCCCAGAAGAGACCCCTTTTTCTAATTTGCACCACGCCATCATATAGACTAGCTATGATTTAGTGACATATTTAGGGACGGGAAATTTGATATGGCACCCTGTTCAATATATTACAAAATTCTGACTCAGTATATATCTTTATTAGACTGCACTATCTTTTCAGCTTTGTTTGAAAATATTGGGCTACGAAGGTGCTAGCTCAGAGAAGTAAGTTTCTTCCCCCAAGTTCTTCAATGGTATGAAAGATAAAGAGAACCGTTGTTAGAAGCTTTACAGAAGATTAACAATCTCTGAACTGAAAATGACTGACACAGATGTAGTTCTAGTAGGAGTGTTGTTGAGGCATACTAAACAGTGCACTCAGAAATTCTCCCTCTGATGCAGTCTTGTATTTCAGAGACTCCAGGAGATTCCAGAAGTTGGAGCAATTTTCTGGGATTTTTAATGGTCAGCACCACAGATATCTGCAGAGAGGATGCTTTTTCCTAGCTTTATAGGTTAAGTGGGCACTTTGAAGCACTGAACAAAACTAACAGCCTATGGGTGCTGTGGATGCTGACTGAGACAGTGGGAATCAGCTTTTCCCAGGGGCTTTTGCATGGCAACTTTTTTGTGAATGAGTGTCTTTGCTCATTCACAACATAGTCATCCACTGTCACAATGGTTAAAATCATGCACATCTTGAAGAACACAGGATCATTAGCAACTTGGGAAAAGAGCTATGCCATTTATGATGAATTCCACTGCAAGCCAAAGGAACTTTGGTTAAGGCTAGCTTAAGAGCAAAGAATTAATGATCTCCTATATAAGTGGTCCAGTAGTAGAATAGGTTCAGAGTTGGTTGACTCAGAAGCTAATCAAATTCCCAGGTTGTTTGTCTCTCTGTTCTGCCATACACAACGAAGACCTCACCTTCATGCTGACTAGAAGTTGCTTCAGTCCCAGAGTTTCATGCATACTTGATCTCCTCCTAAAGAAAGAGGAACACTGTTTTTTTTTGGGGGGGGGGTTTGCAGCTCTCTTAGAGGCCCTTCAGCAGATTCTTCTCTTATTTTATTGACTAGAATTTGCAAAACCACGAGGCCCACTCCTGGGACTGGATATGGTAGGGGGACAGTCAGCTTCCTCTGAGGAATATGATAGGCTGTTGGTGATGGGGGGGGGGCAGGGAAGGGATGGATCCTTGAATACCTTCCAGAATCTATAGGGAAGAAACAAGGATGAAAACACCCAAACCCCTGGGCAGGAAAAATTGAGGTGGGGCTGTGGAAGATTCCACAGCTAATACCAAAGCTAATGCATCAGTGGATTTGATTTCCATCTTATTCTCTAGCCTTTATGAACCACACTGGAAAAGACTGGACAAGATATTGCCTGTGAGAGCTTAAGATCTCCTGGTGGATCTCCTGGTGTCATACATTCAGAGTTTTAAAAATAGTTCTTGAGCTTTGGTTAGAGTAGAATCTGCTCTTAACATTCTTACATCTGCAGATAGACTTCAAGTATTTAGATTTCAGGATTGGGACAGAGACTATTAAATTCATACCTGATTCAATTTGTGAAATTTAACTCTTAGAACAATTATTGGATCCTGAAAGTTCCCTTACACTAATCCCTAAAGTTCTGATAGACTCCCAAATTGCCAGGAATACAGCATGTTTTCTCTTCAGCTACTTTGTTTTCTATTTTGTTTAAAATAGAATAGAAGGCTCTCAGAATATGAATTCTGACTATTCTCCTGAACTGCCAGGTTTTGTGTAAACATTGGGAGTTTTAGACTTTCATGGGGCAGCCTAAGTAGTGTCATCTGTGATCAGGAGGGGACAGCAAAGAGTCATCTGAGTCAGGCCTCTGTGGGCTAGGTCCGCCCAGGAATCAATTAAGGAACGAAGGGAAAATCCCAGCCTCAGTTGATACCAACAGAAATTACGGAAGATCTAGAGCTGAAGCAGAGTCCAAAGCATGTGTATTGCAACAGTGTTGAGGTTAAATGGTGCTAGAATCCAGGAGGAATAATCACATCAGCAGAGGAATCATCACATCAGCAGAACAAAAACCGGTGTGAGCAAAGTGAAAACTGGCAAATTTGAGTCAGATAGAAGTCAGGCCAGAGGGATTGGGGTGGGTCAGAGAGTTATAAAAGGTTAATTATATTGATGGTTTGAGGAGAGATGCAGCATTTTTATTTTAAAAATACCGTGGTGCCTGGATGACTCAGTGGGTTAACGGTCTGGCTCTTAATTTTGGGTCAGGTCATGATCCCAGGGTCATGGGATGGAACTCCACATTGGGCTCTGCGTTGGGCATAGAGCCTGCTTAAGATTCTGTCTCTCTCTTCCCCTCTGTCCCATTCCCCTGCTCACACACACACTCTCTGTCTCTAAAATAAAAATAAATGAAAATAACATTTATAGTTTATAATTACAAATATAAAATTCCTTCACTATAGAAAACCTGAAAACTAGAGATAAAGACACAGAAGAAGGGCACGTGGGTGGCTCAGTTGGTTAAGCATCCGACTTCAGCTCAGGTCATGATCTCACGGTTTGTGGGTTCGAGCCTCGCATCAGGTTCATGCTGACAGCTCAGAGCCTGGAGCCTGTTTAAGATTCTGTATCTCCCTCTCTCTCTCTCTCTGCCCCTCCCCCACTGGTTCTCTCTCTGTCTCAAAAATAAATAAACTATACTAAAAAAATTTTTTTAAAAAAGACACAGTGATGCTGGCTTCGTAGAATGAGTTTGGAAGTTTTCCTTCTATTTCTATTTTTTGGAATAGTTTGAGAAGAATGGGTATTAACTCTGCTTTAAATGTCTGGTAGAATTCCCCTGGAAAGGCATCTGGCCCTGGGCTCTTGTTCATTGGGAGATTTTTGATCACTGATTCGATTTCTTCACTGGTTATGGGTCTGTTCATATTTTCTATCTCTTCCTGTTTGAATTTTGGTAGTGCATGTGTGTTTAGGAATTTGTCCATTTCTTCTAGATTGTCCAGTTTGTTGGTATATAAT
>CM053566.1:26075746-26131956 GCA_028646485.1 Cryptoprocta ferox | reverse complement strand
GAGCTTTTCCTCCCTTAGAGATGGTTCTATGTGCGTTTTCCGTCTCTCTTTCTCTTCCCCTTGTCTCTCTGGGGCACAGCGTGCTCTCCCTGTGTTGGGTTGGGGCTCCCACCCCCTGCACCTCCGGGGCCCGCCCGTCCTCCAATTTCCCAGATCACAGTCACTCACTCAGGCATCTTTGAGGTTGTCTTCTTTCTGGCATCTGTTTCTTCTTTCCCCCACTTGCAAATCCGAGTTTTATCACTTCAGTCCTTCTCAGTTCAATCCATGCGGGCGTGTGCAGATTACAGAGCTCCCTACTTCTCCGCCGTCTTGTCGCCTCCCTAGAAGAAAATTCTTGAATAAAAATTGGCACGGTAGCTGCAAGAACAATAAGAAAATATTTAAAAACTGGCAAAGAGACCTTCCTCCCATATCTTGTGGCTAACTTCCAAATGCTTATCTGAATGTTGGGCTAAGAAATCTCGATATGCCCCTCCAGTAATCAATATAGTATCCTACACACACGTTGAGTGAGTTGTTTGCTCATTAGGATTTCTATGCTTCTAAAAGGAAAGAACTTTCTCTATTCAGTTGTTTTCTCTAAGATCCTTAGCTTTATACCAAATACAAAAGATGCTTATTGAATCCGGTTAAAAGTTGAGAGGTATATAGGATTTTAAAACTTACCCTCCTTAGGGACTTACATAGCGAGATGTGATATGGCAATACAGAGACCATGTCTTTCTGGTGGTCAGAACAAAACAAACTTGAAAACAGTAAAAACAAACAAATAAACAAAAAAAAAATTAAAAGCCCCAAGCTCTACACCAAACCCCAAACTCCATGCTCTCCCTTTCTTACCTAAAGGAATGTGGTAGTGTTGGTGTGATGATAAGCATTGTACTGTCCAGTGTCTATATGTTCAGGGTCCTCTTTGGTTTTCAGCCTTGATGTGCAGGTGTGTCCACAGGATGACTTTATAATTTTGCCGCTACTGCAAAGAGTTTGGTTCAAGCAGAAATCAGCCCAATCACTGGATACTGGGTGGATAAAGAGATTCAGCCCAGGGATCTATCTGTCTTATTGTGAGGCATTGCCACTGACTTACAACCTTCTTCACTCTTGAGCTCCTCTGTTTCCATCTTATGGCTGCATTAATCTGCTTAGGACCTTGCAAGGCTTCCCGTTGCTCTTAGAATGAGGTCCTAAGCTTTCACCACAACCTACAAAGCAAAGCATGGTCTGGCCCTGCCCCCTCCCCAGTACCTCAAGTTGCAGTCACCTGGAATTCCCCCCAATCCTCAAAAAACTCAATTCCTCCCACCTCAGTGCATTCATGCCCCCTGAAGTGCTTCCTTGCACACTCTGCTCCCACCTGTGGCTGTCCTTACCTACCTCTACCCATTTGCTTCTCATCCACTTTGCTCAATCCTCCCTCTTCTCTGGCCTCTGGAGTCCTGAATTTCCTCCTCTACAGCATGTGACTGAGTCAACAAGATTGAAGACAATAGACTCTGTGTTAAGCATAGTTGTGGTTAAAAGCTGGATGCGGGTCCTGGCTATATCATCAGTTAAGGAGTCAGTCACACACCTGCTCTGAGCCTCAGTTTCCTCATCTGTAAGCCAGTGCTATGCATATTGACTCCCAGGTTGTTGGGAGATTTGCTGAGAATCTGGACATGCAGAACATGGTAGGCCTTCAATAAATGTTTCAATAAATGTAGGAAATCTGGTGCATATTTAGGACTTCACTGTCTATTGGTCATACATGAACAGGGGCATGTGTGTATATGCAGACATGAGCTTGGGAGCAAGAAGACCTGGCCTCAGCAGCTGGTACCACCACTTATTAGCCATGTGATGTCAGAAAATTCATTCAGATTTTCTGAGCCTCAGAGTCCCCAACTATGAAAATGGCAATAACATTAATACCTCCCAGGGTTGCTATGAAAATCAAGTGAGTTAATACATGAAAATGTTTTGTAAACCTTGGAGTTAAAAACATTGTAATCTACCTTTCTGCAATTATTCTTTGTTTTATCAGTGTTTCATAAGGTAAGCTTTGTCTCTGCAGCAGAACTCCCCATGAGAGCATTTAACATGGGCCTCAGCACAGTGATCACATACAGTAAAAGCTTGCTGAAAATCAAACCCACAATGAGATATCACCTCATATCTGTTATGATGACTATTCCCAAAAAGACAAGAGGTGGTAAGTGTCAGCAAGGATGTGGAGAAAATGGACCCCTTGTGCACTGTTGGTGGGGATGTAAATTGGTGCAGCCACTCTGGAAAACAGTGTGAAAGACTCTCCCCCAGTTTGTTTAACAAATCCAGGGTAACCTAAATAGCAAAATCTGATAAAGACAGGACAAAGATAAAAAAAAAACTGCAAAGCAAATCCAACAGCATTTTAAAAGATTAAGCCTGGTGATAACCAGGGTTCCTTGCACAGGACATCAAGCTGGGAAAGTGCTTGGACTCTGGACTCAGACTGCCAGGATTCTAGCCCAACTGTGCTTCCTGCCAGTGTCAGGAACTTGGGTTTGCCATGTAACCTCTCTATGCATGGTGAAATGAGAATGGTAATAGGACTGACTTTCTAGGGCTTCTATAAATATTAAGGTAATTCATGTACAGAGTTATCTGCACATAGGGCTTAGGGATACACACCATATGACTAGCATCAAAGACAGCTATGCCATGTAGTCCAGACAATTATCTTTAATAGAAACCTCTAGTTTTACTATTTTATTGGGAAGCCAGGATCTTTTGCAGAGCCTTCTGTGATCTGGAATATGAGGAACAAGTAGAGAATGCTTGAATCTAATGTTTTGGCAGCCATTCCCTTTGCAGATAACAAGCACTACTATTTTCAGCAGAAGAAATCTCTTCACAAAATCCATCTTATGGCTCTCAAAATGGCACTAGGACACCAGTGTCACTGGACCTCCTAGTTTGTGGCCTTGTATACTTGTTGGAAGGGTAGTCTGATCATATGTGAAGCTCTAGTCACATTTCTGGTAGTAAAGCAGCCCTACACATTTCAGCACCTGGCTTGTCCTAGCAGTATTTGAGCATCTATCTCTTGGGTTGTGTGATAAAGATTCTTTTGAGAGCAGAGGTCAGTGTTTTAGGTAGCAGAGGTCTTGAAACTATTGCCAAAATCTAGGGTATTTGGCCAGAGGAAGGTCTATTTTCTCCTTTGCTCTAGTGGCAGATAGTCTTGGGCCAACAAGGGGGAGTGTATCAGGGTCACAGTTCAGGGCTTCCTAGGCTCTGGTTTCTCAGTGATGAGGGAGCCTGTGGCAGGCTGAGGACAAAGTGCAAGCTAGCCACACATCCCCGCTCCCTGCAGCTAAGTGAGATGTGTGTGATATTCCTCAGGCACTCCTGGTTGCCCAAGGCAACAAATGGCCACTGATAGAGATCACAGTCATACAGGACATTTGTCTCCATCAGTTTACAAATATCTTAGTAAATTATAAGAAAAAAGCAATCTTATCAATAGCCTAATCTCCAGAAACCTATAAACTCAGTTTCCTGGAGCCCCAACATTATCCCTCCATAATGATACAGGGAACAAAGGCAAGAAGGAAGTGTTAGGTAAAATTAAATTTCCTCATAACCTGCAGCCCATTTGACAGATACTTGAGGCTGGCAGAGTAAAACATTTCTCCAGAAACTCCCTACTGTCTTAATGTTAATGCTTTGCTACAGGGAAAAACAATCTTAGCTTGACAATAGCTAGAACTCCAGTATTCTGTGGATCTTCTTTAGCATATGAAAATCTCATTGAAAATTTCCCCTTGACTTTAGTTCCCCCAACTCCCAAATATATAACCACAGGGTCTGAGGCAGCTCTTTCCACCCGCAGATCCTGTCCCTGAGCTTTAATAAAATCACTCTTTGCACCAAAGACATCTTCAAGAATTCTTTCTTGATCGTTGGCTCCAGATTCCCCACCATCATTGCAAAAATCTCATCATCAAGGACCAGTGACTGGCTGTTCCAGATAGAAGGACTTAAGAGGGATGGGAGAAGCTGAGCTGTCACACTTTCTGACAGCATTTTCATCAGTGTATAAGAAAGAGAAAAAGAAGCAACGTCAAAAAGAGCAACTAGCTAGAAAACACATCTGAATGCAGTTTTGAGGAAGGATTTTCCACAAAGAGTAGAAGAACATTGTTCAATGCAAGTGTTACCAGAGTTCCAAAGGCCAATGGCCAGAGATGTCAGGAGGGGCATGCTCTCCGTCTCTGACCACTAGGTGGTAGCTCAGCCTGTGGCTGAGAAGAGAGAAGGCACAGACCCGTCTAGAGGAGGCGGCGACAAGGAGGCGGGCCTGCTAGCCTGCATAAAGGCAAGGGAACCGTGACTGAGGCTCAAGCTGCCTTAGCACTTGATTCAGAGGATCCCGTCCTAGGGTGATGGCATTTAGCCCGTGAATGCCAGGTACCCAGGCTGAGATAGCGTCCCCAGTGAGGAGCCCAAGGGCTGCTGTGCAAGAGAAGAGGAGCGAGGGAGCACTGGTAAATAGCCACACTTTGTATTAAAATTGCCTAGAAAAGAATGCAAAATCATGCCTAACCTGTACATGTAGGAGAGAGCTAACTGGGTATTTAATCAACCTGATACAATGTTTAATATAATAATACAATTCGTCATTGTCTCTGAGATAGAATTAGACATAAATAACAAATGATTACAGCTCAATGCATACTTTGTACTGACGATGAGAATGCTGACAGAAATTATAACTCTCTCCCTAGATGTGCTCTAAGTTCGGAGGGCAAAGGCATTTGTGAATATAAATCATGGGAGAGAAACTGAGCAACAAGAGTGAAGTATCTTGCTCTAGTATTTGGCAAATTTAAGTCCCTTGTTTCTTTGTCCTGTGTTTCTGTGGAATTTTAAGACTATCCGTTAATCACACTTTATGGAATTTCAAATGCAGAAGTCAAGGAAAATATTTATAAAGTGAAAAACAGAATTCTGTGAGCTCCAATTTTAACAGATCACAGTAGTTAGTCTTAGTTACAACTAGGGAGACTGAGTCTTAGTAGATTTTAGAAGTGTGTGAGGACAAATATTGAGAAAATGCCTGTTTTTCTCTCTTAAGAGAATGTGGGCCTGTATATCATTGAGAAATCTATGCTCACTTGAGAAAAATGCAGTCCATAGCCTCAGAAATGTAAAAATCAGACTGGAAGGAACTTTGTAGGTTATGAGTTCCAGTCAATTTTGAGAGCAAACTTGGGTGCCAGGACAACGAGCATAAGGGGTGAAACTGTTCTGGGCACACTGAGATGTATGGTCATTCCAGTAAGAGGTATGTGAAAGGATGGGAGCCCAAAGGCAGAGGAAGATGGTGAAAATTCTAAGCCTGTATGCATGTTGGAGGTACACTATTCCAGGGTTCCAGGCAGACTAGGACACACTAGTCTCAATTAATGTGTTGAGCTCATGCAACTTTGTTCTTTGGTTGTGCTTGCTTTTGACATGCTGTTGTACTTCTTTGGTAGACTGTTAACCTCTCTGAATCATGAATTAAAACCTGTTTTACTGGGGCACCTGGGTGGCTCAGTCGGTTAAGCATCTGACTTCAGCTCAGGTCATGATCTCGCAGTCAGTGAGTTGGAGCCGCAAGTCAGGCTCTGTGCTGACAGCTCAGAGCCTGAAGCCTGCTTCTGATTCTGTCTCCCTCTCTCTCTGCCCCTCCCCCACTCACTCTGTCTCTCAAAAATGAATAAACGTTAAAAAAAATTTTTTTAAAAAAACCTGTTTTACAGTAAATTTGTTGCCAAGAAGAGGAGCAATGAATTCCTCATTTCACATGCTTTTCTTGGATCTCAACCTGAATGCCACAGAAGGCAACTTTTCAGGACCAAATGTCAAGAATGAATCTTCACCATGTGAAGAGATGGGCATCGCTGTGGAAGTGTTTCTGACTCTGGGTCTCATCAGCCTTTTGGAGAACATCTTGGTCATAGGTGCCATAGTGAAGAACAAGAACTTGCACTCCCCCATGTATTTCTTTGTGTGCAGTTTAGCAGTAGCCGACATGCTGGTGAGCATGTCTAACACCTGGGAGACGATTACCATATACTTAATAAATAATAAGCACCTGGTGATAGCAGATGCCTTTGTGCGTCACATTGACAATGTGTTTGACTCCATGATCTGCATTTCTGTGGTGGCCTCCATGTGCAGTTTGCTGGCCATTGCAGTGGATAGATATGTCACCATCTTCTATGCTCTGCGCTACCACCACATCATGACAGTGAAGCGTTCTGGGGTAATTATTGCATGTATCTGGACCTTTTGCATAGGCTGTGGCATCGTTTTCATCATTTACTATGAATCCACTTACGTCATCATTTGCCTCATCTCCATGTTCTTTACCATGTTGTTCCTCATGGCATCTCTGTATATACACATGTTCCTCCTGGCAAGGGCTCATGTCAAGCAGATAGCAGCTCTACATGGATACAGCTCTGTGCGGCAAATGACCAGCATGAAAGGAGCTGTCACCCTGACCATGCTGCTAGGCATTTTTATCGTGTGCTGGGCTCCATTCTTTCTCCATCTCATTTTGATGATTTCTTGCCCCCAGAACCTCTACTGTTCTTGCTTTATGTCTTACTTTAATATGTACCTCATACTCATCATGTGTAATTCTGTGATTGATCCTCTGATATATGCATTCCGCAGCCAGGAGATGAGGAAGTCCTTTAAAGAGACTATTTGTTGCCATGCCTTCAAAATACCCTGTAGGTTCCTTGGTAGGTATTAAACAAAAGTTTTTCTCTCTGTGGCTCTCTTTTATCCTTCATTTACCTTATGACAAAATCAGTTAGTACAGCCAAGGAGTAAGCCAGAAAACTAGAAATCAAAACTGTCCAGAACTGTTTCTCTCTTTTTTTTTTGAATTTGTGCTGCACTTTTTCCCCTGTGGCAGTTGTTAGGTCAGACATGCATATGTTGCTTAATTTTGAAATGGAGTGTGACAATTTCTTACTATTCTGTTTTCCTCCTCCTTTTTCTCCTGCTCCCACCCATTTCTGGTGGTCCAATCTATCCTCCATCTAGTAAATGTGTGCTCAGGGAAGATGAAACATCCTGGGTGCAGGTCTCAGTGTGAGGAACAGCTATAACTGAAACTATAATTATAACTGAAAGAAAAACTCTGTGATTGCTTTCTTTCCCCAGAAGCAGTTTCATAATTTTGCTTAAGGCTTGTGGGAGTCACGCATGCTTTTCACGGCAGAATTGAGTGGTCAAATTGCATTTGAAATTTCCAGCTCATTTGTTATAGGATGTCTCTACAGCTCTCTTTTCCTGAACTTTTGATTTTATGGCTTATGTTCATAATTGTCCAAGGATGGAATTTCCTTAACTATACTCTGTCAATCATGTTTTTGCACTCACCGGGACATAAACCTTCATGCTACAAAATTTGCCTCATGTAATGTGAAAGTCTCTGTGACTCTTTCTTAATTGTCTTATTCTGATTCAGTCCAGGGTTTCCAAATGAGTGTTTCGGAGTCATGTCAGGGACTCTAGGTGCCCCTACCCTGCATGTACCTCATGCCCATACCCAAGTTATCTTTGAACTTCTCAGAATCTGTCTTGGAGCCTGAAACCCCCTCACCATATTTTTTGCACATTGCAATCTAACTCCAGCAGCTGAGGTCAGGTGTCTCTCTTTAACCCAGGGAGTCCTGTCTTCTGCAATGTAGAATGGAGGGAGAAAATTTGAGTTCAGGTCTTAACTTTGCTTCCAACAGGCAATGCTACCTTAATCATCTCATTTCAGGTTCCACATCTGTGCTGACTTCATAGGATGGTCATGAGAACTGCATGAAAAAATGTGAGAACACTTCGAAAACTTGTGAAGCACCATAAAGATTGACTATTTATTTTAAAGAAATGTTGCAGATTGAATAAATACTAGGGGAAGATGCAGAGGACAATGTCCACTGGTCAGTGGTTGGAGGAGTGGCCCAGAAACCAGGAGGCCTGTTTTGCCATAGAGCAGTTCTGTTACCTTGGGCAAATCTCTAACCACTTGGTCTCAGTGTTCTTGTCTGACTTGAAGGGTTTGGTCCTTACAGCTCTATTTTTGGTATTAATATCTTCTCTTTTGTTTTGGATATAAATGTCTAGACTGTTCCCTATGAAGGAAATAGTATAAGTAAAGTCGTGGACCATTAGGGTCACATAATGATGAGCTGTCAACAGCTCAGGGGGCAGAGGAACTTCCTGGGTATGGTTCACATAAATAACTTATAGACAGGATCCCCACCCTTGATAGCTCAGAGTCTAGGAAAACAAAACAAAACAGTAGTGGCACAAGCAGGAAAGTGCATAAAACATCCAATTCTTTGGAAAATGGCAAATTAGCAGGTTGTTGACAACTGAGGTGTGAAGGAACAGCTAGCTCTTCAAATGTTTCTCTTCCTTTTAACTGAACAATCCTTTGTATATCCATGAATGTAAGTGATCACTATGTACTTATGATGGGAAAACTCAGTCCATGTTTACATGGGACATCTCAGGAACCTAGGTTCTGTGAAAGATGGCTCCTCACTCGGCCCATCGGCTCATCTCAGTGGCCCTGTTGTCTGCAGCAGTTTCTGATACAGAGTAGGCCCTCAGGCGATGTTTGTTATAGCTGCTAAACAAATGTGTACTTACTCTGCTGCTCAACAGCAGATTGCCTGGTAGCACTTACTGAGTGCTAATTGCGGTTACTAGGTCTCTGATCCTTGGATAGAAACAAACTTTGGCTCTAGAGGTTTATATTGACTCCACCTGGGAACCCACTACTTGTTAATCTAACTCTGCTCTGGTGCTTCATGGCTTCAAACAAGGTCTGATCTTTTCTATAAAAGCCTTTAAGGAAATGCTCAAATGTCTTAATATCTATATAAATGAGGCAGAAATAACCAGTGTCAAGATGTGACTTCATTTGAAGGAATACATGTATATAGTGACATGGTAAATATCTGTAAATGAGCCAATCCCTAGAATCCCAACACAAAGTACCCCCCCCCCAAATAATCCGTGTAACTGTTGTATGGTATTATATATTAACTTTTTCTGCTTATGCACGGACTTTATTTGATGTAAAAATATGTGTTCAAAGAAATGGTTAATAAAATGGAAGGACCAGACCACTCATTTTAACTGGTCATTCTGATGTGTGATACTCAGAGTGTTTTTGGTCTTCCTGCCAAATTGTCAGCAACTGCTACAAAATGAGAAGGTATATTCATTGGTGATGAAGTTTCCTTGATAGTATTTATCATCTGTAGGATGACCATTTCTCAGTTCCAAATGATTTAACTCCTGAAAATAAAATAAAATTGTAAACTTGATATTATACACTGTCCCCAAATCTGTGTTTTAGTAAACAAATAAGTATTTTGGGGATATCACCTTTTAGTATTCAGTATGGGGCTAAAACCAGTGGCCATTAGATAGTGTCCACCTCTGCCTATGGGACATAAATTATTTCAAGGTGTGAATATTTTAAGATACATAGAAGCATTGTCCATAATTCAAGATGCTGCACATAAGTAAATGTGAATTTATGAGGCCTAGTCTCTTCTAGGCTCTAATGGCAATTTTCACTGGTGGAGTGTGGGGTGCATATCAGAGTTTTTGGGGTGCAGGAATAACTTTGAAAAGGTAAATCTCTATATCAGGTCCAGATGTGGCTCCTCTTGCTTTGGAAATCAATAAACCAAAAGGACAACTTAGGTGATACCTTCCCTCAAGCCAATGAATAATGGTGAAACAGGGGACCACACAGACACTCCCATTCAAGAATGAGAAGAATAAGAGCCAGGCATTACATTTCCAGGGCTCACCAGTACCCTGTGGCTATGGCTACCACATTGGACAGTTCAGATCTAGACCTATTTGTTAGGCTTGTTGTATGTTTCTCCCGTTTGCCTCATGACTTCCTTCCTTCCTTCCTTCCTTCCTTCCTTCCTTCCTTCCTTCCTTCCTTTCATTCTTTTTATTCATGTATGCTTTGAGCCTAACAGGCTTTGGAGGAGACTCATGCATTTAGTTTCTTTTCCTTAGATATTTTGTCCAACTGAAGTCCATGACTCTGGATTTTCTTGAGTCCTTTCTTTTTCTTTTCTTTTCTTTTTTTATTATTTTTATTATTTTTTATTTTTTTAAAATGTTTTATTTATTTTTGAGAGAGAGAGAGAGAGAGACAGTGTGAGCAGGGGAGAGTCAGAGAGAAAGGGAGACACAGAATCCGAAGACAGGCTTCAGGCTCTGAGCTCTCTGTCAGCACAGAGCCTGACGCGGGGCCCGAACCCATGAACTATGAGATCATGACCTGAGCCGAAGTTGGATGCCCAACCAACTGAGCCACTCAGGCCCTCCTTCTTTTCTTTTTTCTTTTAATGTTTGTTTGTTTATTGAGAGAGAGAGAGAGAGAGAGAGAGAGAATGTGAGCAGGGGAGGAACAGAGAATCTCCAGCATGGAGCCTGAGGTGGGGCTTGAACTCATGACTGTGAGATCATGACCTGAGCGGAAACTACCAGTTGGACACTCAACCAACTGAGCCACCCAGGTGCCCCAAATCCTTTCTTCCCTTAACGCCGGGTTCAAATGTGTCACTAAAGAATCTTATTTATTTCTAATGTGATAAAATACATATAACATAAAATTTGTCATTTTAATTTTTAAGTCTACAGTTCAGTGGCATTAAGTGCATTCACATTGTTGTGTTGTCCTTTTGAATCCCTTTCATTCGTGCTTGTATTCAGTCACTTCTTTCTGTAGTTCATCTCTTTCTTGTAGTAACTCATTAAATCCAGCCAACAGTAACCAACACATACTACTGATGTCCTGTTTTCCAATGTGTCCCTGTATAATTATATTATTTTCCATCTGTCAAGCTCCTTTTTCCCACCACATAGCATGCACTGCCATCCTTCCTTGCTCTCTGTGTATCATTTTAAGTTTTGATTCAGCCACTTTTAAGCAACAATTTCCGTGCTTGTCAAGATAGTCTAGGCCAGTACTTCTCAAACTTCAATAACCATATGAAACATGAGGAAAGCTTGTTAGAAGCAGGTATGGATCTAGTGGGTCTTGGGTAGGAAATGAGATTTTCCATTTTGAACAAGCTCCCAGGTGCTGTTGGTCCAGAGGCCACACTTTGAGAAGCAAGGATATCCTGTAGAAACAAAAGCTCCCAAGTCTCAGTGACTTAACATAACAAAAGTTTATATTTCCATCATGTTCCATGCTTAGCACAAATTAGCAGGGAATCTCATTGTAGTTACTCAGGGACACAGGATGATGGAAGCCCCACCCTGACATATGAGTTTCTATTTCCACTCACATTTGATTGTCAAAATAAGTTCCATGATTCATCTAACATCAAAGTGAGCTGGAGAAACCAATGTACCTGGAAGGTACATAGACACTGGTGAATAGCACCTATCATATGCTCAGCCGTAATGCCAGGAGTGTGGCCATTCAGTGTTATTGTCCTCAAGTATCTAACAGGCCAAGGCCAATTATAATAGGCATATGTATAGGAAAGTACATTCCATGTAATTAAAAATGAACTTGTGTGGCATAG
Source organism: Cryptoprocta ferox (assembly GCA_028646485.1). Classification (NCBI taxonomy): domain Eukaryota; kingdom Metazoa; phylum Chordata; class Mammalia; order Carnivora; family Eupleridae; genus Cryptoprocta; species Cryptoprocta ferox. Next base: position 26,120,350 of record CM053566.1, on the reverse strand, counting down.
TGTGATATTGTGATGTATAATAAAAGTATATATATTTGGTCTGTATCCCTATTCCCAGTACAGAGCTCCTCAAAACCTTTGGAATTTCCTAAGCAATGAAAGCAATAAAGTTGTCTTTTGTTATGTTAATAGATGGCTTTTAGAATGCCCCTAAAGGATTTGTAATCACCTAGGGCTGTCATCAGAGGAACAGACCACATGATTAGAGGGTCAGAATCTTCAGTCCCACCCCCACTATACCCCATTCCCTGACCTCCAGGAAGAGGGGTTGCTGGAGATTGAGTTCAGTTGCCACTGGTCAATGATTTTATCAGTCATGCCTATGTAATGAAGCCTCTATAAATACCCAAAAGGATGAGCTTAGGAAAGTTTCCAGGTTGATGAATCTAGGGAGATTTGGGGAGAGCAGTTTGCCAAAAGAGCATGGAAGCCCACACCCCTTTCTCTGTACCTTGCCCTGCGCATCTCTTCCAATAGGCTGTTCCTGATTTTTTTATAATAAACCAATAATCTAGTAAGTAAAATGTTTTTCTGAGTTCTGTGAGCCTTTCTAGCAAATCAATCAAACTGAAGGAAGAGTTGTGGCAATCTCCTATCTATAACCAGTGGGTCAGAAGCACAGATGACAAGTTGACTTGCCACTGGTGTCTGAAGTGAGATGGGGGCAGTCTTGTAGGAACTGAGCTCTTGCCTTGTGAGACCTGATGCTAAGTCCAGGTTGGTAGTGTCAGAATTGAGTTGAATTGTAGGACACCCTGCTGGTGTCAAGAGAATTACTTAGAGGTGAGTGAAAAACATACACACATTGTAACTGGTGTCAGAATCAGAATAGTATACAGCTTAGATAGCAATGAGGAATGAGGGATATGGTGAATTCCCATATCAGTAGCACTAAAACTCACAGATGATTGTGGGGCACACAGCAGAGTTTTGGGATGGGAGTAAGGGCATAAGGTTGGAAAAGGCCCTAACGTGATTAGAATATATTTGGCTCTTTCCTTCATCACCAGGGAGAATCACTATGTAAAATTTGAAAGAGGAGATGTTAGATTTAAAATTAGTAAAATCAAGGGAAATTAATACATGAGTATGTTTATAAATCTTTGAAGGGTGGATGAAAGGGGAACGTAGGATGTAAGAAAGCATCAGCTTTTACTTGAGTACTAGTTAGTGGCAAAATAGTCTGACTACAGCCAAGAGTATATGTTGGGGCAAGAGTGGAAAATCCTGGATATGTACTGGGAATGATAGAAAGCCAAGGAGAAGAATCTATTTCACATTTTTTGGGTGGAAACTAGGGAGGCACTGAAAGTTTCTCTTTCTTTTTTTTTTTTCTTTTTTTTTTCTTTTTTTTAATAAACATGGCCATGATCCAGTAAAATCTGTGCTTGTAAATTAACTTGATGGAAAACTTGCATTTATATATGTTGGGAGAGATGGGAGGGAGGCTGTCACAGTCAGGCAGGATGCAGGCCTGAGGCCTGGATCAGATGTGCAATGGAATGTAGAGAACAGAAGTCATCTACAGGAAGGATCCCTTTGCTTGACGTCCAATTAACTGCCAAGGACTACCAATTAACTACCTACAAAAAAGGACTCAGATTCTAGTTTGCCAATGATTGCTACTGTCTTCTGACATTATGGTGGTTCCTCTCTCAGTGTCCAATAAGATTATGTTTAGAGTTTTTGGCCTTTAGATTGAGCCTTACTCTTATTGTCCTTGTCCTGATATCTTTCAGATCACAATTTGCTCTGTGTCTGTCCCATCCCTCCTTCCTCACCCCCCCTTCCTGTTTTTGTTTGTTTGTTTTTTGTTCATTTGTTTGTTTGTTTGGCATCACTACCCTTACTCGAAGAACAAATACACTTTTAAAGCCTTTTAAGTCAAGTCCTAAAAAGAAAAGGACTTGACTACATGTTTTCCACATATTGCCTTTGTCCTTACCTGTGATATGCATTTTAAGTAGAGAATAATGAGATTCTCATGTGTTGATTGATGTATAAAGAAGGGAGGTTTGAATCTTCTCTGCATTACACTAGAACATGCCTCAATCATATCAGCAGAGTTGAAAGCAGGAACATATGAAAAGACCCTTAGAAATATCCCAACAGAAATGTGATACCTTCTGAAGCTAGTTCTCTATTTTTGTCTCCTCCTCTTTACCACTAAATTGCTTGCTTACTTTTCCTTTCTTTTTTTTTTTCTTTTTCTTTTTTTAAAGCATGGGCTATTTTTTAATTCTTTTTTTTTTAAAGTTTATTTATTTAATTTGAGAGAGAGAGGGAGGGAGAAAGAGAGATTGGTAGTGAGAGAGAATCCCAAGCAAGCTGTCAGCATGGAGCCTGATGCTGGGCTCAAACTCACGAATCATGAGATCGTTACCTGAGCCAAAAGCAAGACTGAGCCACCCAGGCACCCCAGGCTACTTTTCCTTTCTATCTGAGGACTGTTGGGCCTAACAGTGTGTTGTCACCTCACAGCACCCTGCTGAAGTACTGCTCGCCAATTTCAAACCTTTCTCAGTCTCCACTCTCTTGGCCTCCTTTACAATCTTTGAAACTATCTTCTGCTTCTTAATGCTTCCTCCATTAGCCTCCCTAATAAATGCTCCCTGTCCTTTTCTGGGCCACTTCTTCATGACAATGTCCTTCATTCTTTCTGATCTCTTCCATCTTCCATAGTTAGGCCTCCCTTGAGATTGTATTGTCAGAATTTTTTTCCTTTTATCTTATACTTTCTTCTCTTAGTAGTCTCATCAACTTTCATAATTTTTACTTTTATCTCTGAGCATATGGCCCCAAAATCCTTTATCTCTAGCTTTAACTTCTCTTCTAAGCTTCTGCAGGTTTGGGGGGAAAATGCACACTAGGCATCTCAACATCTGCCTCATAAGCTCCTCTTCCCATCTTTCCCCCATATTGGCAAAACCATTTCCTTGGTCCCTAAGACTAGAGACCTTGGCATCATCTTTGGCTCCTTTCTCTCACTTGACCTCTCTATATGGTCATTGGAAAATCCTGCAGAATCTACTGATGAAACATCATGCCTTAATTCCTTCCTTCCATCCCCACTGCCATAAAAAGGGGTCTGTGTTTTTACCTTTAAGTTTGGATTTTTGTGTTAACACCTAAATTACCTAAATTACCTCTAGTCTCTTCCTCCTAAAGAGCTGACCTCTTGTAAAGTGCTCCTAAAGTTAGTATAATTCCTTCTATTCAGAAACCTTCAAAAACCCAGTGCTTGCCTTATTAAGTACCCCATCCTCACCTTAACCTTCAGTGAACTCCAAAATATTATTTAATCTTCCTATCATCTTACACATTAATAAAATGAGATTCCTCTGAATATGACTTGTGGCTTTCTGCTTCCAGATTTTGTTAAAGCTGCTTAGTATGCTTGGAACACCCTCTCTACATCCATGTGAGGTTTATTTAATGTGCATCTCAAATGCCTCGTCTTCCATGGATCCATTTTGATCACAGTCATATTATGGCACACATTATGCCAGGAACTTCAGAGATAGACAGGATTTGTCTTTTACCAGAATATAAGAATCTCTGTGGGAAGGGACTTGCATCAGTTAGGGTAGCACTGTCCAATAGAACTTTCCACAATGATGGAAATGTTTTATATCTCCTCTGTCCTCTACAGTAGCCACTAGTTACATGTGGCAATTGAGAATTTAAAATGTGGCTGGTGTGACTGAGGACTTAATTTTTTATTTAATTTATATTTACATTTAAAAACCACATGTGGTTAGTGACTACCATGTTGGACAGTACAGAATTGAAATTTGGTTCACTGCATACAACAGAAAATCTGCAAACACCAGTGACTTAGTCAAGATGAAAGTTTATTTCTCTTTTACAGAAAAAAAGCCTGAGGTAGGCATTTCAAACCTACACTGGAGCTCTAGGGGGCCATAAAGAATCAAGTCTTCTATCATTCTCAACATCAATGTTGAGATGGTCCAAGATGGCTGCTGGAGCTCTAGGTGTCATGTTCAAATTAGACATGAAGGAAAGATAGTAAGGAAAGTCAGCTTTCCATTACAAATGTTTTTATTCAACTCTGGAAAATTTTATTCTATTATTTCTAACTGCTTTTGTCTTTTCCCTATTTCTCTGTAACTCTTTTTGTAGCTCTTATTAGTCAGATGCTGGTCTATCTGGATTAATCCTTTATGTGTCTTAATCTTTCTTTTCATATTGTCTTCCTCCTTTTGTCTTTTTGTATTGCATTCCAGAAGACTTCTCCAACTTTTTCTTTTTTCCTTCATGTCTTCTATTGAATTTTTAGTTTGGCAATTGTATATTTTATTTTTATGAATTCTTATTTATCTTTTCATTGGTTTGGTTTCATAGCAAACTGTTTTTGAAGTCATGGATCCATACCTTGTTTAATCTCTATAAAGACAAATTCAATTTAAAAAAATCTGTCCTCTTACTTGAATCATTTGTTTTTTCAGAAGTCAGTGATTCTGTTGATCTTGCTCCTTTCCATTTGTATCGTTCATTCCTCTCCAATGCTAGGTGCACCTACATTTTCCATTCATACATATAAGTGAAGGAGTGGGTGTGATTGGTTTCGTTCTTGGATAGGATTTCTAGACATTTTCCTAAATGAAAAAGGCTCATTGGGTGGCTCTGTGTGGCGGGGGCGGGGGGCACATAAATTGTCAGAAGTTACCTGAAGGTTGTGAGAGGGCTAATAGCCTTGGCACATCCCCCACCCAGCTGAACTAAAATGGGATGGGAGAGGATTGTTCTGGAATTCTGATCCCCAATCTGAGAAACTAGCTCCTCCTGGGTGACCTCCTGAATGCTTTAAGGAGTATTACTTTACATTCACTTTGAAGGCACTTTCAGTGGTGCAGTATGTATGCCATGCCATAGATCTACAGATAGTTCTCATATGGATCATCTCAATTTCTTCCTTCTATCCTTGCTTCCATCCTGCTGACTCTGGTGGATTATTCTGTGAGAAACTGGTGGGCTCCATTCCAGGTTTCTCTCCTGTGTACCTTAGGCTATGGTACTCCTTAGTCTATCTGTCAATATGACCCATCCACCTTCCAGCTCCCTAAATTCATCACAAATTTTAGTCCTCTGACATCTCCCAACCTGTTCTCAGTGCTCTTATGACTTCATTCCCTTTTATACTTTTTTTTTCTGTCATTTCTGTGGATTTGGGGTAAGAAGTGGCGATAGATACTTGAATGATCAATCTATTTGAGCTACATTTCAAGGCTAGCAGGATCTGTCTTCTATGCAAAGTAGAAAGGCAAGAGATTGCCCAGAATCCAGCATCTGGTTCCAACTGTGGTTCTACTTACAAGGATACGGCCACACCCAGGACAAGAGACTTTGCAACATTAAAGAGGCATAGGAGTCTTACCTCATCCTGGCACTTTGATCATTGTTCTATTGTCTTTCTTCTTATCTTCACGCTTAATTAGAGAGTGCAAAGCAATTTGTCAAAGACCATAACCAAAGTGAGAGGAGATGAGCAGAGTCTCTGAGGCATCCATTTATCTGCTAAGCATTTGGTGGTCTTTCAAAGTTACTGGTCAAACTTTTTTTCTGCCAGTAGGTGGCAGTGAACATATCTCAAATTTTTGTTCTGTCTTCATCTACCGCTCTCACCAGCCAGTAAATGAGTTGAAGTAACCCCAGGTCAGAATTCTTCCCCAAGCCTCATTGCTTAAAAACTACTCAAAAATATCTTGAATGCAAACTGCAATGTTCTATGTATTTTGAAAGGATTATCTCATTTAATCCTCCAACCATCATAACAAATAATTAAATATTACCATTCTCAATTTAACCACAAGGAGACTGAAGCTCAAAAAATTAAGTAAGTTGTCTAAGGTTGTACACCTAATATGTAATTGTCTCTCAATTCAAACCTAGGGGCTTCAAAAAAATTGCTGCATTTGTTTGTTGTTGTAAGTCCTAGAATGCCTTTGCTTGCTTTGAGTTCCTGCTGCACTTCACATGGGCCCGGTTTGGCTCCATGCTCCTTCATGGGACTGCATTCCTGCACCATGCCACCCCGTGTGTGTGGGAGGCAAGGTGGGATGGGGATGGGAGCTGATAAGAGTACTGGTAAGTACAGATGCTGGAGGTAGCTGTAAAATTTTGGTTTAGACCCATGGTTCTTCAGAAGCTGATATGGCTTCAGGCAGCTACGAGTTTTACATTCAAAAGGGGCACCTTGTGTCTAACTGTTGGTCATTGCCATGTTACGTGTTGTAGCCTAGAAGCAGCAGCATCTTATCAGTAGGGTCTTATGGGAGAGTGGCACTGGGCCTACTCCAAACCCTCCTTTTGGTAGCACAGTGGCACAGACTCCTCAAGCCCTTCACTGCCCAGATGTGAATGATAGGAAGAAGGCCCTGCATGAACTTGTGGGGCCACCCCATCCTCCGTCATGTCAAGGATGGCTGCTGGAGGCACTAGTGGGTTAAAAGGAGCACCTCTTTCAGGACTTCCTTTATGAGCCTGTGTGAAGCACCCTTAAAGACTACTAGCACCTCATCCAAATATTCTCCCAGTGTTCTTTTGGAGCGCCTGGACTTCCTGCATTAATGTCAGTTCTTTTGGATGAGTCATTGTTTTCTAAGTCCCCACATTCATTCATTTATGCACCATGCAATTATCGAGCCCCCAACATTGGGAACATAACGGTGAATAAGAGGCAGTTCTTTCCCTAACGGCTCTCACAATCTATTGTGACTCAAGTAATAAATGGAATTGGGAGAGTCAAAGCCAAAGGGAAAGGGCCAGCATGCAGGACACATCTGTCATAGCCTGAGCTCCCACCAGCCTGAACCAGGAGCTGGCTGGACGGGACTGGGGAGAGCTGATAACTGGGATACCAAGACAAAAGGGGGATGGAAGAGTTTTGGTTCTGTCTAATAAACATTTTATTCTTGTTCATAAGTGTTTTTGTCTCTCCTTTATTCTCTTCCTTCTTAGAATTCGAGGCGGAGGTTTATGTGTAAATGTGTGAGAGGGCTTTGGTTGCCAGCGGTATGTTGCTGTGGTCCCTCCGGAGGTACTTGGCTAGATGGTGCTTTGGGAAATTCACAACTGCCCTCTGACTTGATTTTCTCTTGTCAGACAGTGGTGTGCTGTCCTGAGGTCCCAGAGCCCCTGAGGAGCAGGAGAGGAGATTGGAGGCATTCCGGGATTAGACCCAGCAGACAGAGCATCTAATGTGTAATGAGAACTATGATTTTTCAGCATATCCTTCTGCTTCTACCTTTCCACTAGTACTGGAAGCCAACTCTGTCTCCAGTAAAATTTGCCTTCATGCAAATTCCAAACCACTCACTCTTGTGGCCACATAGCAGCCAATTCCAGAAACTTTGTAAAGTCTGTGCAAACCTCAGAATTCTATACATGACTGTCAGTGCCCTTCACAATTTGGCTCTTGCTTATCTCTTCAGCTTCATGTCTTCCCAATCTTCCCTGTGCTTTGTGTTCTTGTCACATGGCCCTATTTTATCCCCTCAGTTGGAACTGTGCTTTCAGTTTCTTCCTTCCAGAACTTTGCCTGTCTAGAACATCTTGTGTTCCCTTTTCCTTCTCCTCTTGACTGATTCTTCCCAACCCTCAACACAGTTCTCTGAAGGAGACCAGTCCACTTGTCCCTCCTCTGGGCTCCCTTATCCAGGCACTTTCCTCTCAGCATTGGCATTGCTTGTTTGTCTTTATTGAGCAGTAGATTCTAAGCTGCATGAAGAGGAGGAGGAGTGTCCTCATTTAGTTTTTATTCAATAAATTTTTTTTGAGTGGCTACCAAGCACCAGATATGGTATTAGGCACTGGGGGTACAGTCATAAATATACCTATAATTTTCAGAGATGTGCCTTCATTTTGTGGCTCTGACTTGAAACAGTTTGCAGGTAATAGATATTTGTGGACTGAACAAATCGATTTTCCCAAATGGATTCAGACCTACTTCTGATGCTTTAATGAAAAAGATAGTTCTCTATTTATCGTGTATGAATTGTAACAAAAGCCAAGACTTGCAAATCTTTCACCAAGTCACAGTATCTAGCACACCCCTCAGCAAATGCATCTCACAGGTGCCAAGTGTAATGAGTCCTGTGGAATATATTTTAACCAACAAGCTGACTGCAGTCCTCAATCATGGTGTAGTCTCCTGAGAAATGAGGTACATATGTAAAAACTCACAGAAGACTTCTCTCTACTAACTGTCCCACCTTGGGTTCTGGGGTGGGGCAGATTATACTATTGGGATGTCTCTAACTCTAGTACACACATTTGTGCATGTGTGCATGTGCACACACACACACACACACACATACACACTCCTGACTAAAGTCACTATCAGTGGAATTTTTAAAGGAGCAGGAGGCTAAGATGTCATACAAAGGCCTCAGAAGTATGAGTGGCAGGGAAAAGCAGGAAGGGGCCCAGATTCTGGTCAGTGCTTCTCCTGTGTATGAGTGCATCCCTCCATCATCCATACCTATAACACATAGTGACTAGAACCCTTGCTGTACTCTCTGGGCTATTCACTCTAATCATAGAGTTTAAAGTTTTAATTCAACTCAGTTCAACTCATTTGTAATTATTAATACCTGTACAATGGTCTCTTTCTAATTTTAATGTTGTTATATTTCCCCTTTTTTAAAAAAAATGAAGGCACAGATTAGCACAATACAAAGTCTGTATCCAAGTGGACAACAAACAATTAAGAAGCAAATCTCTAGGTGGTGCAAACAGGTAACATTTAACACAAGTATAGTAGTACCTAAAAAAATCCATGTGGGATCTTGGACAGGCAAGTAGGCAAGATGTTTGGTGGTGGCTGGTTTAAAACAACATCTGAAGGAATTTTCTCCACCCTGATCTGCTACTCTTTCCATTAAAACTAAGGAGTTCTAGCAAATCCAGCTGCCAGAGCTGTGGGGGGTATTTTATAGGTGGTAGACAACAAAGTGTGTTCACATTCTAAAGCACTGATAGGAAGTCATGATGGAAAGAAGCAGTTCACCAATATTGGACCTTGTGCATTAGTTGTTAAGAACAAAAACAACCAAAGCTGGTATATTGTGCATTTGAGTATAAATGTTCTGTACTTCGAATATAAAACTCTGCTTATTAAGAGGCTGAGAACTCCAAGGCTCAATATGAAAGTGACCAGAATCGGGTTGAACACATCATAGACTAACACGCATTATTCCTAAAGATCAGAAGATATATGATTATATCTGATTATTTATAGCTCAGAAGATAGCACAGAATAAGTATAATTGAAAAGGAGGAACCAGCAACTACCCAAATACTTTTTTATCCCAGGCACTCCTGGACAAGGACGTCAAACTAGGAAGCAGAATTGAGTGGTTAACAACAGGCTCGAACCATAGTTTAACTACACATTATTTTTAAGTTGTGTGCATGCAAACATTTATTCTGCATTTATAATTACTCCCGCCCCCAACCATGTTCCCTAAAGGAAGACGTACTAGGACTCTTACCTTGTGCCAGGTACTATTCTAAGCCCCTGTCATGCAGAAACCCATTTAACCATTGTAACACTAGGAGGCAGGTACCGTCATTGTCTCCATTGTAAGAGTGAGAATATGGAGGCAGAGAGAAGAAAAGTAACTTGTCTGATTCACTTATCTGCTAAGTGGCAGACATGGGATTTGTATTTCAACAGTCTCTCTCTCTATATGTATATATCTATGTGTCAAAGTATTAATGGGCTCTGTCCATTGCATTTTTCAGGATTATTTTAACCTAATCTTCTTGTTGACTTCATAAAATTCAGAGACAAGGGTCTGTCACTCAGGCAGTCCTCCAACCCTTCATCTCTTTGCAGGCGCCCATATCTCAGGGTAAGGAAGTGGAAAGAAAAAAGCAAATCAAACCCAAGAGCTCCTTCCTCTGGGGTAGACTAGGCATTGGTAACATTAGGCTGATGGTGCTTACAGAAAGAAGCAGTGGGGCTGGAGGTGGTGTCACCTCCAAGCTTCAGTCTCAGAAAGCTGGTGACTGCAGTGGCACCCAGTGGATGTCACTGGTGTGTGAACATCATGGGAACCAGTGGCAGAACTTCCAGCAGCAGGGCCTAGAGCTGAGGAGCTTGAGGCAGCAGGCAGGTTTGGGCAAATGTCAATGCCAGCACCAGGCCTGCAGAACCCTTCAGCTCTAGGCAAGGTCTGCTGTCTCTCAGAGTGGCAGCTAGGTGTAAGCTGGCTGGTGTTCCCAATGGCATCTGGCAAGAGCCAGGGAAGTACTATTTTCTGGTTATTTATGGTGCTTTAAAAACTTCAGGATTAGTTTGACATGGAAAGCACAGTTTACATCTTTGATCATTCTCAGCTTCCAACAGTCTTGGATTCCCAGCTGGGAATTTCCTACTCTTTTGGATAAATTAATTAGAAGTCACTATTCTGTGACTCATGAGTTACCTCTTCAAGTGTTTGCTTTTCTTCTGCTCCCTTCAATTTCTTGCTTTTTATGATCTCTATTCGAGTTGAAAATAGGGAGAGAGGGGTTTCAAAATACTGATTTTTAAAGCAACTCTTTGTTATTGGTTCACTGTTAGACTTTAGAATAAAAGAATTAGAAAAAATTTATTGAAACGATTTTGAATCATCTGTCATTTCCCCTCATTTATACTATCCATAACTTTTTTTTCCCTTAAAGTAATGGAAACTTCTTCTCATATGAAATATGTGGAAAGTTAATAAATAGTCAAATAAAAGAGTAGTACTCAGATTGAAATGGGGTAAGGCCCTGAGCCCACTGAGTGGTCTCTTCTGATTTTCCCTTACTTTCCAGGGTGACTGAAACAGTTTCTAAAACATGACATAGGAGGTAAAAGACTGAGGGGCTCCTGGCTGGCTCAGTCAGTAAAGCATGTGACTCTTGATCTCAGGGTTATAAATCCAAGCCCCTTGTTTGGTGTAGAGATCACTTATAAATAAAGTCTTTAAAAAACAAGAAGGTCAAGGACTTAATATATTCCACTGAATATGTAGGAGAAAAAAAATAAAGCAATAATACAAAGCAGTCAAGGGAAAACTGGTCTCGCTGGTATCCAAATGTTGCAGTGGGGAGACCCTGGCCAGATAGTTCAAACCCCCACCCTAATGTTTGCCAGCCCTGAGACCTCAAACATGGGGCAAAACTTCTCTGAGCTTGAGTTTCTTATCTAAGGTAAATTCAGTATATAAGATTTCTTATACTGTCAAGTATTTTTTCATCTGTCATTGTAGGTGTTAAATAGAATAAACTATGGGAAAACTTGACAGAAAACTCTCAATAGATATTATAGCAAAGATTCAGACATAATTATTCATCAGCAAACAAGCTGGTCAGGTCCAGGCACTTCAGGTTTTTGCATTCAAGGTGCTACAGGCATGAACAGACAGATGATGTGTGTTCAGCTGAAAGCTGGGTAGTTTAGTTTCTCTGTTGTAAGTGATCCACTGAGAATCTATCCAGATGACTCTCTCTGTGGCTTCAAAGTGATGAGTAGATGGAGATGAGCTAGATACTCATGACTGGCCTGTTTCCCACCAGGGAGTAAAGCAACCTGGGGGAGGGGATTGACCTGAGGTGGGCCTTATGCAGAGGCCAAGAATAAATGCAGCATTTGTCCAAATGAGTCACTGGAGTGGCAAAGCCATCCAGACAAAAGGTACTGAAAACAGCATCTTCACTCCATAACCTTAACTATAAATGTCAGCTAGAAAATTATATCAAATTGAGAATGGTGGTAACAATAGCATTTAGAAGAAATTACCAGATGCAGCTTGCCTTTTCTGGTAACAACCCTTTTAAGTATGAATGGGAGTCCTTGAGACCCAGAGAGAGGTGGAGTCAAGAAGTGGCATAGCTGGCTTACTGTGGGTGTGGGGAGATATAGCCTGGCACATGCAGCCTGATGATTTCAGGGAAGATGAGCACTTCCACGGGTTCCTAATAGATCAGGGAACATATGCTCATCTTCTGAGATCACTCTGTGGGGACATTGTGGGAGATTACTGCTGATTTTCTCAGTGAAAGCAAAATATGTTGCAAGAAGCTGAGTGGGAAACAAAATCAGACACATGCATCCTGCACCTTGACAACTGAAGTCACAGTGGGAGCAATGGGGACAGAGGCAGTGACCAAAGATCAGAGGGACCAGGATGTCAGTAGGTGCCAGCTAAGAGCTGTGGACAGACATTCCTTTGTCCCTAATTCCTTGATACCTTCTGGCCTTTAGATGCTACTCTGGGAGGGAATGTTGATAAGGGTGAGGTGGGACTGAGCCCTTAATCCTCAGAGTTTAAGTCTGAAATGATGGAGAAAACAGTAAATTGATCAAATCTATCTGCAATTAACCAGATTAAACTGTTTTATCAGACATATAAGTATGCAATTAGAAAGTAAATTTAGTTAAAAGACAATAAAATTACAATTTTGTATACCTGAGTGGTGTGAAATGTAAAATATTGGGTCCATTAGACAGCCCTGAATTACTGGGTTCAACAAAGTGAGGAAATTATCTTTTTTTAAAATTAATTTATTTTCAAGTTAGTTAACATGTAGTTAACATGTCTTGGCTTTAGGAGTAGAATCCGGTGATTCACCTCTTACATATGACACCCAGTGGTCATCCTGAAAAGTGCCCTCCTTAATGCCTGTCACCCATTTAACCCCACTCCTACGCCCTCCTCACCAATCCTCTGTATTTAAAAGGCTCTTATGGTTTGCGTCCCTCTCTGTTTTTATCTTATTTTTCCTTCCCTTCCCCTACATTCATCTGTTGAGTTTCTCAAATTCCACATATGAGTGAAATCATATCATATCTGTCTTCCTCTGACTTATTTCGTTTAACATAATACCCTCCAATTGCATCCACATTGTTGCAAATAGCAAGATTTCATTCTTTTTCATCACTGAGTAGTATTCCATTGTATGTATATATATATATGTATATATATATATATGTGTGTGTGTATATATATATATATATATATATATACCATATCTTCTTTATCCGTTTATCAGTTGATGGAAATTTGGGCTTTTTCCATAATTTGGCTTTTGATGTTAATGTTGCTATAAACATTGGGATCATGTGCGCCTTCAAATAGGCATTTTGTATCCTTTGGATAAATTTCTAGTAGTATAATTGCTGGGTTGTAGGATAGTTCTATTTTTAATTTTTTGAGGAATCTCCATATTGTTTTCCAGAGTGGCTGCACCAGTTTGCATTCCCACCAACAGTCCAAAACAGCTCCCCTTTCTCCACATTATCACCAGCATCTGTTGTTCCTTGAGTTGTTAATTTTAGCCATTCTGACTGGTGTGAGGTGGTATCTCACTGTGGTTTTGATTTGTACTTCCCTGATGACGAGTGATGTTGAGTATCTTTTCATGTGTCTGTTAGCCATCTGGATGTCTTCTTTGGAAAAGAAGATGTCTTCTGCCCATTTCTTCACTGGATTGTTCTTCGAGTGTTTGGTTTGATAAGTGCTTTATAGATTTTTGATACTAACCTTTATCCTATGTGTCATTTACAAATATCTTCTCCCATTCATAGGCTGCCTTTTAGTTTTATTGATTATTCCCTTTGCTGTGCAGAAGCTTTTTATCTTGATGGGGTCCCAATAGTTCGTTTTTGCTTTTGCTTCCCTTGCCTCCTGATACATGTCAAGTATGAAGTTGCTGCAGCTGAGGTCAGAGGTTGCTGCCTGTTTTCTCCAGTAGGGCTTTGATGGTTTCCTGTCTTGCATTTATGTCTTTTATCTAGTTTGAATTTATTTTTGTGTATCGTGTAAGAAAGTGGTCCAGATTCATTCTTCTGCATGTTGCTGTCCCATTCTCCCAGTATCATTTGCTAAAGAGACTGTCTTTTTTCCATTAGATACCCTTTCCTACTTTGTAGCAGATTAGCTGGCCATATATTTATGGGTTCATTTCTGGGTTTTCTATTCTGTTCCATTGATCTATGTGTCTGCCTTTGTGCCAATACCATACGATTTTGATGATTATAGCTTTCAAATATAGGTTAAAGTCCGGGATTAGGATGCCTCCACTTTGGATTTCTTTTTCAACATTACTTCGGTTATTTGGGGTCTTTTGTGGTTCCATACAAATTTTAGATTGTTCTAGCCCTGTGAAGAATCCTGGTGTTATTTTGATTGGGATTACATTGAATGTGTAGATTCCTCTCCGTAGTATAGACATTTTAACAATATTTGTTCTTCCAATCCATGAGCACGGAATGTTTTTCCACTTTTTTGTGTGTCTTTTTCAATTTCTTTCATAAGCTTTCTATAGTTTTCAGTGTACAGATCTTTTACCTCTTTGGTTAGGTTTATTCCTAGGTATTTTATGCATTTTGGTGCAGTTGTAAATGGGATTGATTCCTTGGTATCTCTTTCTGTTGCTTCATTATTGGTGTATAGAAATGCAACTGATTTCTGTACACTGATTTTATATCCTGAGACTTTGCTGAATTCATGTATCAGCTCTAGCAGTTTTTCAGTGGAGTTTTTCAGGTTTTCTATGTAGAGTATCATGTCACTGCAAAGAGTGAAAGTTTGACTTCTTTGCCAATTTAGGTGCCTTTTATTTGATTTTGCTACCTGATTGCTGAGGCTAAGACTTCCAACACTATGTTAAACAACAGTGGTGAGAGTGGACATCTCTGTTCCATTCCTGACATTAGGGGGATAGCTCTCAGTTTTTTCCCATTGAGGATGATATTAGTTGTGAGCCTTTCATATATGGCTTTTTTGATGCTAAGATATGTTCCTTCTATCCCTACTTTCTTGAGGCTTTTTTTTTTTAATCTAAGAAAAGATGCTGTATTTTGTCAAATGCTTTTTCTGCATCTATTGACAGGATCATATGGTTCTTATCCTTTCTTCTACTAATGCAGTGTATCATGCTGATTGATTTGCAAATGTTGAGGCAGCCCTGCAACCCAGGAATGAATCCCACTTGATCTTGATGAATAATTCTTTTAATGTACTATTGAATTCAATTTGCTAGTGTCTTGGTGAGAATTTTTGCAACCAGGTTCATCAGGGATATTGGCCTGTAATATTCTCCTTTTTTGTGGGTCCTTTATCTGGTTTTGGAATCAAGGTAATGCTGGCTTCATAGAATGAGTTTGGAAGCTTTCCTTCCATTTCTATTTTTTTTTTTTTGAACAATTTGAGAAGAATATGTATTAACTCTTCTTTAAGTGTCTGATAGAATTCTCCTGGGAAGCCATCTGGCCCAGGACTCTTATTTTTTGGGAGATTTTTGATAACCAGTTCAATTTCTTTGCTGGTTATGGGTCTGTTAAAATTTTCTATTTCTACCCTTTGAGTTTTGGTAGTGTGTGAATGTCTAGGAATTTGTCCATTTCTTCCAGTATGTATTTCTGTGGTGTTGGTTGTGATCTCTCCTCTTGCATTCATGATTTTATTTATTTGGGTCCTCTTTCTTTTTGAGAAGTCCAGCTAGGGGTTTATCAATTTTGTTTATTCTTTCAAAAAACCACCTCTTAGTTTCATTGATCTCTTCTGTTGTTTTGGATTCTATATTACTTACTTCTGCTCTATTCTTTATTATTTCCTTCCACTGGTTTTGTGCTTTACTTGCTGCTCCTGTTCTAGCTCCTTTAGGTGTAAGGTTAGGTTGTGGGCTTGGGACCTTTCTTGCTTCTTGAGATAGGCGTGAATTGCAATGTATTTTCCTCTTAGGACTGTCTTTGCTGCATCCCAAAGGGTTTGGACTGTCATGTCTTCATTTCCATTTGCTTTCATGTATTTTTAAATTTCTTTTTTAATTTCCTGTCTAACCCATTCAATCTTTGGTAGGATGTTCTTTAACCTCCATGTATTTGGGGGATTTCCAAATTTTTTCCTGTGGTTGATTTCAAGTTTCACATTGTTGTGATCTGAAAATATTCATGGTATTATCTCAATCTTTTTATACCTATCGAGGGCTGTTTTGTGATCCAAAATGTGATCTATTTCAGAGAAAGTTCCTTGTACCTTTGAGAAGAATATATATTCTGTTTCTTTAGAATGAAATGTTTTGAATATATCTGTTAAGTCCATCTGGTTCAGTGTGTCATTCAGAGCCATTGTTTCCTTACTGATTTTCTGCTTAGATGATCTGTCCATTGCTGTAAGTGGAGTATTAAAGTCTCCTACAATTACAGTATTATTATCCAAAAGTTTACTTATGTTTGTGATTAATTGATTTATATATTCGGGTACTTCACATTGGGGTTATAAATATTTACAACTGTTAGCTCTTCTTGATGGATAGACCCCTTAATTATGAGATAATGCCTTTCTTTATCTCTTGTTACAGTCTTTGTTTTAAAATCTAGTCTTTGTTTTAAAATCTGTATCTTTGTCTGATATAAGTGTGTCTATGCTGGTTTTGTTTGGGTGTCCATTAGCACGATAGTGGGTCTCCATACCCTCATTTTCAATCTGCAGGTCTCCTCTGGTCTCACTAAAATGAGTCTCTTGTAGGCAGCATGTAGATGGATCTTTTTTTTTTTTTTTATCAGGTCTGATACCCCATGTGTTTTGATTGGGGCATTTAGTCCATTTACATTCAGAGTGATTATTGAAAGGTATGAGTTTAGTGTCATTATTTTTCTGTAGATTTCATGTTTCTTGTAATGTCTCTGGTCCTTTGTAGTCTTTGCTGCTTTTCACTCACAGAGTCCCCCTTAGGATCTCTTGCAGGGCTGGTTTAGTGGTGATGAACTCCTTGAGATTTTGTTTATCTGGGAAAGCCTTTACTTCTCCTTCTATTCTGAATGACAGTCTTGCTGGATAAAGGATTCTTGGCTGCATATTTTTCCTCTTCAGCACATTGACTATTTCCTGCCACTCCCTTCTGGCCTGCCAAGTTTCAAGGGACAAGTCTGCTACTAACCTTATGTGTTTACCTTTGTAGGTCAAGGGCCACTTCTTTTCCCTACCTGCTTTCAGAATTTCTCTTTATCTTTGTATTTTGCAAGTTTCACTATGATAGATCATGGTGTTGACTTGTTTTTGCTGATTTTAAAGCGAGTTCTTTATGCCTCTTGGACTTGGATGTCTATTTCCTTCCCCAGATTAGGGAAGTTCTCAGCTATAATTTGTTCAAATAAACCTTCTCCCCTTTCTCTTGCTCATCTTCTTTTGGAACTCCTGATATGGATATTGTTTAATTTCATGGAATCACTTAGTTCTCTAATTCTCCCCTTGTGATCTAGTAATTTCATTTCCCTCTTTTTTTCAGCTTCATTATTTTCCATAATTTTATCTCCTATTTTACCTCTTCTCTCCTCTGCTTCTTCCATCCTCATTGTTACTGGGTGACATTTTTAAAATTTATTGTGACTAGGCTTCAATCTCTGCAGCAAGAGATTCTCTGGTGTCTTCTATGCTTTTTTGAAGCCCAGCTATATTGCTTATATCTGTTTTGAGCAATTCTCTGGCTGTGATTTCTTCCTGAATTTTCTTTTGGGAAAAATTCCTCTGTTTTGTCATTTTGGCTAAGTTTCTGTGTTTTGTATGTTTTTCAGGCTTGTTATGTGTCCTGCACCTGTGAGTACTACTATATTAAAAAGGGGTCATACACTATCTAGAGCCTGTCCCTTCAGAAAGTGTTTTTGGAGTATATTGCATGCATTCCATTGTTGAGTTTTGGTTGCTCTATCTTACTGGTCAATCCTATGCAAAGCTCCTCCTTGCTTCTAGTGGTGGTGTGTTTGGACTTTTCACCAGGTGTGCTTTGATTTGTTTGTTGAGTAATGCTGGAAAAAAAAGGAAAGGGGGAAAAATCTGATCCCATAAAAAGAGAAAAATGAAAGGGAAGAAAAGACCAAGCAAAGAATCACAAAACTATGAAGTTAAATCCAAAGAAGAGAAAGGGAAATAAAGAAGAAATTAAAAAGGTGTAAAAAGAATACAATAAAAATGCCCAATCAAATAAACAACAACTACACACACACACACACACACACACACACGTATATATACATATACATACACAGACACATATATATGAATTGACCAAAAACAAATCAGAAATATGAGCCTTATTCAAAAAGAAAAAAATAAGAGGGTAGAAATTAAAAGAAAAGAAAAGAAACAAAACCAGTTGTCTGTTGGTGCCTGGGACCAGTGGCTGTGCTGGTCTGGAGGAGAGTCTGGTTGCATTGTGCCAGCAGTCTTGCTCCAGTAGATAAACAGTTGCCAGGCTTGGAAGGGTGGGGTTGAGTGTAAATGTTTCTCGCCTCCACTGGAGGTGGCTGTGCTGCTCTGTTGATCCTGCCAGGCTATCTCCCTCCAACTGTGGAGATCCTTCTGCCACTTCACAGATTGCCTGGGTGTTCCAAGTGATTTGACCTCTACAGCTATGTTTGAGGGACAAGGAAATTCCCAGTCCTCCTACTTCTCCTCCATCTTAACATCAAGAAATTATCTCGAAAAGCTCAAAACAATGTTATAAAGGGCAAGATAACTTGAAAGAAGAGAAACAAGAACAAATTTCCACCCTAGAGTCACTGCATACTGAAGTGGGAGGCTTCGGTTGTGTAGGTGATGGGTGAAGGTCTCAAGGATGCTCATGGATAAAACCCAGGCATGGGCTAGAGTGACCTTCTTGTCATTGAACGAAATCTCTTCAGTTTTGGTTCCTATTTAGAATTTTGTGTCTGTTCAGTTGTGGCATCTTCCCAGAGCAATGCTTAAATCTGAAGGAGTTCAGAACAAGTCTCCTCAAAATGTGCCACTTTGGAATGTGGACTATTTTGAGCTGAAAGCAATCAATATCCAACAGACCCAAGAGAAAAATTTACCTCTCCCTTCAACTATATGAAAGAATTGAGATAGGGGACCTGGTCCAGAAAGAGAACGATTACTAAATGTAAATTTTTTATGTGAATGACCTATTTGTACAGCAGGAAAAATATCTAATTCCTGAACACCTACTCTTCTTATCCTGTGAATCACCTGCCTCCCTTTTGCAACCCCAACTCCTTTCCCATTCCTTAGCTCAAGATGTCATGTAAGCCTCAATTTCCAGGCTTGCTTTGGGTCTCATATTATCATAGGGCCCCCATGCATAGGTCATTAAATTAATTTTTCTCCTGTTAATCTGTTTTATGTTAATTTGATTATTAGACCAGTCAAAGAACCTACAAGAATATAAAGTAATTTTTTTCCTTCCCAACAAATCTATTTGTATAGCAACAAAATGTTTCAAACCTGTTTTTTAGGAGGGCTTTAGAAAGTGAAGGGGCTTTCATGATGAAGGGATGAAGGCTCTGCATGGTGTCTCCCTTTGCCCCCTCATCTAAAAGAAGGATCATTATAATTAGCTCATAAGGTTGTCGGGAGGATCAAATTAAACTAAATGATATAGCATAAGAGAAAATGCCTGGCTTACAGCACATGGTTGATAATTGTTTTAGAAATATGAATATTTCTGCTA
This sequence comes from Cryptoprocta ferox, assembly GCA_028646485.1. Lineage (NCBI taxonomy): Eukaryota > Metazoa > Chordata > Mammalia > Carnivora > Eupleridae > Cryptoprocta > Cryptoprocta ferox. The sequence goes on along the minus strand of CM053566.1, from coordinate 26,100,865 downwards.
GAAAGATGGAAGTAGAGATAGGCTGATTGTTCATCTTAAGTCTTCATCTTGGGGTGCCTGGGTGGCTCAGCTGGTTAAGTGTCTGACTTTGGCTCAGGTCATGATCTCACGGTTTGTGGGTTCGAGCCCCACGTCGGGCTCTGTGCTGACAGCTCAGAGCCTGGAGCCTGCTTCAGATTCTGTGCCTCCCTCTCTCTCTGCCCCTCCCCAGCTCATGCTCTCTCTCTCTCTCTCTCTCTCTCTCTAAAAAATAAATAAACATTAAAAATTTAAAAAAATCTTTATGTTAAACTTCCTTTTGCTGTGAGCTGTCTCTTTATATCATATGCTATATATTGTATGATGATTCTTGGTAAGAATAGCATAAAGTAAGAGTCCCTTCTAGAATGTAGCATTGTTCCCAGGTTTCTGGAATCAGTTGTTTCCTGCGGATGGCCCTCCTTGCCCTGCCCCTCTCTTTCTCTATTACTTGTTCACTCTCCATATTTACTCTCTTTGCTCTGATAGAGTTTGTTTTCCTTTGGGTGAGGTGCCTTGCATTTGTTTTCAAGGCTGCTCTTTCTTCATGGTCACCTGTCTCTAAAGTGTTGTTTCCAGCCAACTAGGTTACTGAACAGGCTTCCTAAATGCCGAGCACAGGCCTCACATCTTTTTGTCCCTTGTATTATGCTAGATATCTTGGACAGTGGGCAGTGAACACATTAGCTCCGTATTGAATTTCTAAAAGTTGACTTGATCAGGCAGCTCCAACGCCTATTGATTTATCTCTAAATTTGTGCGTATAAAGAAGAGTCTCTTGTGCAGATAACCCCTCTCAGGGGGAGAAAAGAAGACAATCTAACACTGTGACTTCTTACTTCTCCACCTTGAGCCTTTTATTCTTTAGCAGCTGGGGGGCAGGATGCAAAATATCTGCTGTGAAGCTCCTGCCCTGAAAGTATCTTTCAGCACATCCTGTAATTCTTTAACATTTTTTTGATATCTGCATATGAGCTATCCATCATATACCAACATGAGGCAGTTATTCTCAAACAGAATAAAAATATTTCCAGAAAAAGTATTACATTACATTTTATTTATGATCTTGGGTTATAATCATTTTTGCTTAGTTTATTATGTGGCTTAGTCTTTGACTAGTCTATTATTTCTTCTTTATTTGCACACTTGTGAAGAGATACTTAAGGGCATTCTTTTCCTCCCAGGGATCATTTTTGTGAGAAATCAATCTCAAATGTTCTATTCTGTATTTTTACCTAAAAGCTCCATTATTTATATGAATCAACATTCTACTTGTTCTACCAAATTTCCTGAAGTTTCAAAAATGATACCATAATATTTTACTGCAACAAGATGTAATCCAGCCATAAACTTTCTTGAAAGCAAGTTTTTTGGTGTTTGCATAATATTTGTGATACTTAAAATTAGCAGTGAAAGTAAGTTAACAAGAAATTAATTTCTCTATATTATTGTGCCACCTAACATTCAATTATGAAATCCAAAGAACAAATGGAGTGAAGAGAAGACTACAATGCTGGAATAAAATAGATAAAATATAAAAGATATAATTGCTTCTCTTTGCAAAAACCTTCACATTTCCTAAACTAGTCTGAAGTGAATCATAAAGTTATAAGATTTCAAATACAAAATTTGAGGGTCCCTAAGCTGAGCACTTCCCCACCTCTCATTATCATGACTCTTGATTGTTGAGCTTATTTCTGAATGTTTCTTAAAAGATGCATGAGGAAGCATCACACTTACGGTGTAAAAGTGAGACAAATATCGTCTGTTTTCAAAATTAAGAATGCTGGCTTTCTTTGTCAAATAGCTGCTCAAATTTGATCTCTTTTGACCTTTACTAATCATGATGCTCTAGGATTCATATTAATGGCAAATCAAAATCTTCAGGTTTATATAATCATAGAGTCTTTATAGAGATTATTTAGGAAAATGTTCTTAATTTACAAATAAGGAAACCTTTCATATGCTACCAAGGTCTTAACAATGTGTAATTTAAATATGGACTGTACTTACGTAAGCCTAATAACTAGCCATAAATCACACACGGATGGTATATCTGTTGTTGCCCTGGTAAGAATAGTTAGTTGGAAACCTCACCTGAGGGCTGGAGCTCTGTCCAAGACCCTCAGTCGGGACTCCAACTGGGCTGTTCACTGCGGGGCTTCAGTAGTCAGAGGTTGGATGTTGTGAGTACCCAATTTGATGTACGAACACTTATTTGTTCTTTTCTATACTTCTCTCTTTATGTTTACTATAATTGTTTAATTCCATATATTCCCTTTCCCTTATAATTAATAAAACTTTCCTCCAGGAAACAGAAAGCACAGTTATCATGAATTATTATTATTCAGAATAGTCCTAAATTCTGTTCCATTGATCTATGTGTCTGTTTTTGTGTCTGTACCATACTGTTTTGTTGATTAAAACATGGTAATACAGCTTAAAGTCCTGAATTGTGATGGCTATTGCTATGCTTTTGTTTTTCAACATTATGTTGGCTACTCAGGGTCTTTTCTTGTTCCATGCAACTTTTATTTTATTTTATTTTATTTTTAAAGTTTATTTATTTTGAGAGAGAGAGGGGTGGAGAGGCAGGGAAAGAGGGAGAGAGAGAATCCCAGTCAAGAGTCAGATGCTCAACTGACTGTGCCAACCAGGCGCCCCTGGTTTCATACAAATTTTAAAATTGTTTGTTCTAGCTCTGTGAAAAATGCTGGTGTTATTTTGATAGGGATTACATTGAATGTGTAGACTGCTTTGGGTAGTATAGACATTTTAACAATATTTGTTCTTCTAACTCATGAGCATGGAATGTTTTTCCTTTCTTTATGTCTTCCTCAATTTCTTTCATAAGTGTTTTATAATTTTTAGAGTACAGATCTTTTACCACTTTTGTTAGGTATATTCCTAAGTATATTATGGTTTTTGCTGTTATTGTAAATTGGATTGATTCTTTGATTTCTTTTACTGCTGATTCATTATTGGTGTATAGAAGTGCAACAGATTTCTGTGTGTTGATTTTACATCCTGTGAGTTTGTTGAATGCATGTATCAGTTCTCGCAATTTTTTGGTGGATTCTTTGGTTTTCCAAATAGAGTATCATGTCATCTGGGAAGAGTGAAAGTTTGACCTCTTTCTTGCTGATTTGATGCCTTTTATTTCTTTTGTTGTCTGATTGCTTAGGCTAAGACTTTCAGTACTATGTTGAATAGTAATGGTGAGAGTGGGTATCCTTGTCTTGTTCCTGACCATAGGGGAAAGGCTCTCAGCTTTTCCCTATTGAAGATGATATTAGTTGTGGGTCTTTCATATATGGCCTTTAAGATGTTGAGGTATGTTTCATCTATCTATACTTTGTTGAGCATTTTTGTCAAGAATGGATGCTGTACTTTGTAAAATGCTTTTTCTGCATCTATTGACAGGATCATCTGGTTCTTATCCTTTCTTTTATTAATGTGGTGTATCACACTTATTGATTTGTGAATACTGAACCAGCCCTGCACCCCAGGAATAAATATCACTTGATCTTGGTGAATAATTCTTTTAATGTACCATTGAATTTGATTTACTAGTGTCTTGAAAAATTTTCCATCCATGTTCATCAAGGTCTCTAATTCTCCTTTTCAGTGGGGTATTTGTATGGTTTTGGAATAGAGGTAATACTGCCTTCATAGAATGAGCTTGGAAGTTTTCCTTCCATTTCTACTTTTTGGAACAGCTTGAGAAGGATAAGTATTAACTATTCTTTAAATTTTAGGTAGAATTCCCCTGGCAAGCCATCTGGCCTGGGACTTTTATTTTTTGGGAGATTTTTGATTACTGATTCAACTTCTTTGCTGGTAATCTGTTCAAATTTTCTATTTCTTCAGGTGTGAGTTTTGATAGTTTATATTTTTGTAGGAATTTATCCATTTTTTCCAGATTGCCCAGTTCATTGGAATATAATTTTTCATAATATTCTCTTATAATTGTTTGTATTTCTGTGGTACTGGTTTTGATCTCTCCACTTCATTTGTGATTTATTTATTTGTGTTCTTTATCTTTTCTTTTTGATAAGTCTAGCTAGGGGGTTATAAATTTTATTAATTCTTTTGAAGAATCAGGTTTAGTTTCATTGATCTCTTCTACTACTTTTTGTTGTTGTTCTATACTGTTTATTTCTGCTGTAATATTTATTATTTTCATTCTTTGGCTATCTTTAGGTTTTATTTGCTCTTCCTTTTCTATCTCCTTTAGGTGTAATGTTAGGTTGTGTGTTTGAGACTTTTCTTGCTTTTTGAGTTAAGCCTGTACTGCTATATACTTTTCTCCTATGATGCCCTTTACTGTATCCCAAAAGTTTTGGACTGTCCTGTGTTCATTTTCATTTGCTTCTACGTAATTTTTAATTTTAACTTTAATTTCCTGCTTAACACATTCATTTTTTAGGATGATGTTCTTTAACCTCATGGATTTGTGGTCTTTCCAAATTTTTTCTTATGGTTGAATTCAAGTTTTATAATGTTGTGGTCTGAAAACATGCATGGTGTGATCTCAATATTTTTGTACAGCCCTTAGGCTGATGTGTGACCCAGTATGTGATCTATTCTGGAGAATGGTTTGTGTACACTCAAAAAGAATGTGTATTCTAGAGGAGTTAAGATGGTAGAGAAGTAAGGGGACCCTGGGTTTTCCTTGTCTCTTAATCACAGCTGTATTGAGGTCAGATCACTTGAAACACTCAGGAAATCTATCTGCAGACTGGCACAAGGATCTCCATGGTGTGATCCTGTGTGGCAGGAGCAAAGTGTGTAGAAGTGAATTGGGGTGAGAAAAAACGGTGGTGCTGTGGAGGGGAGGGAACCATTTCCATGGATAGACAAAAAGAGAGAAAGAGAGAGATGTTGAGAGAATGCAGCATCAGGTTCACACAAGAGGAAAATCTCTCTGGACCATGGACTAGGAGAGAGAAGTACTGAGTGGTGTGTGTGTGTGTGTGTGTGTGTGTGTGTGTGTGTGTTTTCTCTTTTCAAACCAAGTATGGAGCTCAAGCACTGAGGTTTTTGAAGTGTGTGACTTTCCCTGGAGCAGAGCTGTGACACTTGTTCCTGGGGAAGAGGGAGATGGCACCAAAGTTCATAGCATGTTGTAGGGATCTCTGGGAGCAAATTGGGAAAGAACATTCCCCTTCCTGGAGTACTTTTGGAAGATGATACATTGCCTCAACAAAAACACCTTTCAGTGGGAGGGGACACAGACATGCCCAGGGGGCATATAATCTTGTTGCTTTTAGTGGTGCTACACCATAGATTCCATGCACTGTGCAGGTGTGGGACTCTTCTTCTGGGACAAAGAACATCAGACAGAGCGTAGAGAGGCTCTACTACAGAGGAGAGGGGCAGACTTATGCAGTGCCAGGTCCTTTAAGATTTCAAGTTTTGAATCCCAGCAACGTGCCAAAAAACAAACAAACAAAAAACTCAGGAGAGCTGTGGCACAGAGTGAGCTGACTGTCCTTGCTGTTCTGTGAGACCTCCTTTAACAATGAGGAGATTCCCCTGCCCAGGGATGAGAGATTGGGGTGGCACCATTCCACCCCCCCAAATCCAACACAGTAGGACTTCAGAGAGCAACACAGTGGCCCCCAGTGGAGGTCAGACCCGTTTAAACCAAACCTCACCCCCTGCACCTGGCCACTGCTTCTGAACCAGTGCAGTGTGCCTCTCCTCCAGAAGACCAGCACAGGCAGCACCCCACATGCACCAATGTACTGAAAATCAAGCACTTCAAAACGACACCTACATTTCTGGTGGAAATAGAACCAGGCTTACTTTTTTTCCCCCTTTTTTCGTCTTTTGGAATCAGACTCCTAGTTTTTTGTTTGTTAGTTTGTTTTTTCATTTGCTTTTCTCTGTATTTGGGGGGGCAGTCTTCTTTTTTTCTTTTCTTTTTTCTTCTTTTTTCTCTTTCTTTTTCTTTGGAATCAGCCTTATAATTTTTGATTGTCTGCTTTTTTGTTTTTGTTTTCCCTTTCCGTTTCTCTTTTTTTGGGGGGATCAGGCTTCCCCTTCTCCCCCCCCCCCCGCTTATTTTAACAAACAAATCAAAGCTGGATGGAAAAAAAATATGCAGACAAGAATTCTTTATCCAGCAAGACTTTCATTCAGAATAGAAGGAGATATAAAGAGTTTCCCAAACAAACAAAAACTAAAGGAGTTTGTGACTGCTAAACCAGCCCTGCAAAAAATTTTAAGCGGGACTATCTGAGTGGGCAGAAAAAAAAAGACCAAAGCATCAAAGACTAGAGAGGACCAAATAAGATCATTAGAAAAGCCAAGTTTACAGATAACACAATGACACTAAATTCATATCTTTGAATAATCAGTCTGAATGTAAAAAGACTAAATGCTCCAATCAAAAGACATAGTGTATCAGAATGGATACAAAAACCAATATCCATCTATATGCTACCGACAAGAGACTCATTTTAGATCAAAGACACCTGCATATTAAATGTGAGGGCATGGATGGATCATCTATCATCTTAATGGCTGTCAAAGGAAAGTGGATTAGCTATACTTATATCAGACAAACTAGATTTTAAAACAAAGACTGTAACAAGAGATAAAGAAGGGCATTATATCATAATTAAGGTATTCTATCCATCAAGAAGATCTAACAATTGTAAATATTTACTAGCAATTATAAATATTTATGCCCCCAACCTGGGCACCCAAACATATAAATCAATTAATAACAAACATAAAGAAACTCATGGATAATAATACAATAGTACTAAGGGACTTCAACACCCCTCTTACAGCAATGGACAGGTCATCTAGGCAGAAAATCAACAAGGAAACAATGACTTTAAATGACACACTGGAGCAGATAGACTTAACAGATATATTCAGAACAGTTCATCCTAAAGCAGCAGAAGACATTCTCTAGTGCACAGGGAACATTCTCCTGACTATATCACATACTCGGTCACAAATCAGCCCTCAGCAAGTACAAAAAGATCGAGATCATTCCATGCATATTTTCAGATCACATCACTATAAAACTTGAAGTTAATCACAAGAAAAAATTTGGGAAGCTCACAAATACATGGAGGTTAAAGGATATCTTACTAAAGAATGAATGGGTTAACCAGGATACTAAAGAAGAAATAAAAAATACATGAAAACAAATGAAAATTAAAACATGACAGTCCAAACCTTTTAGGATGCAGCAAAGGCAGTCTTAAGAAGAAAGTATACTACAATTTAGGCCTGTCTCAAGAAGCAAGAATGATCCCAAATACACAATGTAACCTTATTCCTAAAGGAGCTGGAAAAAGAACACCAAATAAAGCCCAAAGCTACCAGAAGGAAAATAATAAAGATCAGAGCAAAAATAAATGATATAGAAACAAAAAACTCAGTGAAACATATCAACAAAACTAAGAGCTGATTCTTTGAAAGAATAAACAAACTTGGTAAACCCCAGCCAGACTTACCAAAAAGAAAAGAGAAAGGACCCAAATAGAGAAAATCACGAATGAAAGAGAGATCACAACCAACACCACAGAAATAGAAACAATTATAAGAGAATATTATGAAAAATCATATGCCATCAAACTGGGCGATCTGGAAGAAATGGACAAATTCCTAGAAATATACAAACTACCAAAACTGAAATACAAAGAAATAAAAAAAAAATTGAACATACCCATAACCATAAAAAAAGAAAAAAAAGGAATCAGTAATAAAAAAATCTCTCAAGAAACAAAAGTCCAAGGCCAGACGGTTTGCCAGGGGAATTCTACCAGACATTTAAAGAAGAGTTAGTACCTATTTTTCTCAGCTGTTCCAAAAAAATAGAAATGGAAGGAAAACTTCCAAACTCATTCTATGAGGGAAGTATTACCTTGACTCAAACCCAGGCAAAGACCCCACTGAAAAGGAGAATTATAGACCAATATCCTTGATGATCTGGATGCAAAAATTCTCAACAAGACTAGCAAATCAAATTCAACAGTAGATTAAAGAATTATTCATCACAATCAAGTGGGATTTATTCCTGGGCTGCAGGACTGGTTCAATATTTGCAAATCAATAAGTGTGATACACTACATTAATAAAAGAAAGTATAGGAATCATATAATCTTGTCAATAGATGCAGAAAAAGCATGTGACAAAATACAGCATCATTCTTGTTTTAAAAAAAACCCTCAAAAAATAGGGATAGTTTAAACATACCTCAACATAGTAAAGCCATATACAAAGGACTCACAGCTAATATAATCTTCAATGGGGAAAAGCTGAGAGCCTTTCCCCTAAGGTCAGGAGCACAACAAGGATGTCCACTCTTACCATTACTAGTACTGGAAGTCTTAGCCTTAGCAATCAAACAACATGAAGAAATAAAGGGCATATGAATCAACAAGGATGAATTAAAACTTTCACTATTGGCAGACGACATTGTACTCTATGTAAAAAACCTGAAAGACTCCACCAAAAAAGTGCTAGAATTAATACATGATACAGCAATATCACAGGATATAAAATCAATGCGAAGAAATCTGATGTATTTATATACACCAATAATGAAGCAGCAGAAAAAGAAATCAGTAAGCCAATCCAATTTATAATTCCACCAAAAACCATAAGATACCTAGGAATAAATCTAACCAAAGAGGTAAAAGATCTATATTCTGAAAACTATAGAAGATTTATGAAAGAAATTGAAGAGGATACAAAGAAATGGAAAAGCATTCAATGGTCAGGGATTGGAAGAACAAACATTGTTAAAATGTCTATACTACCCAAAGAAATCTACACATGTAATGCAATACCTATCAAAATAACACTAGCATTCTTCACAGAGCTAGAACAAACAATCCTAAAATTTGTATGGAACCACAAATGACTTCGGATAGTCAAAGCAATTCTGAAAAAGAAACAGAAAACTGGAGGCATCATGATTTTGGATTTCAAGCTATATTGCAAAGCTGTAGTCCTCAAGACAGTATGGTACTGGCACAAAAATGGGTATCTAGATTAATGGAACCAAGAAAGCAGCTCACAACTCTATGGTCAACTAATTTTTGACAAAGCAGGAAAAAATATCAAATAAAAAAAGAAAGTCTCTTCAACAAATGGTGTTAGGAAACCTGGATGACAACATGCAGAAGAATGAAACTGGATGACTTTCTTACATCATATGCAAAAATAAATTCAAAATGGATGAAAGACCTAAATGTGAGACAGGAAACCACCAAAATCCTAGAGGAGAGCACAGGCAGTAAAGTCTTTGATCTTGGCCATAGTAACTTCTTACTTAGAACCTTCACTGAAGGCAAGGTAAACAATAGCATAAATGAACCATTAGGACTTCACCAAGATAAAATGCTTTTTCACAGCAAAAGAAACAATCAATTAAACTAAAATGCAACCTATCGAATGGTAGAAGATATTTGCAAATGACATATCTGATAAAAAGTTAGTATCCAACTCTATAAAAAATTTCTTCTCAAACTCAACAGCCAAAAAACAAACAACCCAGTTAAGAAATGGGAAAAAGACATGAACAGACACCTTTCCAAAGAAGACATCCAGATGGCTAACAGACACATGAAAAGATGCTCAACATCACTTATCATCAGCGAGATACAAATCAAAACCATGATGAGATTCCTCCTCACACCTGTCAGAATGGCTAAAATTAACAACACAAGAAATAACAGGTGTTTGGGAGGGTGTGGAGAAAGGGAAACCCTCTTGCACTGCTTGTGGTGATGCAACCTGGTGCAGCTACTCTTGAGAACAGTATGGAGGTTCCTCAAAAAACTGAAAATAGAACTACCCTAAGATCCAGTAATTGCACTATTAGGTATTTATTCAAAGGATACAAAAATACAGATTCAAGGAGGTACATGCACCCCAATGTTTATAGGAGCATTATCAACAATAGCCAATCTATGGATAGAGCCAAATGTCCATTGACTGATGAATGGATAAAGAAGAGGTGGTATGTATCTACAATGGAATATAACTCAGCCATAAAAAGAATGAAATATTGCCATTTGTTCATGGAAACAGCCTAAAAGTCCATCAATTGATGAATGGATCAAGAAGATGTGGTCTATATATACAATGGAAAACTACACGGCAATGAGAAAGAATGAAATCTGGCCATTTGTAGCAACGTGGATGGAACTCGAGGATGTTATGCTAAGTGAAATAAGTCAAGAAGAGAAGGACAGATACCATATGTTTTCACTCATATGTGGAATAGGAGAAACTTGACAGAGGACCATGGGGGAGGGGAAGAGGAAAAAAATAGTTAAGGAGAGGGAGGGAGGCAGACCATAGGAGACTCTTGAATACTGAGAACAAACAGGGTTGATGGGGGTGGCAGAGAGGGGGAAATGGGTGATGGGCATGGAGGAGGGCACTTGTTGGGATGAGCACTGGGTGTTATATGGGAACCAACCTGACAATAAACTATTAAAAAAATTACCATTTGCAATGACATGGATGGAGCTAAAATGCATTATGTTAAGTGAAATATATCAATCAGAGGAAGACAAATACTGTATGATTTCACTCATATGCAGAATTTAAGGAACAAAACAAATGAACATACTGGAGGTGGGGGGGAGAAGAGAAGAGAAGAGAGGGAAATAAACCACAGGAGACTCTTAACGATACAGAACAAACTGAGGGTTGATGGACGGAGGTGAGTGGTAAATAGGCTAGATAGGTGATGAGTATTTAGGAAGGGACTTGTGATGAGCACTGTGTGTTGTATGTAAGTGATAAATCACTGAATTCTACTTCAAAACCAATATTGCACTGTATATTAACTAATTAAAATATAAATTAAAAAAGGAAAGTATAAACTTAAAAAAAAGAAAATGTGTATTCTGCTTTATGGTAGATTGTTCTAATTATATCTGTTAAGTCCATCTGGTCCAATGTGTCATTCAAAGACATTTTTTCCCTGTTGATCATCTGCTTAGATTATCTGTGCATTGCTGTAAATAGCATGTTAAGGTCCCTTACTGATATTTTATTATCAATGAGTTTCTTTATGTTTGTTATTAATTGATTTATATATTTGGGTGCTCCCCAGTTGAAGCATACATATTTATAATTGTTAGATCCTCTTGATGGATAGAGCCCTTAGTTATGATATAATGCCTTTCTTTATCTCTTGTTACAGTCTTTGTTTTAAAATCTGGTTAGACTGTTATAAGTATGGCTACTCTAGCTTTTTTGACATCCATTAGCATGGTAGTTGGCTCTCCATCTCCTCACTTTCAATGTGCATGTGACTTTAGGTCTAAAATGAGTCTCCCAGAAGTATCATATAGGTAGGTCTTGTGTTCTTTCTTATTAATCCTTTCAGATATCATATGTCTTTTGTTTGGAGCTTTTAGCCCATTTACATTGAGAGTGTTTATTGAAGGATATGAGTTTAGTGTGTTACCTGTGAAGTTGGTGTTTCTGATGATGTTCTCTGTTCCTTTCTGGTCTTGGCTGCTTTTGGATTTTTTCCCCCTCACTCAAAGAATCCCCCTTAATATTTCTTGCAGGGATGGTTTAGTGGTCACAAACTCCTTAATTTTTATTTGGGAAACAAAAGTCGCCTTGTATTCTGAATGGCAGCCTTGCTGAATAAAGTAGGCTTGGTTTCATATATTTCCCATTCAGCACATTGAATATATCATGTTACTCTCTGGTGGCCTGCCATATTTCTATGGAGAGATCTACTGCAAACCTTATTTTTCTTCCTTTGTAGGTTAAGGACTTTGCATTCCTTGCACTTTCAGGATTCTTTCCTTGCCTGTATATTTTGCAAATTTTACTACAGTATGTCTTGGTGTTGGCTGGCTTTTGTTTATTTTAATGGGAGTTCTCTCTGTCTTCTGGATTTAGATGTCTGCTTCCTTCCCCAGATTATGGATTTTTTTCTTCTATAATTTTCTCATATTAACCTTGTGCCTCTTTTTCCCTCTCTTCTTCTGAAACTCCTATAATATGAATGTTATTACACTTTATGGAGTTACTGAGCTATCCAACTCTATATTTGTGATCCATTATTTTCTTTCCCTCTTCTTTTCAGCTTTCATTATTTTCCATAATCTTACGTTCTATATTTCTGATTCATTTCTGTGCTTCTTTCATCCTTGTTGTCAATATATTGAGTGGTTTTGCATCTCGGTTATAGCATTTTAAATTTTGGCCTGACTAGCTTTTAGTTCTTTTATCTCTGCAATAAGGGACTCCCTATGCTTTTCTCAAGCCAAGATATTATCCTTATGATTGTTGTTTTAAATTCTGGTTCAGGAATATTACTTATATCTGTTTTGATTAGGTCTCCGGCCATGACCTGTTCTTGTTCCTTCTTTTGGGATGAATTCCTCTGTGTTGGAATTTTGACTGGATCTCTACCTTCTGTGTGTTAGGAAAAACTATTATGTTATGTTATGTTTCCTTCTCCTGAAAGTAATGGCTATGTTAAGAAGAGGTCATATATTGTTGAGAGCCTGGTGCTTCAGGACGCTTTTTTTGGTGTATACTGTGTGCACTCTGCTGTTGTGCTTTGGCTGCTCTTTCTCTCAGATCAGTCCTCTACAGAATTTCTCCTTGCCTGCAGTGTTGAGCACTTAGACCTTGTCTAGTTTGTGGAGAGTTTTAACTAGATGTGCTTTCATCTGCTTGTTGGAAAAGGCTAGACCCTATTTACCCTAGAGGTGAAGTTTGTAGCACTCTATGATCAGTAGACTTGGTGCACAAGGGGGGTGGGTGGGGTTGTGTTGGTCATTTGTGGGAGGGGCATACTGCGTTGTTTCTCAAGCAGACTTGCCCTAGGAAAGATGCACATGCAGGGTGTCATGGCACTGGGCTTGGTGTAAGCAGCTGCAGTATCCATTGGGGGCACTGGGTTGCTCACTAAAGTCTGTCTGTGCTGATGGGTTGGGGGTGGGAAATGGTGTCACCCCACTCTCTTGTTCCTAGAGAGGAGAGTTTGCACCTCTGCTGTTCAGGAAGCCCTCCTAGAAGAGTGAACAATCTCCCCTCTTGTGTCCCAGGCTTCTGTCAGATCCACACACTGTCTGTGTCTGGGCTATGTGTCTGCCTTGCATTGCAGTATTCCTGTGTTTTATCTCGGGTGCATGGCTCGGTTTCAAAACTCCAAATTTTAGGGACCTGATGCAAACGGACCCATGCTGATCTTCTGGGGTAGGGTCTCCTCGCACTGTGGCTGGTGCCAATTTGTTCCAGAAAGCAGTTGAAGACCACAGAGAGGGTAAAATACAGCCAAAAGCTGGTTTCCAGCTTAGCTGTCTTCAGGAGGTGGCTTTGCTGCTAGGCTAATTAATGGTGCAGCTCAATGGTGCCTCTTTTGTCCCCTGAGAGGCAATACCACCTCTCCTAAATTCACTCCAAGAAGAGGAACGGGGGGTCCTCAGACCAAGGTGTCTTCTCCCTTTGCACTTATTCCCCACAAGAGCACCACTATACCCACCAGACTTGATCCTGGCATTGGTGCAGACTACCAAAACTTGAGCTTTGCTGTCTGTAAAAACTTGTGATAATCAGCCCCTCTCCTTTTCCCAGTCATGGTTTTGGGAAGTGTTTTTCTTGTGGAATCCCCTTCAGTCTGCTTTCTCTCTCTATCTTGCTTTTCTCTCCATGATCAGGGCTCCTTTGCCATCTGTAGCACGTGCAATTCTTTTCTCCCCCAAATCAACTCTCTACAACTCCTACCTCAAATAAACTCTCCACAGCTCCTACCTTCCACAATGTGGCTGTTTTTCTCCTAGATATGCAGTTTGCTCTCTCAGTCCTCAGATTGATTTCTTGGGCACTCAGAATGATTTGATATTTATCTACCTGTGTTCGAGGGACAAGGCAAGAATTGGGTCTTCTTACTACTCTGCCATCTTAACTCCTCCCCTTCAGTCATTTCTTTAAATAACTTTTCTGCCTCTTTATCCATCTCTTCTCCTTCTGGGACTCTAATAACTCATATAAATTGTTTTTCTTAATTGTATCCCATATGTCCTACAGGGTTTCTCCATTCTTTTTCTTTTTTCATCATCCAAATAGATAATTTTTTTTGAGTTTATTTTTGAAAGAGAGAGAACACAGGCAGGGGAGAAGCAGAGAGAGAGGGAGACAAAGAATCTGAAGCAGGCTCCAGGCTCTGAGTTGTCCTAGCAGAGCCCACCAGGGGGCTAGAACCCACAAACTGTGAGATCATGACCTGAGCTGAAGTCAGGCACTTATCTGACCGAGACACCCAGCTACCCCTGAATGGATAATTTTAAATGATCTGCTTTCAAGGTCATTGACTTTTTCTTTTCCTTGGTCCAGTCTCCTGTTGAAGGTCTATTATTGAATTCCTTGTTTCAGTCATTGTATTCTTCAGCTCTGAAATTTGCTTGCTTTTTTTAAATTTTCTTATTTCTTTGTTGAACTTATCATTTTGTTCGTGTATTGTTTTCTTGATTTCACTAAATGCTTTATCTGAGTTCTTTTGTAGCTCTCTGAGCATCTTTAAAACAATCTAATTATTTGTCAGGCAATTCAAATATGTCCACTTCTTTGGGATCAGTTACTAGAAGTTTACTGTATTCCTTTGGTGATGTCATGTTTCCCTGATTCTTCATGATCCCTGTAGGCTTGTATAGATGTCTGTGCATTTGAAGAAGTCACCTCTTCCCATGTTATGGACTGAATTTGACAAGAAAAGTTCTTCTACTGGTAGTGGCATGCTGGGGCATGCTGTGACCCTGAGTCTAGTGGTACAGGGTGCCAAATGTGGGAGATTGTGGTAGCTCCTATTCCAGGAGGATGTGTGATGCTTTGTTAGCTTAAGTTGCAGGGGCTTGCAAGATCTACAATTGTGTGATCCTTGGTGAGATCTGTGTCGGAGGAAGGACAGTTGGAGACCTCATTGGTGTTACCAGGTCCATTTGTTAGGGACCAGGGTAGCTGGTGGTGGTGGCCAGAGCTTGTAGTGCACGCATATGCTTGGTTGTGGGGGGTGGCTGCTGGTGCCTGTGTAGTGACATGGGTCAACTGCAGATACACATGTAGTGGCAAGGACCAGGGCCACCAACAAGGTTCATGACCAACTGTTGGTGCACTTACAGCTACAGCTCCTGGCTGTTAGTGATGACTCATGCAGCTGCAGAGTCTTCCCATGGGTTCATGCACAGAAGTGGAGTCTAGTGACAGGAGTCAGGGTGCAGGTGCACAGTTGCAGGGGTTAGCTACAGGTGAACCCAGTGAAAGGAAATGGGATTGGATCTAGGCCCACTAGCAGCCATAGGGATCTTGGCTGTCAGCATACATTCCTGTGATTTCCATTTGCTTTTGTGTAAAGCTTAGTTGGAGGAAAGTAAGTACATGAATGTGATCTATTTTTTTTTCTGACAAAAATATATGTTAGACTCATTAGATAAGGTGTGTGATTTGCCTCATTGGACAATGCCACTCAGCTAGAAATTGTAAGTTTACAGTCATGTATTAACTGTGTGTATGCTGATCTCTGATCTGCAGACCAAGTAGACTTTTGGTTTTCCTGATGACCAATAGGCTGCCCATATTCTGTTGGCTTCTCTGCCAGGGCAACCATAGGACAGGGAAAAGAGTCACAACCAAACCTCTCAAATTTTCAACTCAGTGTCCTTTAGATTATTACTGAAGTTTATGTATTTCTACTGACTCTTGTTTAGGGTATCAAGCCACCCTATTTACCCAGATCACTCTGGTTTTAGCATTAAAAGTCCATCATGCTGGGAAATCCCTCAGTCCTAGGCAAACCTGGACAACTGCCCACCCAACTTTTATATTCCACTGCTATTGATAATAGAAAGTTGTCTATAAATTTGATTTCTGGAGGTAAATTTCTGCCTCACCTGAGTTATAAACATGCTACATCCCTGACTCTTCCTCATATTCTTCAGTTTATATGCCATATTTTGTTTTTACCTAATACCTACATGTTACTTACTTGTGTTTTTAATCTTGGTAGCTGTTTATATTTCTTTAAGTGTCCACCTGTGTGATTCCTGTTACTCTTATTTTTAATTTTTTTTTTTTTACAAATTTGGGACAATCTGCTCTCTTACTTTTTCATATTACCACATTTGGATTGATTATTTTAGAAAAAAATTTTATGGAATATAGATTTTTTTTTGTATTATTTAGTTAAAAGTTTCCTTTTGGCACCAGAAGTCATCTTGGTGATATGTAGACATAGAATTGAGAAAGACTTAAAAAGGCACTTAGAGCATGGAAAACTTATTTCTCAAGGCAAACAGATGAGTGAGATTAAAAAAACAACCTCATCTGCAATGTTATCCAACAACCCCCTTAACTTTGTAACCTCTTTTTAAAGAAATAATTATCCTATGGTAAAGGGATGCAATGAGTGGGGAAGGTAGGTAGAGGTATAGTTTGGGACAAAATTTCACTTGTAACTAGAATGCATTATGACGATTTGAAATATTCTAATATCTTTAAATGTTCTAATATGCTTCAATAAAAATAATTACTCTTTCAAGTGTAGATGCTCTGATATTGGTAAGCGGTAGACAGGGTGGGGCTTGGAAGTGATAGCTGACATAACACAACTGAGTGGAAATTCAGGTAAACTAGGAATTCACAATAAAGTGCCATATTTCAGCCCACTCATCTCAACAAATATTCAGACTAGTCTTGCCATGTTAATTTGTCACAAGCCCTGGCTGATTAATTGATTAGTCAGATTCTGAGTGAGTTGAGAAGCACTAGTTCCCTGCCAATTCTCTCTTGGTTGATCTGGGTCAGAAAGTTTTGGGACTGTTTCTTGTTCCCTTATGTAAGGTATATACTGCTGGAGGCCTCCAAAGAGATGCTTTGGTGCAGCTGTAGTGATACACCTAAGATGTTTTGTTAAAGGCAGTGCAGAAGAATGGTGGGAACCAAAATAAAGAGCAAAAGGGCTTGGGGAATTGGAGACAAATTGGGCACAAATTTGGGGAGCAGAGGGTGTTTGTTCTTTTTCTCAATGCTTATTTTTGAGAGAGAGAGAGAGAGAGAGAGAGAGAGCACATGAGTGAGTGGGTAAGGGACAGAGAGAGAGAGGGAGACACAGAATCTGAAGAAGGCTCTAGGCTCTGAGCTGTCAGCACAGAGCCCAACTCGGGGCTCAAATCCACAAACTGTGAGATCATGACCTGAGCTGAAGTCAGGCACTTAACTGACTGAGTCATCCATGCACCCGAGAGTGTTTGTTCTTATGGACAGATTGGAATTAAAGTAGGTGGTGATAAAGGAAGGAAGAGAGATGGATAAACAGTTTTTACTTTGCTTTTATAAACTTGGATTAATTTTCCTCTAGAATAAGGAGATGGAGAAACAATAGCTCACTCTAAATTAATGAATAACAAAACTTGTCCTTACACTAAAACAGGAGAAAAGACAAAGTCCTTATATAATATTCCAATCAATGTATGATGCGTTACATATATTTTCTAGAAAGTGTATATCTAAGGAATAAAGTATTTTATTATTCAACTGGAGCCCAGAAGTAAGCCTTCTGAAAAACCACCAGTGGTGATTTGACTCTACCAGCTAATTGGTTTTAAGGTAACTTTCCCTGTTGGTATTTTTCAGAAAGAATGAAAAAAATATTAGGACAGTAAACTAAACAATGAAGACAATAAAAAAAATAAAATACATATACATTATCCTTCAGCATTCACTTCCTTCTTTCTTGAGCCATCTAGATAAGTTTATTTCTTATTTTGCTAAAGGGAAAAAAAGGCTACTTGAAATAAATTCCTTTGACTTCCTTCTTTTCTTTCTCAAAATATTTTTAAGTTATTTACCCATCTTTTTCTCACTTTTCCTTCTCAGAAGAAGAAGTGTCTTCTCTCCTTTTTATGACCCATCTGTCTTGTACTTTCCACTATCTTCTGCTTCCACACCCCATACCTCCACTTAACTTTTTACCATCAACTTCTTCCCAAATTTCTAAATAGAAATTATTTACCTCTGTCTATAAATAATCTTCCTTGACTTCTGCCTCTGGCTACAGTCCCCACTTCCTACTTTCCATTATACCTCAAAATCTTGCAGTATATTTTTTCTTGCAGCAGACCCTAAGGGAATATTTACTTTGGTTGCAAAATCCAAAGACTTTCCCCTATTTGTCACTTTCTTTGGCCTCTGTTCAGTGTTGGTTGCTAAGAATTCTTACTCATTGTGTCCCTGGCTTCCATGACACAGGCTCTTGGCATCCTTCTTCAGTAGCTTTTCTGATACCTCTCCTTTTCACTCTTATTCCTGTTATTATGGTAGCATAAGAAATTATTTCTAAACCGGGGTGCCGGGGTGGCTGAGTCGGTTAAGTTTCTGACTCTTGATTTCATCCCAGGTCATGACCTCACAGTTTGTGAGACTGAGCCCCACGTCGGGCCCTACACTGACAGTGTGGAACCATCTTGGAATTCTCTCTCCTCCTCTCTCTCTGCCTCTCCCTTCCTCTCTCTATCTCTCTCTCAAAATAAATAAATTAACTTAAAAAAGAAATTATCTTCAAACTTAGTAGTGCAAAACTATGATTTATCATGAGCGTGGATTCTGTGGGTCAGGAATTCAGATGAGAAATAGCAAGATTGGCTTGCCTCTGCTCAGTGATGTCTGGGCAGGCAAGTAAGCTGAGCTGGAATCATCTGAAGGTTGGTTTGCCACTATGTCTGGTGCTTTATTCTGGCTGTTGGCCTGGGACCTCATTTCATCTTCATGTAGGCCTTCTATATGGACTCTCAACATGGGCTAGTTGGGGCTTCCTCATAGCACGGTGGCCTGGTTCCAGTGGGTTTTGTCCCCACAAGGAGTGGGGATGTTTCTTTTAAGAATTTGCCTTACAAATAATATAGCATCATTTCTGCCATATTCTATTGGTAAGGAACAGTCACAAGCCCAGATTCACTGGAAACATTCTTCAATGAAAACACCAAGTACAAAAGATTTAATTTCTTTCTCCAAATGAAAGAGAATTTTATTGATTCCTTTATTTCTTTAGCAGAGTAAAATTTTGGTACTCTTTAAAAATATAAAATATGAATCAGCTGGTCAGCTGCTTTTTCACTGATTATGTACATAAAAATGTGTAGGAAAACACAGGTACAATTACACATCCTGCAACTTAAAGTTTTCTATAAGTTTAACTTCAGAAAATATTCTTCTATTTATTGTCAATTGTTTAAGATGAGCGTATTTATTCTATTGAGTCACTAGGTAATTGTAAGAAAATTGATTTTCCTTTTGTTTTCCCTGAAATGAATTCTCAAAAGACAGTTTTCAATTGCTCAAATTTGTTGATGATGTGGCTGAAATCCCAGTTAAAGAAAATTACCAAAATTTTGAACTTTTGATCTTTAGCCAACCATTTGCCGGAAGAGACTGACTTTGGGTGATGAAAGTACTTTAAATTTATAACCAAAGTTGTTGCAAGGATAAATTCTGAGCCTCCTCCAGAGAACCAAGTACTGTCATTGCTCCCAAATGGATTACGATTGAAAACTTATCCATATGTCCCTATGTACTTAGAAGAGTCTACTTGGTGATCTCCTTAGAGCTAAGTAATCTGAAGGCAGGTTGTGAAGCATTAAAATATTAAAGTTTAAATTCCATTAATTGGTCAGAAAGGGAAATGGAAAGACAGAAAAGAGGGAAAAGTACAGTGATACTTTCATGGTAAAGTCAAATGATATTGTTGTTTATTATTTTATTACTTTATTATTTTTTAAAGTATTTGAGAGGGGGGAGGGAAGGTAGGGAGACAGAAAGAGAGAGAGAGAGAGAGAGAGAGAGAGAGAGAGAGAAAACATGGGGGAGGGGGACAGAGAGAGACGAGAGAGAGAATCCCAAGGAGGCTCTACATCACAGACCTTGATGCAGGGCTTGCTCCCACAACCCTGGATCATGACCTGAGATGAAATTAAGAGTCAGACGCTTAACTGACTGAGCCACTTAGACACCCCTGAACTACTTTATCATTTATAGTGATACTTTGAATTCACAGGATTGTGCCCACAAAGTAAGGACTTCAGTGTGCTTTGTGGATAAACACTATCATTCTTATGAGAGATCTTAGGGGGAAAAAAGCTATATTTGTATAAAATTGGCAAATAGACTACAAGTCAAAGCCCTCTTAGAATTATTCACCTTATAAAAGGTGACTTTGGTTTCTGGAATTCTGGGTTTCTTGTTTCAGATCAAAATTCAAAACATAGAGCATGATAGACTCTTCAGAAAATTCATGATTGAGAATGTTTTCCTTATATATTCTTACTTTTATTTTACCATGGGGAATTTAGTTTAAAAAACTTAGCAACCATGGTTAAATTTTCCTGAGATATTTATTTCTTTTCCAAGTCTTGGTGAAAATTAAATACAATATATTTGGACATAGCTGGGGTTAGAAGACTATGATTGATGACTGGCTTGAGGACCATTGGAGGATTCTGGGCAATAACAATTAGTATCTTAGTGGCCAGGGTTGAAAAGCAGATATTTGATTTTGAGAATTCAATAAAGTTTTCTATCACAGGCTCTTTCTACATAGATCACATGAAACGGAAAATTGGGAAAAGCACATGACTAAAACAATCATTTATATTTTTAAAGCAAAAAATTAAGTATTTTGGTTTTGCAGCTACTATATTAAATTTCAATGAATTTTGCAGAGGATTTTTTCCAGTAGGAATTTATGTTCTTATAAACTGTGCTTTTAATTTCTCCAGCGTTGGGGGATCACACTTCTCTCAGAATTTAATAAGAGAGCACTGATTTCCCATCCCACATCCTGTTGAAAGTCCAACACATTAAAGACTCTCAGGCTTTTCAGAGAATTTGAAAACTTCTAGTGGCTACCCCTTCTTAACTATGGCTTTTGTGGGCTTCTCATTCCTTCCTTACTAGCAGGGCTTTTCTGGATTATTTGGGCTAACTGAGAAGTTTTACCACATGCTATAGAATAAGAAACTACTTGAAATTGTATATTAGGGATCTCTGCTTTTAAAGGTCTACCATAATTGTTATAAAGGGAAATTTCTTACTGGCCCCCTTTCTCCTAAGAACTTGTCTGCTATGATTTGTCAAATTCCACTCTTCCCCTTCCAATCCTGAACTCTTCCCCTTAACTGCCTTTGCCCTGGTCTGACCACCTCTTCCTTGGGCTGCTGCTGGAAAAATCAAAATAGTTGTTAACTTTGTTGTGAAGATCTTATTAGCTCTCTTTTGCTCAATCTTCTTCCTGACTAGCCTGAGTTATTTTTTTTTAATTATGACAAAATTACCAATAAACAATAAAATAGACCATTATAATGACCTTATAATTAAGTTTATTATCTATCTGAATCTAATTCTTAACCATACAGAACCAGCAGAAGCTTTGAAAGTACAGTTCTTGCTTAGCATGTCCAATTACAGTTGTCTCCGGAGGGCTCATCTTCTAGAACAGGGGTCTCAGTGAGTGGAAGGGAAGATATAAAAGTTGTTTTTCTCCTATTTTTAAGGGCAAATTTTCCTAGTTCATATATTGATCGATTTTGGACTTGATCCTAGAAATTGTGAATATTATGTTGTACAGATTCTGATTTCTATTACATTCCTCTAGAGGATTTTTATAATTTTATTTAGCATGCAGTTAACTCGCTTAGACTCAAACTGAAAATGCTCTATCACCTCACGTGTAGTGTTGGCAGTTCAAATTCCTGTTTAGTTCTTTAAGCCTTAATTGCAAGCTGTATTGAGTTCTCTATATATGCTTGGTTCAGGGGTCAGCTCGAGACTTGGGCAGGATTCATACATAAAATTTAGAGGTCCCTCTTTTCTGGTTTATCCCTTGAAGACCCCCTCCCTCCACTGGTTCCTTAGGCCAGAAAGATAGTAGGCTTTACATGAGAATTTTAATCACCCTGCACTACACTGAGACTGCTATCCCTCAGATCAAAACCAAAGAAATGGGGACTCATTCAGGTCAGTCCCCTCCTCCAGGATACAACTCCTCTCCAAAACCTGCCTGCTTTTTTTCACTTTTCAGGATCTTTAATGTATTTAAAAATCATGTCCAGAGTTTATAGTGATCTGATAGAAAGTTGTCTTTAGGAGCCTATTCCACTATACCTGAACTTTCTTTTAATATTTTTTTGATGCTTCCTGAATGTCCTCTGTAATAAATTTGGTCACAGCCCAAGACTAAGCATTAATAGCTTAATCTTGATCCCTGTTTAATTATAAAAAATGTTAGAAATAATAATAACCATACTGTCATTTGTTAACTATGTACTAGTCAACAAATGTGTTGTATTTTATGCTAAATGCTTTAAAGACATTACCTCATCAAATCCTCATTATATCACTATGTAGCCATATCAAGGGGGAGTATAAGCTCAGCTTTATAGATGAAAGAAATGAAGCATCAAAGAACTGAAATAATTTTCTCAGGCTTCCCCAGATATGAATCTAGCTCTCTCTGACTCCAGAATATGAACTTTTAAGCACTAATCAATGTGCCTGTTTGGAATGTTTTCAGGAGTACAAACTAGTGAAACATAATCTATATCTAGAGCTTTAGTGAAGACATGCCATGGAAACATTTTAGAAGCATGCAAATAGTTTTCAGGAAAGCACTCAAAATTTTTAGAACTAGATTTTTCTTTCCCATGGCTATGCAGAAGTGGGTTAGTCATTATGCTGAAACCATGGTTTTTAGACTTAAATTCTTGATTATTATTATAATGAGTTTAGAGATGGGCTTTTAAATTATAAGTACTTTTATATATTTGGAGTTTGAGTTTAAGAGCACAGGGAAGGTGGGCAAAGAAAAGGTTTTATGTAGTGAGGGCACTAGACGAGAAAGCATTAAGCTAAGCAGAGCATTTTTATGCTGTGGTTAAAAAGCTTTACTAGGAGCACCAGCTGGCTCAGTTGGTTGAGCACCTGACTCTCGATTTCAGTTTAGTTCATGATCCCAGGGTCATGGGATTGAGCCCTACATCAGGCTCTGTGCTGAGCATGGAGCCTGCTTAAGATACTCTCTCTTTCTGCTGGAAAAATCTGCCCCTCTCCCCTGCTGTGCTCTCCCTCTTAGAGACATAAATAAATAAGTAAATTAATTAATTAAAAAAATAACAAGCTTTACTTGTCATCTCACACTGGAGGAGGAGGGAAAGCAACAATAACAACAATAACAATTAATACTTATTAAGTATTTACCATGTTCCAAGCATCATGCTGAGCATTGTCTCATTTATTTCTCACAAAAATCCTATGAAGTGAGTAATATTACTGTCCCTATATAACTAGTGGAATTTGGAATCTGATTGAAGTAAATATCTTGTCCAAAGTTATATAAATAGTAGACATGGATCTGGATTTGAACCCAGTGATGTGAATTCTGAATTACTCTATCACTTTTCATGACAGTTTTTTTCCTATTTGACAAAAGAAGTTCTTGCCACTTCTAGATATATTCCACGAAATTATTGGGTCAACATTTTAGCTTTATTGGTATTGGGACAGTTTTCAATGTGCCCCAACTCTTTTAAGTTGAGTATCATCAAAGAGGCAGGCTGTTATAAAGAAGTAGGAGGAAAGTTTATCATTCTTCAGCAAGGGCTGGGAGAGGCCACGATTAGTCCATATAATATTCCATCCTCGTTCGAAAAATCCAAGACTGCTAGACGGCTGGAAAATAGAAAAGGATAAACTAGGGACAGATAAAATGAAGAATCTTAGAATTTTTCACTTCACATGTGGCATAACTTCTACCAATATAGAACTTCCTTGAAGAATTAAATTCGGTAATTATTAATAATCCCCCAAAAGCAAGAGACATGCACTGTTCTGGAGGCTGTACTTAGTCTTTTGTGGGTCTCCTGCCCTCTGTACTTCCTGTTTTGGGCAGAGTTCTGGGAACATCTTTAAAGTCTGACCTTGAGACGTTAGGAAATGTGAAGAAAGATATACTTTCACTACGTGAAGGTATATGCATATTTAAGGGCTCCTAAAGACTTAATATACAACCAAAATTTTCAATTATAATACAAACTATACTTATGTCAATAAGGGAGCATGTGTAGATTTGCCAAGAAGAATAATGATTATTTTCTCAGCAATACTTTCTGAAGAATAGTTAGATCTTAAATATGCAAACACATTGGCAAAATAAGTAACATTTGTTTTCTATTTCTTTAATGGCCATATAGTAATATCCACAAGAGATTGGCATCACAAATCTAGCTTCTAGCTTCACAAATCTTTTCTAGTTTCAAACTGTTTCATGTGTAGCAAATATGGGTCTGCACAAAATAGATTAAAAACCATCACTAAATATATGTAAAGGAGTAGCCAACTAATTATTACATGTAAAATTTCTTCTTTTTCCTTCTTTTCCTTTATTTTATTGGGAATACTAATGGAAGCCACATATCTTGAATTTTTATTTTTTGGTACTGCTCCCATTTCTCATAATATTTGTTTATTCATGCAATATATATTAAATTACATCATTACAAATAATTTTGAATATATAAGTCTAATTCAAGAATAAGTCGTTGGTCAAACAACATATTTTGGCTTTAAAAATATGCCCATAATTGCTATAATGCATGTCAATATTTATAGTTTGCAAATATAGCTCAATAATAAGCAATTTATTAATGTAATATATCACAATAAATTAAGGGAGAAAAAATGATTATGAGATTCATGCTTAAAAAATATTGTACAAGATTCAACCTTCATTAATGATAAAGATACTGTTAGGAAACCAGGCAAGAAAAGAAAATCTTCAATTTGATAAAAGGTTATTTTTTTAATAGTTTATTGTCAAGTTGGTTTCCATATAATACCCTACAAGTGGCCTCCTCCATGTCCATCACCAACGTTCCCCTTTCCCCCTCCCCCTTCAGCCCTCAGTTTGTTTTCAGTATTCAAAGTCTCTCATGATTTGCCTCCCACCCTCTCCCTAACTCTTTTTACCCCCTTCCCCTCCCCATGGTCCTCTGTTAAGTTTCTCCTGTTAGACTTCTGAGTATAAACATATGGTGTCTGTCCTTC
>CM053566.1:26015760-26075646 GCA_028646485.1 Cryptoprocta ferox | reverse complement strand
GTGCTATTGATGGGGCATAGGGGAGTTTTATTGTTAATTTTTTGAGGAACCTCCACACTGTTTTCCATAGTGGCTGCACCAGTTTACATTCCCACCAACAGTGTAGGAAGGTGCCCATTTCTCCACATCCTCACCAGCATCTATAGTCTCCTGATTTGTTCACTTTAGCCACTCTGACTGGCGTGAGGTGGTATCTCAGTGTGGTTTTGATTTGTATTTCCCTGATGATGAGTGACGTTGAGCACCATTTCATGTGTCTGTTGGCCATCTGGATGTTCTCTTTGGAGAAGTGTCTGTTCATGTCTTCTGCCCATTTCTTCACTGGATTATTTGTTTTTTGGGTGTAGATTTTGGTGAGTTCCTTAGGAAAGGCCTATGCAATTCTTGTCATGTAAACTTGATACTGGAAGATTGGGAACTCTCAGGCAAAGTCTTTCTTGTGATATTGCCTTTTCCAAGAGCCATTAAAATACCCCTGTTGCCTTTCTGTGTATGTAGACTCCGAGTTCAGCAAAGGAGCAAAATATAAGGGCCAAATGATACTAAAGCCTAACTGTACTTGGGAAGCTTTGATTTTTCTGTCTACTGGC
Source organism: Cryptoprocta ferox (assembly GCA_028646485.1). Lineage (NCBI taxonomy): Eukaryota > Metazoa > Chordata > Mammalia > Carnivora > Eupleridae > Cryptoprocta > Cryptoprocta ferox. Next base: position 26,075,056 of record CM053566.1, on the reverse strand, counting down.
TTCTAATGTCACTGTCAAGATGTATTGGACTTCTCTCTTTCTCAATATCTCATAATAAAAATCATGGTAATTGTAGCTAAGACTATTAGGAAAAGATTAATCAAGACCTTTAGAACTGGAGGTATCTCATTGATCACCAGACCAAATGGCTTTTAGTGGCCTCCACAAGGCTGACTGTTCTGAATAGCAGGGGTGATGAGGCCAGGTCTCTCCTGCTCAGAGCCTTGTCACTCCCTGGTCCTTGCGGGCTTGGAGAACTCCACCTGAATTTTGAAAAACCCTGACCTCATCAAATTCTCTCATCAAAGCAAGTGCAGGTAAAATGAGGGAATTACCAAAAAGTATGTAGTTGCTACTTTACGATAACTAGGGTGAGAATCTAGATCTCCTTCTCCAGCCAAAGTGTATTTCCTACTGTACCAGAATGTATCCTATAAAATGGGAAAGGTTTAATTTGTTGTGTTGTTCTTGTAATGGATGAAAATGGTACTCAGTGCTCCTATGCCTCGTGAGGTTATGCGATGGGAGTGATGAAGCAGTATTGTGTGCTGTATTTCTTACCAAGGAATATTTAACATGCAGAGAGCAGCATATCAGAGCTGAACCCAAAATTGAGCCCTCTGTGGAGTAGGTGTGCCAGGGAATTCCTGGGAATATGGCATTTTCATTACTTAATATTCTTAAGGACTTCTCTTTTGGCTTAAAAGAGAAGGAGGATATTTTTTTCATAGGAATCTGAAAGAAAGAGGAAATTGAGGTGAGCAAAGGAAATGGAATGACACCAGCCATCCTCTCCAGCCCTGGTGGTGGGTTCTCATAAAGAGAACATGAAGGAACAGTTTGCACAACCAACCTTGTGAGACTCTGGACATAAACAGTGAGAGGCAGAGCCCAGGAGAGGGAATATGCTCACTCTGCAAGGATAGAAGCCTCATCAGCAGTCCCAAACACAGGCAGCTTTGGAAGCCTTTCCCTGCATCTAGCAGTTTTCCAAGTTTGGTCCCACACCTGACTCTCTGCATACTCCCCCCTAAATGTGCCATTCACTCACATGGCTTCCATTATCACCTACTCTGCTATTGACTCCCAAATCAATCTTTCTTAGGCCTCTCTGTGCTTCCCACTCAAAATGCCAACTGCTTAATCGAAATCTATGTTGTTTCTCAGGCACCTCACACTCAACACACTTCTCCTCTTCCATTCTCCGTGTCTGTAATGCCCTCTCTACAGCCCAATCAGACCCAGAGCCATCTCAAGTTCCTTTATACCCCTTTCCACATCTAAGCTTTGGGCATGTCTGTCCATTCTACCTCAAGACTGGATACCTGCACCTCCTACTCTCCATTAGTAATCCAGACCACCATCTTCTCTTGCCCAAAAAACCAAAACAGTATCTAGATGATCCCTGCTTTGTGTTGTTTAATTCATGATCCACACAAGTGCCAGAGATGTTTCTAAAATAAAACTTTTGTCATGCTACCCACTCCCTGGTAAAAATGTCTGCAATTACATCTGGTTACCCTTTAGATAAAACACAATTTTGAAATGGTTGGAAGGCTGTTGGTTATCACTCTGTCTTTTGCCTGCTGTTCTTTGCCTCAACCTCTGTACTGTTTCTTCTAGTGTCCAAACTCTTTTAATTATGAACCCTTGTAAATAAAATAATTTTCTGTATGCTTTTGCCAGTCATACATTTTGAGTAGCTATTTACTCTGTACAAATCTTACTGTGAATTCTTATTTTACATCAGTAAAGCATAGCTCTTTAGATGTAATAGAAACCTCAGCAGATGTGCTAGTACTTCTGTCCTTCAGGGTGGAGGGTGTCCTTTTCTCTGTGGAGACTTCTGCTCTGTCAGTGTGGGGTTGCCTTTAGACCTCTGCATGTGATTTTTTTTTTTTTTTTTGGCCTGGGACACTCTCTCCTAAACTTCATCTAGTTAGTCCTACTCACAGATAAATTTGGATATTTATTAAGCCATTAGGCACTAAAAAGCCATTATTGCTAAGAGGAAGTGAGCCAACTTAAGCTCAGTAAGAGTTATATTAATAATTTTTAAGTAGGTGTTAGATTTTGCTGGTACTGAGTACCAAAACATACAGTTACAAATACCTAACTTTAACTTCACCCTAATCTCTTGTCGTGGAAACCTGAAGGGTCGTAGACTCTAAATCAAATTCTCTCTCGACCAGTGAGAGAGCAGATGCAGTATTAAAATAGGAGAGAGATGGCTAATGTCCAGGAAAAGAAAAGAGCTCCGAATAAGGGTTCTTGCCCCATATTTATTAAGATCAGAAGGCTTACAAATGTGAGGGGCATGCACAAAAAGACAATGAATTGGTGAACATCAACCCATGGGCATGAGGGAAAGGGAGTTTTGAAGATATACAGTGTTTGGGGTTTGGGTCAATATAAAACAAAATCCTGGCACTGGGCAGATGGGCAGATGGCTGTTAATGGCAGACAGGAGGCTCTGTGTCTGTTTATCTTAGCTAGCCTAGGGGATAAGACAGATAGGGCAAATAACCTGAAGGTTAACAAGGCATCTTCTCTTTTGTTATACAGCTCTGCTCTGGGCAGCCTCACTGCAGTGCAGTGCAGCGGTATATAGCCCTATTTACCTGCTTACCTAATTTGGTCCTTCCCTCCTGTGAAAGCAGCTTTCTGCTATAGTACTAAATTGGGGGGCACTTTGCCCTGAATGTCTAATCTTGTTTACCTTATATACCTTTGTTTTGGGTGCCTTTGCCCCCCTCTCTATTCTGGGGCCTTTGCCCCTCCCTCTCCATTCTGGGAGCTCTGCACTTCCTCTCTATTCTGGGATGTCTTTGCACCTCCCTACCCTTGGTACCTTGCACTTTGAACTCCTATTCTGAAGTGCTAATCTTGTTTACCTAACCTCGGGTGTGAGCATCTTATGGCTTTGTACTTCTTTATGCCTTGTTAACCCATTGGTGTAAGCCCAAGGGATTCCTAAGCTTATTCACCACACTGGGGCTGGAGCCATGGGTAATTCCAGGCAAAGATTATTTTGTGATATTACCATTTCCAAGAGGCACGTTTGCTATTTGCCCTGTCCTTTGTCTCTTGTCTGGTGGCTATGGATAGTGTATACTTTCAATGGGTATACCACCATGGGAAGGTGGAATTGGATGAAGGTGGTCAAAAAGTGTAAAATTCCAGTTATGAGATAAATACTGGGGTGCAATGTACTACATGATGAATATAGTTAACACGGCTGATGTGGTAAACAAAGGCAAGCTGAGGACAAAGCACAGGATAACAACCCCCACCCCCAAACCCCAGATGGGACATGTGTCACATTCCTCAGGTACTTCTAGCTATCCAAGAGCAAAGGAAACAGAAAAATAAATGGTTAACTGATACAGATCACAGTCATGCAGGATATGAGTCTCCATCAGTTTACAACTATGTTAATGATTTACAAGGAAAAAAAGCAATTTTATCAATAGCAAAACTTCCAGAAACCTACAGACTCAATTTCCTGAAGCCCTAACATCACCCTCTGCTCCATAGGATAGAAAATCTTTTATAATCAGTCACTCCTCACAACTCTAGTGCAGCATGGGTTCTGTCCCCGTGCTTTAATAAAATCACCTTTTTGCACCAAAGACGTCTCAAGAATTCTTTCTTAACCATCGACTCGGAACCTCAACACTTCAAACCACATCATTGCTATATAGTATATCTGAAGGTTACTAAAAGAGTAAAAGAGTAAATCCTAAAAGTTCTCATAACAAGGAAAACTTTTTTTTGTGACTATATGAGATGATGGATGTTAACAAAACTTCCTGTGATGATCATGTTACAATATATGTTAAATCGTATGCTGTACCTCTTGAACTTATACAGTGCTACATGTCAACTATATGTCAATAAAACTGAAAAAAAAGCCATATGTTTTCTTACAAATGTTTAGTTGCTTCTTTCTTTATTAAGCACTTTCCTGATTGCTGTCTTTGTTTAGATTCTAGAGTTCAGAAAATTGTATTTAGGTAGTTTTTGCTTCAGTGAAAGGACCAAATCTTGGAGCTCACTACTCTTATTTCTGTGGTGTCACTGCTGCATTCTCTTTAAATTATTCAGTCATTGTACTTTAATCTCTACAATTTGCATTTAAAAAATAATATATATCTCTTTATTGATTGTCTGTTTTTTTAAACATAATTTATTGTCAAATTGGTTTCCATAAAACACCCTGTGTTCATATCAACAAGGGCCCTCCTCCATGCACATCACCCAGTTTCCCCTCTCCCCTACACCCCCACAACTCTCAATTTGTTCTCAGTATTTAAGAGTCTCTTATGGTTTGCCTCCCCCCACCTCTGTAACTTTTTCCCCCTCTTCCTCCCCCATGGTCTTCTGTTAAGTTTCTCAAGATGCACATATGAGTGAGAACATATGGTATCTGTCTTTCTCTTTCTGACTTATTTCACTTAGCATAATATCCTCCAGTCCTATTCACATTGCTGCAAATGGCCAGATTTCATTCTTTCTCATTGCCAAGTAGTATTCCATTGTATATATAAACCACATCTTCTTGATCCATTCGTCAGTTGATGGACATTTAGACTCTTTCCATAATTTGGCTATTGTTGAAAGTGCTGCTGTGAACATTGGGATACATGTGCCCCTATGCATCAGCACTCTGTATCCCTTGGGTAAATTCCTAGCAGTGCTATTGCTCAGTCATTGGGTAGTTCTATTTTTAATATTTTGAGGAACCTCCACACTGTTTTCCAGAGCAGCTGCACCAGTTTGCATTCCTACCAAGAGTGTAAGAGAGATCCCATTTCTCCACATCCTCGCCAGCATCTAGAGTCTCCTGATTTGTTCATTTTAGCCACTCTGACCGGCGTGAGGTGATATCTCAGTATGGTTTTGATTTGTATTTCCCTGATGATGAGTGACACTGACCATCGTTTTATGTGTCTATTGACCATCTACATGTCATCTTTGAAAAAGTGTCTGTTCATGTCTCCTGCCCATTTCTTCACTGCATTATTTGTTTTTAGGGTGTGGAGTTTGGTGAGTTCCTTAAAGATTTTGGATACTAGCCCTTTATCTGATATGTCATTTGCAATCATCTATTCCCATTCGGTCAGTTGCCTTTTAGTTTTGTTGATTGTTTGGCAGTGCAGAAGCTTTTTTAATCTTGATGAGGTCCCAATAGTTCATTTTTGCTTTTAATTCCCTTGCCTTTGGAGATGTGTTGAGTAGGAAATTGCTGTGGCTGAGGTTAAACAGGTTGTTACCTGCCTTCTCCTCTAGGGTTCTGATGGATTCCTGTCTCACATTTAGGTCCTTCATCCATTTTGAGTTTACTTTTGTGTATGTGTAAGAAAGTGGTCTATGTTCAATCTTCTGCATGTTGCTGCCCAGTTCTCCCAGATCATTTGCTAAAGACACTGTCTTTTTTCCATTGGATACTCTTTCCTGCTTTGTCAAAGGTTAGTTGACCATACATTTGTGGGTCCAATTCTGGGTTTTCTATTCTATTCCATTGGTCTATGTGTCTGTTTTTGTGCCAATACCTACTGTCTTGATGATGACAGTTTTGAAGTAGAGGCTAAAGTCTGGGCTTGTGATGCCTCCCATTTTGGTTTTCTTATTCAATATTACTTTGGCTATTCGGGGTCTTTTGCGGTTCCATACAAATTTTAGGATAGTTTGTTCTAACTTTGAGAAGAATGCTGGTGCAATTTTGATTGGGATTGCATTGAATGTGTAGATTGCTTCGGGGAGTATTGACATTTTAACAATATGTATTCTTCCGATCCATGAGCATGGAATGTTTTTTCATTTCTTTGTGTCTTCTTCAATTTCCTTCATAAGCTTTCTAAGGTTTTCTGCATACAGATCTTTTACATCTTTGATTAGGTTTATTCCTAGATATTTTATGGTTCTTGGTGCAATTGTGAATGGGATCAGTTTCTTTTTTTTCTGTTTCTGTTGCTTCATTATTGGTGTATAAAAATGAATCAATTTCTGTACATTGATTTTGTACCCTGTGACTTTGCTGAATTCATGTATCAGTTCTAGCAGCCCTTTGTTGGAGTCTGTTGGGTTTTTCAGGTAGAGTATCTTGCTGCCTGTGAAAAGTGAAAGTTTGACTTCATCTTTGCCAATTCTAATGCCTTTTATTTCTGATGCTAGGACTTCCAAACTATGTTAAACAACAGTGGTGGGAGTGGACATCTGTGTCATGTTCCTGATCTCAGGGGGAAAGCTCTCTGTCTTTCCCCATTGGGGATGATATTAGCTGTCGGCTTTTCATAAGTGGCTTTTATGATGTTTAAGTAAGTTCCTTCTATCCCAACTTTCTTGAGGGTGTTTATTAAGAAAGATGCTTTATTTTGCCAAATGTTTTTTCTGTATCTATCGACAGGATAATATGGTTATCTTTTATTTTGTTAATATTTTGTATCACATTGATTGATTTGCGAATATTGAACCAGCCCAGCATCCCAGGAATGAATCCCACTTGATCATGGTGAATAATTCTTTTTATATGCTGTTGAATTTGATTTGCTAGTATCTTATTGAGTATTTTTGCATCCATATTCATCAAAGATATTGACCTGTAGTTCTCTTTTTTTGCTGGGTCTCTGTCTGGTTTGGGAACCAAAGTGATGCTGGCATCGCAGAATGAGTCCGGCAGTTTTCCTTCCATTTCTATTTTTAGGAGCAGCTTGCAAAGGATAGGTATTAACTCTGTTTTAAATGTCTGGTAGAATTCCCCAGGGAAACCATCTGGCCCAGGGCTCTTATTTGTTGGGAGATTTTTGATAACTGATTCCATTTCTTCACTAGTTATGGGTCTGTTCAAAGTTTCTATTTCTTCCCATTTGAGTTTTGGTAGTGTGTGTGTGTTTAGAAATTTTTCCATTTCTTCCAGGTTGTCCAGTTTGTTGGCATATAATTTTTCATAGTATTCCCTGATAATTTCTGAGGGATTGTTTGTAATAAATCCATTTTCATTCAGGATTTTATCTATTTGGGTCTTCTTTCTTTTCTTTTTGAGAACCTGGCTAGAGGTTTATCAATTTTGTTTATTTTTTCAAAAACCAACTCTTGGTTTCATTGATCTGTTCAACTGTTTTTTTGAATTCTATATTGTTTATTTCTGCTCTGATCTTTATTATTTCTCTTCTTGTGCTGGGTTTGGGATGTCTTTGCTGTTCTGCTTCTAGTTTCTTTAAGTGAGCTGTTAGATTTTTGTATTGTGGATTTTTCTTGTTTCTTGAGATAGGCCTGGATTGCAATGTATTTTCCTCCAGGACTGCCTTTGCTGCATCCCAAAGACTTTGGATTGTTGTATTTTCATTTTCATTTGTGTTCATATATTTTAAAGTTTCTTCTCTAATTGCCTGGTTGACCTATTCATTCTTTAGTAGGATGTTCTTTAATCTCCATACTTTTGGAGGTTTTCCAGACTTTTTCCTGTGGTTGATTTCAAGTTTCATAGCTGATCTGAAAGTGTGCATGGTATGATCTCAATTATTTTATATTTATTGAGGGCTGCTTTGGCACCCAGTATGTGATCTATCTTGGAGAATGTACCATGTGCACTCGAGAAGAAACTGTATTCCACTGCTTTGGGTGCAGAGTTATAAATATATCTGTCAAGTCCATCTGGTCCAATGTATCATTCAGAGCCATTGTTTCTTTACTGATTCTATGTCTAGATGATCTATCCATTGCTCTAAGTGGAGTATTAAAGTCCCCTGAAATTAGCACATTCTTATTAATAAGATTGTGATTAATTGTTTTATATATTTCAGTGCTCCCGAATTCGGTGCATAGACAGTTGTAATTGTTAGCTCTTCCTGATGGATAGAGCCTACAATTATTATATAATGCCCTTCTTCATCTCTTGTTACACCCTTTACTTTAATGTTTAGTTTGTCTGATATAAGTATCAGCTTTCTTTTGACTTCCAGTAGCATGATAGATATTTCTTTATCCTTTCACTTTCAATCTGAAGGTGTCCTCGGGTCTAAAATGAGTCTCTTGTAGACAGCAAATAGATGGATTTTGTTTTTTATCCATTCTGATACCCTATGTCTTTTAATTGGACTATTTAGTGCATTTACATTCAGTGTTATTATTAAATATATGGGTTTAGAGTCATTGTGTTATCTGTAGATTTCATGCTCGTAGTGATGTCTCTGGTACTTTGTGTTCCTTGCAACATTTCCCTCATAGAGTCCCCCTAGGATCTCTTGCAGGGCTGGTTTAGTGGTGATGGATTCCTTCAGTTTTTGTTTATTTGGGAAAGCCTTTATCTCTCCTTCTATTCTGAAGGACAGGCTTGATGTATAAAGGATTCTCGGCCGCATATTTTTCCTATTCATCACATTGAAGATTTCCTGCTATTCCTTTCTGGCCTGCCAAGTTTCTATAGATAGATCTGCTACTACGCTTATGTGTCTACCTTTGTATGTAAGTCCCGTTTATCCCTAGCTACTTTCAGAATTCTCTCTTTATCCTTGTATTTTGCCAGTTTCACTATGACATGTTGTGCAGAAAATTGATTCAAATTACATTTGAGAGGAGTTCTCTGTGCTTGTTTTATTTAAATATATGTTTCCCTCCCCAGGTTGGGGAAGTTCTCGGCTATGATTTGTTCAAGTACCCCTTCAACCCCTTTCTCTCTCTTCTTCTTCTTCTTCTTCTGGAATTCTTATGATATGGAAATATTCCATTTGATTGCATCACTTACTTCTCTAATTCTCCTTTCATGATCCTGGATCATTTTATCTCTCTTTTTCTCAGCTTCCTCTTTTTCCATAATTTTATCTTCTAATTCACCTATTCTCCTCTCTGCCCCTTCAATCCATGCTGTGGCTGCCTCCATTTTATTTTGCATCTCATTTATAGCATTTTTTAATTTATCATGACTATTTTTAAGATCCTTGATCTCTGCAACAATGGAGTCTATGCTGTCTTCTATGCTTTTTTCAAGCCTAGAGATTAATTTTATGACTATGATTCTAAATTCTTGTTCAGTTACGTTGCTTATATCTGTTTTGATTAATTCTTTAGCTGTCACTTCTTCCTGGAATTTTTGTTGAGAATTCTTTCATCATTTTGGCTAGTTTTCTGTTCCTTGTAAGTTTTAAAAGCTTGTTATGTGCTCTGCACCTGTGAGCACTGCTACGTTAAAAGAGGGCCATACACTGTCCAGGGCCTGGCCATTCAGGAAGTGCTTTTTGGAGAGTGTAACTTGCTCTCTGTTGCTGTGACTTTGGTTATTTTATTTCCCTACTTGTAGTGATGTTTGGGACTCTCCACTAGATGTGCTTTGAATTGTTCCTTGAAGTAGGCCTGGAAAGGAAAACAAACAGCCAAACAAACAGGAAACAAAAACATGCAAACAGAAAAACAAATAAAACAAGCAAGCAAACAAAGAAAACTAAAACTAAACAACAATCTAAAACCAAAAAAACAAATACCAGCCTCAAGTAAAGAACAGAGCGGAGGTGGTGCTCATGGGAAAGCATATACAAAGAGAGAAATGACAGGGGGTGGGGAAAGAAAAAATGAATATTGACAAGGCAGAGAGACTAAAATGCTTAATTTAGAGAGAGAGAAAGGAGAATAAGGAAGGAGGTGAGGAAAAGAAATGAAGATAAAGTTACCCAGAGAGATTATATGACCTGGTTATTCCAGAGAGAGAGAAAGAAAAGTAAAGAAGGAGGTGTAGAACATGCATCAAGAGAATTGATTAAATATGTCTATTTAAGAAAACCAATGACCCAAGTAATCAGCCTAGAGGAGGGAAGATATAGAAGGAGAAAAGGGAGAGTAAATCTAAATAATAAGAGTTGTCCTAGAATTAATCCAGCCAATGCTGCAGTGCTGGTCTGGAGGAGGGGGCCATCTGATTCCACAGCATCTATCCAGCTCCAGTAGATGTAATTCCCCAGCACGGAGGGGCATGGTTTGGTGTAGGCAGGTCTTGCCTCCACTGTGGGCCCCAGGGACCGATCCCTGAGGTCCCAACTTGGTTGTTGTGGGGAGAAAAATGGCGATCCCCCAGTCCCTTCTTCACGAACCAGGTGTCCCAAATCGCTCCTTTGGATCTGTCCTCACTGTGCTGTGGGCACAGATGTGGTGGTCTGTCTCACTCCACCATCTCTTGTGTCCCATGCTTAGCTGGGATTTAAATCCTGCTTTGTGTGTGTTGTCCATCGGCTGTGCCACAGCACTTCAGGGGAGGGGACCAGTTTTTCCTGCTGCAGACTGCACCCCTGACCTACCACTGAGCCCAGGCCTAGCTCCCCTCCTTCCCAGGTGTGGGAAGAGGGCAGCTGCCCTAGTCCAAAGAAAGCCCTGCAGTTAGAGATGAGATCCTTCTCTGAAAGATCTGCAGTTAGAGCTAGGATCCCTCTCCATCCCAGTCTGAGGTTTTTCTCTTATCCAGATACAGTGCTACACTTCCCCAGCTGCCCTTTCTCTTCCCTTTTGCTCTCTGAAACTGGGGATCCCTCCATTCCATGCCTACACGGCCCATTTTATCACCAGCAGTTCACAATCACCCACCTATGGGGGCATCTGGTTTTCCTATTTTCTCCTTGGTACACTCTTTTCTTCCCAGATTCTTGGGGTTCAAAGTCTTTTGGCTTCAGCCCTTTTTTGAGAGACACAGGAAGTATGGATCCTCCTACTTCTCTGCCATGTTGCCTCCTCCATCATCTGTTTTTGAAGTGACATTCGCATCATACTTTCTCTTCTTTAATCATGGTTTTCTTTAATTTTTTTGAACATGTTTATAATAACTATTTTGGCATCTTTGTTAGACATCTGGTTGCTCTCACAGGCAGTTTCTATTGCCAGCTTTTTCCCCCCTGGCATATGGATCATACTTTCCTGTTTCTTTGCATGCCTTATAATTTTTTTTTACTGGGAGCAGGACATTTTAGATAATATAATGTAGCAATTATGGGTCCTGGTTCCCTTTACCCCTTCTGGGGCGTGTTATTTTTAGTTGCCTGTTTATTTGTTTAGTGACTGGATGAATTATTTCACCCTGCAGTATGATGCAGTATTATGTCCCTGACATTCCCCTTGATGCGGTTTTGGAGTGGTGGTGGGGGTCCAGAGCCAATGGCCAAAAAAGAATTCTTGAGATGTCATTGGTGCAAAAAGGTGCTTTATTAAACCATCAGGACAGGACCCATAGGTAGAAAGAGCTGGAATGGGGTTGTGAGGAGTGACTGATTATAGAATATGGAGTTATGGGAGGCAAAGGCAATAGGGAGGTTTCCAAAAGGACTTTCATATTTTAAAGAGGACTTATAAGATACTGGAGGCCTTGCTATTGTCAAGATAAGGTTGTTTTTTCCTCTAGCAAAGCAGTAACATTAAGACAGCAGGGAGTTCCTGAAGAGATGTTGTACTCTGCCTGCCTCAAGTGTTTGTCAATGTGCTGGAGTTTATGAAGAAATTTAATTTTATTTACATTTTCTTCTTGCGTTTGTTCCCCACATCACTATGAAGGAGGGGGGTGCTATTAGGGCTCCAGGAAACTGAGTCTATAGGTTTCTGGAGATTGCTTTTTTTCTTGTAAATCATTAACATAGTTGTAAAGGGATGAAGACTCATTTCCTGCATGACTGTGATCTCTATCAGTTAACCATTTGTTTTCCCCTTTCTTTTGTTCTTGGACAGTCTGGAGTACCTTAGGAATATCATACATATCCCACTCAAGGGGGGTGTTTGGGGGGTGTCAGCTTGCCTTATGTTCCCTCATCACCCTCAGGGGATATAGTTTTGGGTTTGCCTTGGAATGATGATGGTTTGGATAGGGCTCTGTTTGGTGGCTCTTCCCTGGCCATATCCAGCTGTTAATCACCACTAATTGCTGACTCTGTTGTTTTCAACAATGTCCTGATGCATAAATTGCTTAAAAAACTGATCTAACTACATTTGGGATCCCTTATGGGGAAAGTTCTCAAGGCAGTGGTTGAGATTTGTTCTGACTCCAAGAGGGCTCCCATTGCTACCTCACTTCTTTCAGCAAACTTCCCAGCATATATACTCACCTATATCTTCAATGTATCTATTGTTCTTGCAATTGCTTTTTGCCAAACTTCTATGGTTTTTGAGAGTGCTGAAAATGAAGTCTGTTACTTTGAAAAGATGTTAGAAGCTATTTGTTTTATAGCCTGCTTCTCCCCTCAGGCAAAATCCCTGAGCCAGTACCGCTGGAGGTGGATGGGAACAATGGTGTCCTTCTTTCTGAGTGACATCCTCACTTTAGTGTTTAAGTGCTCAGTGAGGTGAAGTAGTAGTTTCAGATGCTCCCAGCTTGCCTGTCTTGGTGTAGAATGAGACAAAGTGAACAGTCACTATGCCATGATATGGCCATTTGTTTGTGTGTGAGGCATCATAGCATTACAGAGCTCTGGGTCAGATGGCAGCGTGGAAATTGACTTTTGACTCTGCCATGCACTGTCTTGAGTTGGGTAAGTATATTCATTTTCCATAGATGCATAGCAAATTGCCACAAAATTAGCTTAAAACAACACACATTTGTTATCTCCCAGTTTCCATGCCTCATAAAACTGTACATGGCTTGGCTGGAAACTACGATCAGTATCTCACAAGGCTGAAATCAAGGCCTGGGCTGTGCTGCATTCTCATCTGACACCCAGGGGCTGATTCCAGACTTATGTGGCTGTCAGAAGCATTCAGCGCTCAGAACTTCTGGTTTTTTGCCCCACTCCCAGAAGCTGCCTGTAATTCCTTACTATCTGAGGTTTCCCAAATGTCTGTTTGTGAAGCCAGCCTATAGCAAGATGATGTTTTATATAATGTAATATAAGCATGAGAGTGATTTCCCATCACATTTGCCACATTCTATGAGTTAAAAGCAAATCACAGTCCCACTTTCACTCAAGGGACAGGGGTTAGATGTGAAACATCATGAGGCAAGGAAATGAAGATTACTTCAGAGTCTGCTGCATCAGAAGGTACTTAATATCTCAGAACTTCAGCTTATTCACTTAAAAAAAAAGAAGAAAGAAAGTGAGAGTATAATAGTACCTACTCTTAGGATTATTGTGAGGATTAAGGCATGCAAAACTTTTAGAATAATATCTAGTTTATTGTAATTGTTCAGTAATACATAGGTACTGTTGTCACTGTTTTTATTACTAGATCTCCACACAGCCCAGGAAACATCAACTCTGACAACTGTTCATGATTTGTTTACTGATTTGACAGGTCTTAAGCAGATGGTCTGGGGGTGTTCTTTGGCTGCTGTCAGTCCCTTTCCAGCCTTAGCCCAGTGAATGTGTGGATGAAAGAATGGGGTGTTTATTGAACTACCTACTCATATCTGTCCATGACTAAATGGGTGTCTTAGTCTTTGCAGGCTGCTATAACAAAATGTCATAGGCTGTGTAGCTTATGAACAACAGAAATTTATTCCTTACAGCTCCGGAGGCTGGCAGTCTGAGATCAGGATTCCAGCATTGTCAGACTCATTCATAGCTGGTGACTTCTCTTGCTGTGTTTTGATATGGTGGAAAGGATGTAGGATCTCTCTGGGGTTTCTTTTATAAGGACTCTAATCCCATTCATGAGGGCTTGACCTTCATGATCTAATCACTTCCCCACCTCCAAATACCACCACCTTTAGGGGTTAAGATTTTAACATATGAATTTTGAGGGGAAACAAGCATTCAGACCATAACATAGTAATGGGGAAGTGAGGGAGAAGAAGAGGAAACTTCCCTCCTTTTTTACTAGAGAGGGCTCAAAAGTACTACATGAACCTAGAGAGTAAGTATTATGCTAAGTGAAACAAGTCAGAGAAAGACAAATACCATATGATTTCACTTATTTGTGGAATCTAAAAAACAAAAAACAAAAACAAATGAATAAATAAACAAAAACCCAAACAGACTCTTAAATACAGGGAACAAACTGATGGTTGTCAGAGGGGAGGTGGGTGGGTGAATGGACAAAATAGATAAAAGAGTTTAAGAAGTCCAAACTTCCAGTTTTAAAATAAATATAAGCCACAGAGATGAAAAGTATACTCTAGGGGATAGAGCCAATGATATTGTAATAAGGTTGTACAGTGACATATGATGACCATATTTATCTTAGTGAGCGTTGAGTAATGTATAGAATTGTCAAATCAGTATATTGTACACCTGAAACGAATATAACATTGTATGTCAATTATACTTGAATATAAAAATTTTTTAAAAATAAAAATAACAACAACAAAAGAAAAGCAAAGAGAGGGGAAAAAAAAGGACATCAAGTCAGCTACAGAACTTCATCCTTTATCTAATCTTAGCTGTCTTATCCAAGGCTAGATTATCAACAAAACTGTACACATGCTTATGGCATCAGCAAATCAGTTTTAAAATGTGGTATTTTGATAAAAGAATTGAAGTGATCATCATGGGAAAAATCTGAGCCTTGTTGATCTTCCTTAACTCAAATATGTGAGGTTAGATTTTGCTTGAATTACATATGAAGGTAGAGGTAGGGAACCACATTTTTTTCCAGTAATTATTAGTATTAAAGACCTTGAACTGATTTGAATATAGTTAAGGACCTAGAATTGGAATGTCTCTGACTTGGCACTTAGCCTTTATTTTTGCTTTATACACTATTAGAATAGACTTCTTGATTTTGTTTCTCAGATTAAATGTAACAAATGAAAGGCAGTGAGGGGTGGAGGAATTTCTAGAAATTGATTATAATGGTCTCCATGCTGGAGAAGCCACCCCAGAAACAGGCTTCATAGACCTATATAGGAACAAGTTTTTACCTTAGTGCAAAGCTCTCAAATTTGTATTGCTATCTGTGCTTTGTATTCTGTACTTCTTTTTAGTATATTACTTTATCTCTCTAGTTCTAAAAGTTGTACCTACAACAAGAGGTACATAGGACTAAGCTATTACAAACACTTGTTTGTGGGATAATCCTCATGCACATTAGGGAAAGAAAGGACAGTTGGGAAGCATTAGCATTTATTGGTATGTCATGTTATTCTGTCAGTTGACAATATTATCTCCATGCCTCCTAAAATCAGGGACCAATAATTCTACCAGTACTTGTTACAGAAGATCATCTTTTTAAATGCATCCCTGAGCTCTGGGCTCCGGAAGGCATATATAAAGGGGTCAATGACTGCATTGCACATGATCAACATGCCATTCACCTGGAAGAGGGACATGTAGCAGGCACAGTAAGGGTTATTCGGGCAAAACGTCATTAACAGGATATGAAGGACAAAGGGGGCCCAACAGAAGATGAAGACCCCAAGTAGGATGGTCAGTGTGATGGCCCCTTTCATGTTGGTTCTGGGAATGGTCAAGATCTTCCTGGCATGGGAACGGGCAAGCAAGAACATGTGCACATATAGACACAGGATAAAGATCAACATCAGAGGAAACAGCGATGTGAAGGTGATGACTGTGGGGATGTGATGGGAAAAGATCACCATGGTAATGGCGCTGCCTATGCAGCTTGTCCAGATGACCATCAGGACAACAATGGCACGGCGCATAGTCACAAGGCTGTGGTACTGTAGAGCATGGAAGATTGTGAGGTAGCGGTCAGCAGCTATCACAGACAGGCTGAAAATGGACCCAAGGAGGGAGAGGATGAACAGGGAGTCAATGATGTCATCTGCTGTGGTTTCAAAATTGCCACGAGGCTTGAGATAACCCATGTTTCTGAACATGATCAGGACATTTTCCAAGATCTTATATAGGCTGCCCAACATATCAGAAATGGCCAAGCTGCAAATGAAAAAGTACATGGGTGACTGGAGATTCTTATTCTTGATCACAGCCAGAAGGACCATCAGATTTTCCAAAACCCCGATGATGGATATTGTGAAAAATATCTCTTCTGGCAAAGCCAGAGGAGGGCAGTCTGAATTATTTCTTGCTGTATCATTGATGTTTTCATATAGATTAATAATGTGCTTCATTTCTCCTGCTAGTGGTTAAGACAGGGGTGTTACTTGGACTAGATAGAAAACTTGACTGATTCTTCAGAATCCTTTCTTCATTGTAGTATTTGCCAGAATTCCAAGGTAAAACCACCTGGCCACCTAAAGAATATACAGCAACATTAGTTGCAAAATACTCTACAAAATAAAAATTAAGTCACATTTTCTTTAAGAAAGCTCTATTGCTTCAACAAAATATGATGGTGTAGTAATTTAAATAAAACAATTTACTGGACCCTCATATTAACTTCTCTATGAAAAAAATCTCTAGTGGAATTTTGAGCCCAGAGATAAAAATAATCATCCTTTGTCAACTCCCCTCCCATTCCCCACCTGTCTCATGAATCCAACTGTGTTTGAGAAAAATTAAAATAAGAAAATAAGTAAAAGAAATGAAAGCCATGTGTAGAAATAGGAAAGCACACAACTACCCTTCTTTGATTTGGAGGCAGTGGCTGGATTCAATGAATTAATGAGATGTTTAGGTCCTTTCTATTCCACTGTTTGTCTTTCTGGGTCACTGCCTGACCTGACAGCTTATGGGATAATGGCAAGAATATTGATGTGCAATCCCCAAAATTGACTATGAAATATATGTTATTCCTTCTGTTTCAAAGATAGAACTCACAGGAGTGGTAATTCTAGAGAGTCCCAATATTTTCAAGGTGTTGGAATTGAATTATGACAGCAGAAGGATTCAGTTTCCCTTAAGCAGAAAGAGCTGAGTAGATAGATGATTGTTGAATGACTTTTAGAAGTCTGTTTCTGGTGAGAGTTTGTGGAATTTTTACTGATTTAGTTTTCAGATAGCTGGACACAGGCATTTTTATGAAATGTGTCAAATTTGCCTCTGCCAAGATGGTGGTTTTAAAGGTATGATCACAGATTCTTTATACTTTTCCCCTCAAGAGACAGAGCTTAATTCCCCATTCACTTGAGTGTGTGGGAAGCCACCTGCCATGTTGTTAGGTGGTCGTGGGGAGAGTGAATCTAGGAGTGTAGCATTTGATCAAAAGTCTGCAAGGCACACATTACTATATTACAGTAAGTCTTCTCCTGGAAAGGAACTAATTTCCTTACAAAGGACTGAGGTCAGAGGTCATGTATTAAGGTGAAAGTTTATGAGTTAGGTAGTTCAATTTTAAGAAAGAAGTGGAATGACAGTTGGTAGCAACTGATAGGGTTTTACCTAGGCTGATCCATTTGTCCCTGTTTGCCTGGGACAGAGAGGCAAGTATCACAAGCTTCTCCCTGGCAAACCAGGATGATTAGTCACTCTAGTTTCACCTACTTAGGCCCTGGGAAGTCTGTATGCTGTCAGTGTGCACTCATGTGTCCATACATGTTCAAGAGGATGGAGCCAATAATGGTTAATTTTATGTGTCAACTTGACTGGGCCCAAGGTGCCCTATATTTGGTCAAACATTATTCTAGGTGTGTCTGTGAAGGTGTTTTGGGGTGAGATTAATGCTCCGATCAGTATATTGATTAAAGCAAGTTGCCTTCTCCACCAGGCCTTATCCAATTTGTTGAAATCCTGAATAGAATAAAAAGTCTCTGATGAGTAAGAGGGAGCTCCTTCTATCTGTTGCTAAGATGGGGCATTGGTCTTTTCCTGCCTCTGGACTCAAACAGGAGCATCTGATCTTGGGTCTTGAGGCTGCAGCCTTCCTGATGGAACTACACCATTGGCTCTCCTGGGCCTTCAGCTTGTGGGCTGTAGATCTTGGAACTTCTCAGCATTGAATAATAGTGTGAGCCCATTCCTTATAACTGATCTCTTTATATCTATCTATCTATCTATCATCTATCTATCTATATCATCATCATCTATCTATATCATCTATCTATCATCTATCTACAGCAGTCTATTTTAAGTTGATGGTTGCTTAAGTTCAAGTGCATTCTAAAAGCACTACATTTTACTCCCTCCTCATTTTATGTTTTTGATGTAATATTTTATATCCTATTATTTTTCTATGCTTGACAAATTATTATAGATCCAGATGATTATACTACTTTTCTCTTTTAACATACATACTAGCTATGTAGGTGGTTGATCCACTACATTTACTTTATGTTTACTCCAGTGAAATTCGTTTCTTTTATAATTTTATTATTTCTCGTTATGGCCTTTTATTTTCTGTTTAAAGAAGTCCATTTAACGTTTCTTATAAGGCTGGTTTGGTGGTGATAAAATTCTTTAGATTTTTCTTGTCTGGAAAACTCTGAGTGAGTTTCAATTCTGAGTGATAACCTTTGTTGTATTCTTTGTTGTAAATTTTTTCATTTCATCACTAAGAATGTATCATGCGACTTCCTTCTGGTCTGCAAACTTTCAGCCTAAAAATCAATTGATAGTCTTATGGGAGCTCCTTTGTGTGTAACTAGGTGTTTTTCTCTTGCTTCTTTTAAGATTCTCTCTTTAACTGTTGACGCTTTGATTATAATATGTCTTGGTGTGGCTCCTTTTGGGTTCGTTTTACTTAGGAATCTCTGTCATTCCTGAACTTGATGTCTGTTTCCATCATCAGGTTTTCTTTACTTCTTTTTCTGAGGTTTTGTCTTGTCCTTTCATTTAGAACATAGTCCTCTGTTTCCTTATTTTGCCCAACTCTTTGTTCATTTCTATGTATCAGATAGATCAGTTATGACTGATCAGTTATGATTCCTGGTCTTAAAGGAGTAAATTTATGCAGAAGATGTCCTGTAGAACTCAGTAGTTCAAATCCCTCTGGCCATTTGAGCCAGTTGCTCTATTTAACTAACCCCTGTGTGGGCTGTGTGTACCCTCTTGTTGCAGCTGGGTCACAATTGGTGCAGACTCACTGGTGTATGGGGCTGTCCCCTGGCATGGCTGCCTGCAATGTCTGGCCATGGTTGCTAAAAGCATGCTGGTAACAGGGCTGGCCTTTGGCCCTTCTGGTTTGAATGCTGTGGGTGCACTTGTGGGTCAGACAGACTTCTGGTACAACTTGCTATGAACTCTGACTGAGACTTTTTTAGGCATTCTGGTGTTCAGTGCTTGCTTCCTTGGATGAGGGTTCTTGAAGGGGCTCTGTTGCTCACTGTAGATACTTGCTGGACTGGTAGAGCAGGGAACTGCTTGGGAGCAGCTCTGATGCTAGCTGAGGGCATCTGCCAAGTATGGTGGGGCTATGAATCACATGGAATGGGCTCTGGCACAGGCTGAGGCTGTCTGCCAAGATTAGCAGGGCAGTAAGCCATTTGGCAGGGGCCTAGACCCAGCAGATAGGTTAGACAGGGCATTTCCACAGGGAAATTCTGGGTCAGGATGAGCAGAGCTAGTATAGCAGATGCCCGTGCTAGGGTAGCTAGAAGAAAATGAACACCCACCAATGCTTCTGACCCTGGGGAATGTTATAACAGATCCTCACTCCTCTGGCACAAGCCCTAAAATCAGTCAGTAGATCTCCATGTATGACCCAGGGGTTTTTCAAACTGCTGTCTCTATGCTGGGTCTCAGAGCAAGTGAGATCATGGGCATTCCACTTAATAATGAGATCTGGTTTTCCTACTGCTTTTCAGGTTTCCAGGATATAAGCCTCATTTTTTCAAAGCCAGATGTTATGGAGGCTCACCTACTCCTACTTAGGGGTCACCATGCTGGGTGTGTGGATACTGACTAAACCATCTCTCTGCTCCTCCTACCCACCTCAGTGTGGCTTTTTCTTTATATCCTTAGCTGTGTATGATCTGTTCTGCTAGTCTTCAGTTTGTTCTCAGAGATAGTTGTTCTCTATATAGATTAGATTTTGGTGTGTCTATGGGAAGAGGTGACCTCAAGATTTTCCTACTTCACCATCTTGATCCCACCCTCAGAGACAGTTAATCAGATTTAGTATATATTTTCAATCTGGAATGCATTTGATGGTAGAACTGATAAAGAAAAAAAAGAAATATTGAAAGAGAATCTGGCACTTCTTAGGAAGAGGTGGTTCTGAAACTCAGCTTCAGTCAATGTGCTTTGCTAATCTGCTGCTGCCAATCAATCTTATAAATCTGAGGAGAGTACTGAATTTGAATAGAAACTTGATTTTGAAATAGTGTAGTCCATAGAGCCACCTTCAACAGGCCATCAATCAGCCATTGTTCCTGTGGATTCATGAATTGCTGCCAGGCTGATTGGTAGGGTCTACAGGTGGTGTGCAACCCCATTTTTAAAAAGTTTTTATTTAAGTTCCAGTTAGTTCACATACAGTGTAATATTAGTTTCAGGTGTACAATATAGTGATTCAACCATTCCATCATCACCAGGAGTTCATCACAGCAAGTGCATTTCTTTTTTTTTTTTTAATGTTTATTTCCTTTTGAGAGAGAGGCAGAGCCAGAGCAGAGGAGGGACAGAAAGAGAGGGAGACAAAGGATCTGAAGTAGGCTCCAGGCTCCAATCTGTCAGCACAGAGCCTGACACAGGGCTCGAACTCACAAACTATGAGATCATGACCTGAGCCAAAGTACAAGGCTTAACTGACTGAGACACCCAGGTGACTCAGCAAGTGTGCTTCTTAATATCCATCACTTATTTATCACACCCCCCAACCCATGTCCATTCTCGTAAGCATCAGTTTGTTTTCTATAGTTAAGAGTCTGTTGTTTGTTTTGCCTCTTTTTACTTCACTTTGCTCCTTTGTTTTCTTAAATTCCACATATGAGTGAAATCATATGGTATTTGTCTTTCTCTGAGTGACTTATTTCACTTAGCATTTTACTTTCTAGTGTCATCCATGTCATTGCAAACGGCAAGATTTCATTCTTTTTTATGACTAATATTACATTGTGTATATATAACACATCTTCTTTATCCATTCATTATTCAATGGACATTTGTATTGTTTCCATAATTCATTATTGTAAATAATGCTGCCTTAGACATAGGAGTGCATGTATCCCTTTGAATTAGTGTTCTTGTATTATTTGGGTAAATACCCAGTAATGCAATTGCTGGATTGTAGGGTAGGTCTATTTTTAACTTTTTAAGGAACCTATATACTGTTATCCAGAGTGGTTGCATCACTTTGCATTCCCACCAAGAGTGGAAGAGGGTTCTTCTTTCTCTCACATCCTTGCTATCACCTATTGTTTCTTATGTGGTTGATTTTAGCCATTCTGACAGGTGTGAGGTGGTATCTTATTGCAGTTTTGATTTATAATTCCCTGATTATCAATGATGTTGAGCATCTCTTCATATGTCTATTGGCCATCTGTATGTCTTCTTTGGAAAAATGTTTATTCATGTCTTCTGCCCATTTTTTAAATGAATTAGTCATTTTTTGGGTGTTGAGTTTTATAAGTTGTTTACATATTTTGGGTACCAATCCTGTATTGGATATGTCATTTGCAGATATCTTCTTCCATCCATAGGTTGTCTTTTAGTTTTGTTGATTGTTTTTTGTTGAAGATTTTTATTTGGTAAGTCCCAATAGTTTATTTTTGATTTGTTTCCTTTTCATCAGGAGACATATCTAAAAAGAAGTTTCTATGGCCAATGTCAAAGATGTTGTTGTCTGTGTTCTCCTCTAGGGTTTTAATGATTTCGTGTCTCACATTTAGGTCATCATTTCATTTTGACTTTATTTTTGTGTATGGTGTAAGAAAGTGGTCCAATTTCATTCTTTTGCATGTTGCTGTTCTGTTTTCCCAACACCATTTGTTGAAGAGACTGTCTTTTCCCCAGAGGATATTTTTTTCCTGCTTTGTTGAAGATTAGTTGACTATATAGTTGTGGGTCCATTTCTGGGTTTTCTATTCTGTTCCATTGACCTATGTGTCTCTTTTTGTGTCAGTACCATGCTGTTTTGATTACTACAACTTTATAATATATATGAAGTCTGAAATTGTGATGCCTCCAGCTTTGCTTTTCATTTTCATGATTGCTTTGGCTATTCAGGGTCTTTGTGGTTCCAAATACATTTTAAGATTGTGTGTTCTAGTTCTATGAAAAATGTTGTTGGTATTTTCTTAATGTTTATTTATTTATTTTGAGAGAAAGAGAGAGTGGGAGAGGGACAGAGAGAAAGAGAGAGAATCCTAACCTGGACTGTGCAGCACAGAGCCTGATGTGGGGCTTGATCCCGCCAACCATAAGATTATGACTTGAGCCTAAATCAAGAGTTGGATGCTTAACTGACTGAGCCATCCAGGGTCCCCACATGTTGTTGGTATTTTGATAAGGATTGCATTAAATATGTGGATTGCTTTGGATAGTATAAACATTTTAACAATATATGTTCTTCCAACCCATGAGCATGGAATATTTTCCCAATTATCTGTGTCATCTTCAATTTTTTTCATTAGTGTTTTATAGTTTTCAGGCTTTTATGTCTTTGGTTAGATTTATTCCTAAGTATCTTATGCTTTCGGTGAATTGCAAATGGGATCAATTCCTTGATTTCTCTTTCTGCTGCTTCATTATTGGTGTATATGACTTCAATGGATTTTTGTACATTGATTTTGTATTCTGTGACTTTACTGAATTTATCCATCAGTTCTAGCAGTTTATTGGTAGTTGTTAGGGTTTTCTCTATATAATATCATGTCATCTGCAAATAGTGAAAATTTTACTTATTCCTTGCTAATTTGTATGCCTTTTATTTCTTTATGGTGTCTGATTGCTGTGACTAGGACTTCCAGTACTACGTTGAATAAAAGTATTAAGAGTGGGCATCCCTGTCTTATTCCTGATCATAGAGGAAAAGCTCTTAGGTTTTCCCTATTGAGAATGATATTAGCTGTGGATATTTTATAGATGGCATTTATTATGATGAGGTATGTTTCCTCTCAAACTCCTTTATTGAGGATTTTTATTACGAATAGATGTTGTAATTTGTCAATTTTTTTGGTCTTTCTGCATCTATTAAAGTGATCATGTGGCTTTTATTCTTTCTTTTATTAAATTGGTGTATCACATTCATTGATTTGTGAATATCGAACCATGCTTGCAACCCAGGAATAAATCCCACTTTATTTTGGTGAATGACTTTTTAAATGTATTATTGGATTCAATTTGCTAGTATTTTGATGAGGATTTTTGCATCTGTGTTCATCATGGATATTGGCCTATGATTCTTTTTCAGTGTGTCATTATCTATGGTTTTGGTATCAGAATAATGCTGGCCTCAGAGAATGAATTTGGAAGTTTTCCTTCCTTTTCTATATTTTGAGATAGTTTGATAAGAATAGATAGAATTTTCCTGTAAAGCCATCTGGTCCTTAATTTTTGTTTGTTGGGAATTATTTGTTTACTGATTCAATTTCTTTGCCAGTAATTGGCTATTCACATTGTCTTTTTTCCAATTTCAGCTTTGGTGGGTTATATGTTTCTAGAAATTTATGCATTTCTTCTAGGTTGTCTGATTTGTTGATATATAGTTTTTTCATAATATTCTCTTATAATTGTCTGTATTTCTGTGGTGTTGGTTGTTATTTCTTCTCTCTAATTTGTGATTTTATTTATTTGGGTCCTTTCTCTTTTCTTTTTGGTAATTTTGGCTTTATCAATTTTATTGATTTTTTTCAAAGGCCCAGCCCCTGGTTTCATTAATCTGTTGCATCGTTTGTTTGTTTTTAGTTTCTTTTTCATTTGTTTCTATTGTAATCTTTATTATTTCCTACCTCCTGCTGGCTTTACGCTTTGTTTGTTGTTCTTTTTCTAGCTCCTTTAAGTGTAAGGTTAGGTTGTTTATTTGAGATTTTTCTTGCTTCTTGAGTTAGGCCTGTATTGCAATACACTTCCCTCTTAGGGTGGTTTTTGCTGCACTCCAAAGATTTTGGGCCATTTTGTTTTTATTTTCATTTGTTTCCATGTAATTTTTTTAATTTCTTATTTTGATTTCCTGTTTGACCCATTAATTGTTTAGTAGCATATTATTTAACCTCCATGTATTTGTGGTTTTTCCAGATTTTTTCTTGTGGTTGATTTCTAGTGTCATAGGATGTTGGTCAGAAAAGATGCATGTTACGAATTCAATCTTCTTAAATTGTTGAGGTTTGTTTTACAGGCTAATATGATCTATTCTGGAGAATGTACCATGTGCACTTGAAAATAATGTGTATTCTGCTATTTTTGGATGGAGTGTTCTGAATATATCTGTTAAGTCCATCTGGACCAGCTGTCATTCAAAGTCATTGTTTCCTTGTTGATTTTCTGTTTAGATGATCTGTCCTTTCATGTAAGTGGGGTGTTCAAGTTCCTGACTATTATTGTATTATTATCAATTAGTTCCTTTACATTTGTTATTAATTGTTTTATGTATTTAGGTGCTTCCATTTTGGGTGCATAAATATTTATGATTGTTATATCTTCCGCTTGGCATGAATTTGTGTTGGTTTCTGGGGGAGGGTCCCAACACACTGGTAAGCATGACTGAGAAGGACAATTCCATCAGTGCACAGGGATGTGGGGCTTCGTGTGAGCAAGTTAGGCAGCCAATTTTGGCACTGCACTACTTCCTGCAGGTGGCTCTGTATTTATGCTAAGGGGCAGGGGAGGGAAATGGCTCCAGCCAGATCCTTTGTTCCCAGGGAGGTGTTTCCATGAACGCTGCCTCTCAGGGACATACTCCAAGAAGAGCAAATATTCTTTACACTGTGTGTCCCAGGCACTCTTCAGATCGCTGTTTCCATGCTGTCTGTCCCTAAGTTGTTTGCCTGTCTTCCCAACAAGACCAGCACTTTGGCCTCTGGGCTCTATCACAGCCAAGCCTGCTGACCTTTACAACTCTGGGCTTTAAGACTTGCTGGTTGCAAGAACTCATGAAATTCAGTCCATTTCATTTTCCATGCCAGTGGCTATGGGGAAATGTTCTCCTTGTGCATTCCCCTGTGTGCTCCTCTCTCTCTCTCTCTCCCTTCTCCGTGACTATGGCTCCTTTCCATCCACAGCAGCCAAGATCCATTTCTCCTCTAAACCATGTTTCTATACTTCCTACCTTCTTTGATGTGGCATCTTCTGTCCCTTTAGTTGTAGAGTTTCTTCTGTCAATCTTCAGGTCAGTTTCTCAGGTATAGGATGATTTGATAGTTTTCTAGTTGTATTCATGGGATGAGGTGAGCTTAGGGTCCTCCTACTCTGTTGGCATTTTCCTGTCTCCAGTGTGCATCCTTATTTTTGGTTGGAGGGTGTGGCGACACTAATAGGTATTTATGAGTGCTTACTGTGTACCGACACCATTTTAAGTACTCCACACACACTAACTCATTTAATTCTTATAACAACCCTGTAGGTAGGTGTTGTTATTATCCCCACTAAAATTGAGGTAACCATCCAGAAAGTTTAAGTACTGCCCAATGCCACACTCTGGGAGGTGTGTACTCCAGCTACCTCTTATTTGCCATACCTGCCTTTTTTCAAATAGCAAGGGTAACAATATATGCAAGAAACCAGACAAATCACCCCCCACCCCAACTGAAATTTTAACAAAAATTGATATGCATTATTTGCATATTGTTTTCATTGCCCATCTCAGAGCTCAGTAGTGGTCATAATTTATACTAAATTCCTATTCCCCTATTGTTCTGACTTAGGTATTGCTTGTAGAAAACATTAAATGACAGAAGAAACAAAACCATTTTATTAACACTTCACAGTGATTCTCTGTTAACTGACCCCACTGTTCCAAATATTTCAGGTGAAAGTGTTCTTTGGCTTAAAGAATGCAGATAATAATCCCTACTTGTGTCATCTGGCTTTCTTCAATTCAGAACCCTCTGCTGCTTCTCTCTCATCTATTGTTTTGTGTCCTGATTTATTTACTCTAAGAAACATAGTTTTAGACTATTTTTACTTCTGTCTTGGGCTTGCATTTTGCTGAGCAATAAATGTCCACCTTGCAAATCTATACTGCTTCTCTCCAACCAAAATTCTGTTGAAATTTGCTTCTGGCTAAACAAAATGAGTCAGGATTCCAGCTTCTGCTATACCCTTCATCTCTTCCACTATGATTCCTTTTGGCACAGAATGTTGCATTAACACAACCAACATTCATGCATTTATGGTCATATTCTATATTTCAGGTTAAAGAAATTATATCTTAATTAGGAACACTGTTTATTAATTTGCTTTATTTTAATTTGGCAGAGCCATAGACTACTAGAAGTCTCAAATATTGATAAAATAAAACTGCTCCAGTTTAATATTATTCTAATATAAAAGACTTAGTTAAATTATTCATCATAGTAGGAGAATCAAGTGTGTGATTAAAAATTTTGACTATGTTTTTTGAAAATCAATGTGTTTAGTAAATATGAAAAGCAAAACAACATTAACTCTTCATAGAATATTTATCAGAAAATGAAAAAGATCCTATTTGTGCTCCTTACCACTTGACAAAATGTTATTAGTTCTAGCTTCTATGTACCAAATGTGAGGTTCTTTTCCAAATTAATGAAACACATTCCTTGAAGCAACAGTTTTCTTTGCAAACACTCTTTGCTTTTTACATTTGTATGTGAAACTGCCTTTTAGATCAGTGGGGATCTGGACTTAAGCGTGTAATAAACAACAGCTTTCTGTATTTTGCTGCCAGATAGGATAGTTTGATAGTGTTTCACAGAATGCTTGCAGTCAGTTGGAACAATGGCTACAAAGATGACCAAATAAAACATCTTAGAAAATAGCACGAAGAAATATTGTCCCACAGTAAATAGAAAATCCATTTATACTTAAACTGGCAGGTGTTCTGTTTTTGTTTTTGTTTTTGTTTTCTGTTTTTTGTTTTTGTTTTTGTTTTTTTTTTTTTTGCTTCCTGCTGACTCTGGCCTTATCCACACAAATCAAGCATTTGATTCCCTGGCCTCAGTAGGAACATGAGATTATTGATTGGCCAGCTATTTGTGCACATCCTCTAAGGGGGGGTCAGATTCATCCTGACTAATCCAGCTAGACTGGCACTTGGTTTACAGAGCGATCTTTACATTTTAGTCATTCTTACATTGTTGTTCACCTCTGTGATTAATTCTTTGCTTCTCCAACTTGAGCTTCAGAAACCATCATCTTAGAAGTCTCCACCTCTATGGTGTTTCCTTGGGAGTCAGAGACTAGAGGGTGAATGATGGAGAACTGAGGCAAGTCTTTCATAGCTGTGGAATCTGTACCCAGAAACAACTTTTGCTGACTCATTTGCCCCAAAGGGTCAGGTTAGGGTGTAAAGCCAAGGACTGAGGACATATATAACCATACAAGGACTACAGGGAAAAAAAAAACTATTTTGTTTTGGCTGGATCTATGAAAACATGAATTATCAAAGATAATGGCATCATGGAACAAACAAATGTGGCCCCAACTACTGTCTTGTGGCTCACCTTGACAGATGCTTCTTGAAAAAAAAAAAAAAAAAGAGCATGGGCAATAGTAAAATGAGATTTTTATATTGATTATTACCTTTGACCAGAAAGTATAAACATATAATTTTTAATTTTCAAAGAGGTGAAAGAGATAAAACTCTATTATTTGTTAAATTCCTGTTATGTGCCAAATGGTACTATTCCATGTGCTAACTGTGGCATATATCATTTTAATCCTCTTGCCCACTATATGAAGTAGTTGTAGTCTTCCCATCTTGCATCTGAGGAATTGAGGTGGACAAGCTACTGGTCTGAAATTCCACGGGCTTTAAGTTGCAGAGTTGGGATTTAAATCAAGGTTTGTTTGGCTCCAAAAATGAGAATCTGTTACAAGAAATCCATTGGTCTTAGTGCTTTTATAAATATTCATCTGATAGGGAAATTTTATTGGCTTTAGTAGAAAATAAAAATGAAATAACTTAAAAACCTTAAACCTGAGTATATTTTACCAATTCAGAATGTTTTTCTCAACTCTTTCTTTGAAAAATTATTGAAGAAATTCAGAATAAATAAAGGCCTCACAATCCTCACTTTAGGTTGAGAAAGGACATTGATGCCATGTGAGGCCTTGAGTGGAAAGGCTGTAGGCATCCTGGAAATGGTGGGCTGTGTTTTTGGGGGCTCCTGAACCTTTCTGAATATAAGTTATCAACACAACGCCAGCACATTCTCTTTGCTAATGGAGTTTTGTTGTATTGCTCTCAAGGAGAACAGTTGAGAAGGATAACATGATGTATTTTTTCTACTGGGCAGATGAGTGACTTTTATAATAGGGCTTTCAGGCTTTTCCAGCAGGTAGAGTCTAATAATGTAGGCCTTGTGGAGAGCCAGCATAGGATTTGAGCTCTGGGCCCAAGGTGGTCTGTGTGAGCTGTCACATGTGGTTGAGACTGAGCTGGGTGGATGTGTATATGTAGAATGAAGTTCTGGATTACTACTGAGTGAATTGAGAGCTCCCAATTCCAATGTGGGAGCAGGTTCCACACCAAGCAATTCTGAGACATCAGGTGAGTGTCCTACAATTCAACTCAATTTTGACACTATCTGCCTGGAATAGCATCAGATCTCACAGGTTAAAGGCTCAGTCCTTTAAGACTGCCCTCCCCTCAACTTCAAATACCAGTCACAAGTCCAGCTTGTCACCTATGTTTCTTTTTTTTTAATGTTTTATTTATTTTTGAGAGAGGGAGAGACAGCGGGAGCAGGGGAGGATCAGAGAGAGAGAGGGAGACACAGAATCCGAAGACAGACTCTAGGCTCTGAGCTAGCTGTCAGCCCAGAGCCCGACGTGGGGCTTGAACCCACAAACTGTGAGATCATGACCTTAGCTGAAGTCAGATGCTTAACCGACTGAGCTACCCAGGCGCCCCTTGTCATCTATGTTTCTGGCATGACTGGCTATAGATCAGAGGTTCCAACGACTCCTCCCCCCTCAGGTTCAATTAATTTGTTAGAGCAGCTCACAGAATTCACTGAAACAGTTTACTTACTAGTTTACCAGTTTATTATAAAGGGACATAACTCAGGAGTGGCCGGATGGAAGAAATCCATAGGGAAAGATATGTGGAAAGGGTGTGGAGCTTCCACGTTCTCTGAGCACACCACTCTCCCTGAATCTTCACATGTTCACCAACCTAGAAGCTTTTCAAAACCCATCCTCTTGGGTTTTTATGGTGGCTTCATTACATGTATATGATTGATCAAATCATTGCCCGCTGGTGATTGATTCAACCTCAGAAGGGCTTTGGAGGCACCTAAGCTCATCTGGTGTGCTGCTGAGAATTTTTTCACAGTGGGACTCTTGTTTATTTGTTTGTATCTCCCACAAAACTGAAAAAGAGACTTTATATTAATTACCATGGTTCTTTTCCCCTTCAAAGTAATGATAATCTCTACCAGTCTCAACTGTTACTTGTGCTATCCTTAGCATTTTTATTTACTTTGGGGCTTGATATAAATGTGTTGTCTCACTGGCTAGGGAAGCCTCAATTGAATTTACTAACAAAATAGGGGATTTTGAATCTTTTACAGACATCTAAATGGATGCCAATTTTTCTCAAATTACATTATGCAATACAAATGAAGATTTAAAAAAAAGTCAATCAATGAAGTGGAAAGGCTGAGTCTGTAGGATATTTAGGTCTGGTATCTTGTTTAACTAGATTCCAGAGAAATGGCGCACTTTTCTGGGGAAAGAACTGGCTATGTCCATAAGAATACAGTTGGCAATGCTCATGAGAGGGATTACCTAAAATATACTAAATATGATCCCTAGACACCTCATCATGATGAGATATTTGGCCTCTAGAGGAGTTAATATTTTTAGTGATGATATACCTTTGCATCTCTGCTCACTCATCATTCTTCCTCTTTAAAACAATTTCTAACATTCCTGAAAGTTTTCCAATATTCCTGGAAAGGAAATCTGAGAAATCCACAGGAACAATGGCTGGTTGGTGGCCTGTTCAACTTTGGCCATCGAGAGCTCTTTGAGTTGGCACCTGTATCCATTTGAACATGCCTTTATAATTGTGTTTTTTTCAAACATTATTTACTTTTTGATACTAAGAGATGTTCCAGGCTCATCTTGTTATTTTGTGCCATCATCATGGAGTGAGCCATTGTTCCAAGGATTCCTGATTCCTTTTACTTTAAAGAATGGTATTAGAAACCAAGATCTGAGTGCTACTGGGGTGCCATATCTTCTAGGACTTTCCAGGTAACAGAGTGAAAGAATATATGTGTGTGCACTAAGCAATGTGTACAGACAGATCTATAAATTTTCCTTTATCCATCTCTACCTACATTAAGCTAAACATGAGCTCATACTAATGTCTCCAGCTCCAATCCATTACCACATGGATCCTTCTAGCCTTCTCTCTTTGTTTATTTATAACCTCCTTCTTCAACACCGAGATACCTGGCTTCTACCCTTTGCCATGCATTACTTAATTGTATAATTCTAGTATACATTTATAGTAATTTCATAATTGTTAATCCATATCACTGTGGTAATCTTTATCAACTAGAGAACAGTGTTTTTACCTTTGTCTTATAGTCTCCATTAATTTTCAGTTACTTAAATCAGCACCTTCTTTCACCCCATTCACTGAGATTATTTCATATTTTTATAATACAATCAGATTTTTTCATTTCTTTTCATCCTGAGACCCCCTAACCTCCTAAATTACTTGTAAAAAACTTGCACACATAAGATTCACTATTTATGCCATAAATTTATATAGGTTTTAATGAATGTATAGTTTCATATATTCATTATTACAGTATCACATAGAATAGTTTTACTTCTCTAAAAAATTCCCTCATATTTCATCTATTCAACCATCAGTACCTCCCCAAACCACTGGTAACAGCTTATCTGTTTATAAATATAGTTTTGCCATTCCCAGAATGTCATGTAATGGAAATCATATAGTA
The DNA here is from genome assembly GCA_028646485.1 of Cryptoprocta ferox. NCBI lineage: Eukaryota > Metazoa > Chordata > Mammalia > Carnivora > Eupleridae > Cryptoprocta > Cryptoprocta ferox. The sequence continues at coordinate 26,044,242 of CM053566.1, read as the reverse complement.
CATAGTCTTTTCAGACTGGCTTGTGTCATCCAAGTGACATAATATTCATTTAAGTTTCACCTGTGTCCTTTTTAAGCTTGAGTGCTAAAGGGTAATTGAAGGACATCTTGGTTGCTTCCAAGTTTTATCAATTATGAATAAAGCTGCTAAAGACATCCATGTGCAGGTTTTGTGGGGACATGAGTTTTCAACTTATTTGGGTAAATATCAAGGAGCATGACTATTGGATCATATGGGAAGAGTCTGCTTAGCTTTGTAAGAAACTGCCAAACTGACTTCCAAAGTGTCTGCACCATTTTGCATTCCCACCAACAATGTATGAGAGTTCCTGCTGCTCTATATTTTCACCAATATCTGATATTGTCAGTGTTTTGGATTTTAGCCATACTAAGTGTGTAGTGACAGCTCTCTTTTTTTTTTTAATTTTTTGAATGTTTTCTTTATTTTTGAAGGAGAGAGAGAGAGACAGAACATGAGCAGGGGAGGAGCAGAGAGAAAAAGGAGACACAGAATCCAAAGTGAGCTCCAGGCTCTGAGCTGTCAACACAGAGCCCGATGCAGGGCTTGAACTTATAAACTATGAGATCATGACCTGAGCCGAAGTCGGACGCTTAACTTACTGAGCCACCCAGGTGCCCCTCATTGTTGTTTTAATTTTCACTTCTCTAATAATAAATTATGGTTGAGTATCATTTTATATGTTTATTTACCATCCGTAAATCTCCTTTGGTGAGATGTCTATTCAGATCTTTTGTCCATTTTTAAATTTTATTGTTTGGGTTTTTTTGAGTTTAATAGTCCTTTGAATATTTTGGAAAACAGTCGTATTCTAGTATTTATTTTGTAAGTACTTTCTCCTAGTGTGACTTGTCTTTTCATTATCTTAACAATATATATCACAGAGTAGAAGTTTTAAATTTTAATAAAGTCAGTTTATTTTTTCTTTCATTGATGATGCTTTTGGTGTTGTATTATAAGCTCATCACCAAATCCAATGTAATATAGATTATCTCCTGTTTATTTCTAGAAGTTGTATAGTTTTGTATGTTACATTTGGGTTAATTTTTTGTGTGTAAGATTTATGTCTAGCTTCTTCTTTTCTGCACATAAATATCCAATTGTTCCAGTGTTATTTGTTAAAAAGCTTATCATGTTTCCATTGAATTGCTCTTGCACCTTTGTTCAAATCAAGAGTCTGTTTCTGGGCTCTCTATTCTGTTCTACTGATCTATTTATCTATTCTTTTGCTAATACCATATTGTCTTCATTTCTGTAGCTTTATAGTAAGTCTTGAAGTTGGCTCATGTTAATCTTCTGACTTTGTTATTTGGTATTGTGGTGGCTATTCTAAGCCCTTTGCTTTTTCATATACATTCTAAGATAAGTTTATAAAAATCTACAAAACAGCTTGTTGGGATTTTGACTGGGGTTGTGTTGAATCTATAGATTAAGTTGGAAAGTATTTTTTTTTGAATAATTGTTTTTTTGTTGTTTTCCAAGTTTTCCAAATTTGGTATTTAAAACGTACTCTGCAAAATGCATGAAAGGAGTTTGGACAGTTTACCCTCAGCCTCCATTGAAGTAGAGGAACTAGTAGCCACTGGATGGATCTTTTTATCACTCTTCAGCACTGTGGTTTGCTTCTGTGAACGAAGAGTATGCCTTGGAGTCCTTTTCAAACCATCTCTGCTTCTCATCATAAGAATCGTTGCTTCACATCATCTCAGCCTTAGCATGGGGAGATTTCTGGGTAGTCCCAGGTGCCCCCAACTATCTTGCATTAAACTGATGCCAGTCTGCCACTCCCATCTTGATGCTTTTCTTTGGGTGAAAGTATCATCTCCAGAAAGTGCTTTCTTTTTCAGTCTTTTTAATTATTTATATCTGAGATAAGGTTGACACAAGCTCACTTAATCCCATTATATGATTTATAGAAAGTGGTAAGATATCTCAGAAAGGAATATGGGAAGGGAAGGTATAGTGTAAAGTAGGAAGACCCAAGAGTTGTGTCACTACTAGGGAAGAGGACTGTCACAGTCCTCCAAATTTCCCCTCCTTTCAAAAAGCATGAAATTGTTTCTAACTGATTCAGTCAGCTAAACAGATGCCGTTAAATAAAACAATATTAAACGATTGCTTTCCTTTTCTAGATGAAGAATTTTAAACTGTCTTCCTATCTTTGGATGGATTCCCCAAAGCCTTCTTTGCCTCACCTGGCTCCTCTTATCACTACCTTTAGAAAGTGGGCTGACCCCAGCCTAACGGCACCCCAAGGCTGCCATGAGCACAATGAGCAGCTTTGGTCTTTGCATCTTGCTCTGGAGTTTTGAAACTAGTGGTCATTGCTTTATATTTTGTTCACTCCATAGTGGGTCTTAGTCCCAGAGGATGAGGGGATGTTGATTAGAGGCAGTTGCTGTCCAAGGGAAGTAGCGAGAGTGGGTGCATGGGAGGGTAAGGAGAGAAGATAGCTTTAGGATATTTTGGCTTTAGTCCAAGTAGTCAAATAAAGAACTGACATTTGTGAGTAACTTCTAGGACCCAATTTTGGGTTATATGTGTTTGGGAATAAAAAAGATAGGAAAACCATGCTGCCCAACAAAATGTAGCTGGGAAGTTGTGACATGCACACTTGAGAAAACAGGTAAGGCTATATTGACTTGCTAAACTGAGTCTGGCTTCCACATGGTATACATAATTTCAAAAAGGATTGGCTTTACCTACAAGTGGTGTAGGTAATCCATTATCTACCGTGTATTGCCCAAAATGTGTTTACCAATTTTAATTAATACTCTAACAGATAAAAAAGCAAACTCCCCTATACCTTGGCACATCGTTAGAATTCTGTACTTTAAGGACAATTTGATTTTGCATGGCTTCTCTTACAATGGTCTGTGTGTTAAAAGTCACAAAGAGTGGACAGTAAAATGTATTACTTAATGCTCCAATTAAACATAAGAGGTACTATTTCTATTCTCTGCTCTCCCACCCATTTCATAGATAAGAAAACAGTCTCAGATAGGTTAAGTAACTTTCTCAAGGTCAGCCAGCTACTAAATCTGCCTTGCTTCAAGGCCCATGCTCTCTCTTTTATTCCAAACAGCCTCTGGAGGCTGAGCATAAGTGGAAGCAGCAGGGTTCCAGACCACTGAGTAATATTCCTGCCTCCTCCAAGCATTTAGGAGGTGGTAAGTTTGGGCCTGGAGTGGTAGAAGGAACTGGAGACTGGGCCTCCTACTCTAAGGCTATTTGGGTGCTAAATAGGATAGGATAGGATAGGATAGGATAGGCTAGGAGAGGAGAGCATAGGATAGGATTGGAGAATGGAATGCAATGGAATGGAATGGAATGGAATGGAATGGAATAGAATAGAATAGAATAGAATAGAGTAGAATAGAATAGAATAGAATCATAATAATAAGACGAGTGGATATTATTAATCAGCACTCTGTTGAAAGGAAAAGGGAAAAACTCCAATGATAGATTAATTTTTAATTCACTTACTGATCCTGGCATCAAATCACAATTTTAATTCACTTACTGATTTGCTAGCGTCAAATCACAATTACCAGGTAATGTCAATTTTCTTGATCTGACTGAATAGAAGCATCTGTAACTCTAAACACTGGATATTCACATGGCAGTGGGCATTAATGATAAACAATGGCTCATCTGAATCCAGTGCACACTCTCCTTTGAAACCCATCTAGGATCAATTATAGAGAGCTTACAATGACCTTGTATATTGGGGTATGAGGCAGTCTCATTCTTTTCTTTCCCAATGCACTGTATAGGTTGGAGTACTGTCAGTGTAAGCATCCAGGCAATGGTGCCTATAGGTGGCCAGTGTATAAATATTACATTTTACAGACCTCTGTTCTTACAGTCTAGTGTCTTATTTGATATTCACAAGGAGACTGGAATTAGGCAGGAATGACAATGCTACCAAATTTTAGGACAAAGACATGAAGGGCTCAAGAAGTGAAGTTTTGCCCAAGTTTACATAGCTGGGGAAAGTCCTCCACGCTCAGGGTATTTCCACTCCTTTTTTTTTCTCCCCTCTTTGCCCTTGACCTTACACTAACTCAGTGCTCCCCTTTTGAAGTTCTACTCCAGCGATATGTATTCCTTCAAGACCCTTCCTGCATGTGTCTTCATGTTGACCTTTCCCCGTGGTCAGCTGTTGTAGCAGATTCAGAAATGCTTGCTGACTCTATACAATTGAATATGTGCTAAATCATTTAGTCTCTATTGTTTGCATATGTTTTGTTTCCCCACCAAGTCACAGTCCATATAAGTCTTACTTGTGTTGCTGGCATAGTGCATGGAACATGTATATTTTGAATTGAGCACTTACTTTAAAAAAGCCACCTTCTAAATTTCAATACCATGGCTCCTCATAGCTAGAGAACAAAACACAAACTTAAGATTTATACTATCTCTGTATCTTCTTTCTTGTCTCTCACCTCTCTGAGCCCCAAGTCCACCTGGACTACATGTACACTAGGGCATCTGTCTCAGCTCATACATTCCCATTAAACCTATGCATATGGTATAATTTCCATGTGGTGTACCTTCTTCAATTTCTTCATCATCCTTTCATTTTCAACACATTCAATTCCTCTCTCTGTGCAGACTTTCCTACACTGCCTCCTCTCTCCCAAAGGAGGATGAAAGACCTACCATCTATGTTCTTATAGACCATATGTCCTTATTTCTCCAATGACATTACTCTCATTAACACATGGTCCTTTACCACAACCAATCCCTCAGAAATACAAGCAATTATCAGGGAATACTATGAAAAATTATATGCCAACAAACTGGACAACCTGGAAGAAATGGACAAATTCTTAAACACTCACACACTACCAAAACTCAAACAGGAAGAAAGAAAATTTGAACAGACCTGTAACTAGTGAAGAAATTGAATCAGTTATCAGAAATCTCCCAACAAATAAGAGTCCTGGGCCAGACAGATTCCCAGGGGAATTCTACCAGACATTTAAAGCATAGTTAATACCTATCTTTCTCAAGCTGTTCCAAAAAATAGAAATGGAAGAAAAGCTACCAGACTCATTCTGTGAAGCCAGCATTACCTTGATTCCAAACCAGACAGAGACCCCACAAAAAAGGAGAATTACAGGCCAATATCCCAGATGAACATGGATGCAAAAATTCTCAACAAGATATTAGGAAATCAAATTCAACAATAAATAAAAAGGATTATATACCATAATCAAGTGGGATTTGTTCCTGGGCTGCAGGGCTTGTTCAATATTTGCAAATCAATGTGATACCTCACATTAATAAAAGAAAGGACAAGAACCATGTGATCCTGTCAATAGATGCAGAAAAAGCATTTGACAAAATACAGCATCCTTTTTTAATAAAGACCCTCAAGAAAGTTGGGGTAGAAGGAATATACCTAAACATCATTAAAGCCATATATGAAAAGCCCACAGCTAATATCCTCAATGGTGGAAAACTGAGAGCTTTCCCCCTGAGATCAGGAACACAACAGGGATGTCCACTCTCTCCACTGTTGTTTAACATAGTGCTGAAAGTCCCAGCATCAGCAATCAGACAACAAAAGGAAATAAAGGTATCAAAATTGGCAAAACAGAAGTCAAACTTTCACTTTTCACAGATGACATGATACTTCTCATGGAAATCCCAACAGACTCCACCAAAAGGCTGCTAGAACTGATACACGAATTCAGCAAAATCACAGGGTACAAAATCAATGTACAGAAATCTGTTGCATTTTTATACGCCAATAATGAAGCAACAGAAAGAGAAATAAAGAAACAGATCCCATTTACGATTGCACCAAAAACCATAAAATATCTAGAAATAAAACCTAACCAAAGATGTAAGAGATCTGTATGCTGAAAACTATAGGAAACTTATGAAGGAAATTGAAGAAGACACAAAGAAATGGAAAAACATCCCATGCTCATGCATTGAAAGAATACATATTGTTAAAATGTTAATACTACCCAAAGCAATCTACATATTCAATGCAATTCCAATCAAAATTGCACCAGCATTCTTCTCAAAGTTAGAGCAAACAATCCTAAAATTTGTATGGAACCACAAAAGACCCCAAATAGCAAAAGTAATATTGAAGAAGAAAACCAAAACGGGAGGCATCACAATCCCAGACTTCAAGATGTATTACAAAGCTGTAATCATCAAGACAGTATGGTATTGGCACAAAAACCATATGGGAGAGAATAGAGAATAGAGAACCCAGAACTGGACCCACAAATGTATGGCCAACTAATCTTTGATGAAGCAGGAAAGAGTATCCACTGGAAAAAAAAGACAGTGTCTTTAGCAAATGATCTGGGAGAACTGGACAGCAACATGCAGAAGAATGAAACTAGACCACTTTCTTATACCATACACAAAATAAACTCAAAATAGATGAAAGACCTAAATGTGAGACAGGAAACAAACAAAACCCTAGAGGAGAAGTCAGGGAACAACCTCTTTGACCTCAGCCACAGCAATTTCTTACTCGACACATCTCCAAAGGCAAGGGAATTAAAAGTAAAATGAATTATTGGGAACTAATCAAGATAAAAACCCTCTGCACTGCAAAGGAAACAATCAACAAAACGAAAAGGCAACCAACAGAATGGGAAAAGATGGCATATGACAATGACCCCATATTAAACCTGAATGGTATTTCTTATTCGCATACACAATTCTCCGATCCATCCCCAATAAACTAGGAGGAGACTTGGCCCTAGTATTATCCATCCTAATCCTAGCAATCGTACCATTACTCCATACCTCAAAACAACGAGGTATGATATTTCAACCACTCAGCCAATGCTTATTTTGACTCCTAGTAGCAGATCTACTAACCCTAACATGAATTGAAGGACAACCAGTAGAACACCCCTTTATCACCATCGGCCAACTAGCCTCTGTCCTATACTTCTCCATTATCCTTATCCTCATGCCCATCTCTGGCATCATCAAAAATCAACTTCTAAAATGAAGAGTCTTTGTAGTATATAAAATACCTTGGTCTTGTAAACCAAAAAAGGAGAACACCCGCCCTCCCTAAGACTTCAAGGAAGAAGCAACAGCCCCACCGTCAGCACCCAAAGCTGAAATTCTTTTTAAACTCTTCCCTGCAATACCAAAAATCGACTCTACAACTTTTGTAATTCATATATTACCTGTTATCGTACTGTGCTTGCCCAGTATGTCCTATTTCACCATAATCGTCACATGTACAATATGTCTATTGATACTACACAATACATACTATGTATGTTGTACATTAAATGATTGCCCCATGGATATTAGGCATGTACATATATCTGTAGTGTTATGTAAGATACACTATGTATATTGTGCATTAAATGATTGTTCCCATGAATATTAGACATGTACATTATATCCATGATATTACATAATAAATATCATGTGTATCGTGCATAATACTACTTCATGATCATTTCCTCATGGACCTCAACTATCTGAAAGAGTTTAATCACCTAGCCTCGAGAAACCATCAACCCTTGCCTGAACATATACCTCTTCTCGCTCCAGGCCCATTTCAACATGGAGGTTTCTATACTGGAACTATACCTGGCATCTGGTTCTTATCTCAGGGCAATATCAAACCTTTACTCCAATCCTGCAGTTATCTCAAAGAGGACATGTCATTGTCAATGGCAAATGACATATTGGATAAAGGGTTAGTATCCAAAATCTTTAAAGAACTCATTAAACTCAACACCCAAAAAGCAAAACCCAGTGAAGAAATGGGCAGAAGACATGAATAGAAACTTTTCCAAAGAAAACATCCAGATGGCCAACAGACATGAAACAATACTCAACATCACTCATCATCAAGGAAATACAAATCAAACCACACTGAGATACCAACTCAGTCAGAGTGGCTAAAATCAACAACTCAGGAAACTACAGATGCCTGGTGAGGATGTGGGAACTCTCTTTCACTGTTGTTGAGAATGCAAACTGGTGCAGTCACTCTGGAAAACAGTGTGGAGGTTCCTCAAAAAATTAAAAATACAACTACTCTATGACCCTGCAATAGCACTGCTAGGAATTTATCCAAAGGATACAGGAGTGCTGATTCATAGGGACACATGTACCCCAATGTTTATCGCAGCACTTTCAACAATAGCCAAATGTCCTATTGGAAAGAATAGGAAAGAGCCTAAATGTCCATCAACTAATGAATGGATAAAGAAGATATGGTTTATATATACAATGGAATATTACTTGGCAATGAGAAAGAATGAAATCTGGCCATTTGCAGCAACGTGGATGGAACTGGAAGATATTAAAGTGAAATAAGTCAGTCAGAGAAAGACAGACATCATATGTTTTCACTCATATATGAATCTTGAGAAACTTAATAGAAGACCATGGGGGAAGAGAAGAGGAAAAAAAACCTGTTATAAACAGAGAGGGAGGGAGGTAAATCATAAAAGACTCTTAAATACAGAGAAGAAACTGAGGGTTGATGGGGAGGTCGGGGAGAAGGGGAAATGGGTGATGGGCGTTGAGGTGGGCACTTGTTGGAATGAGCACTGAGTGTTGTTTTAAGTGATGAACCACTGGAATCTACCCCCAAAACCAAGAGCACACTTTACACATTGTATGTTAGCCAATTTGACAATAAATTATATTTTAAAAAATTAAAAAAATAGAACACATGGTCTTCCCTCATAAATGTATTCTGAGCTTTTTAGGATAAGAACTGTCCTCACCATCTCTGTATATCCAGCACCCAGCAGAGAACTTGGCCATAGCAATATCTGTAGAATGAATGCAAGCTGGATTCTACTTACACTGAGCAGAAGGATATCATTAAAGGTTAAATAAGATAGGATGGCTTAATTCTTTTTTTTTTTTTTTTTTTTTTTTTGCATTGAACTGCATTAAGTTGCTCTGAGGCAGTGAGAGGGTAATTGCTGCTAGAGCAAATCTTTCTGCCACAGGAGAGGCAGGGTCCCCTGAAAAGTGCAGATTGTTGAAGAGCTGTCCACTTAATCTCCAAATAGGGGCCCTCCCTCCCCCTCAATCCTGGGTTGAAGTTCCCAAAAGGCAGATTTAGGCTTCCTTCTCTGTGCTACCCCAACCATGTGTGTTCTTAGATAAGAGGTAGTGTGAGGTACTGTCTCACATCTGTGTCCTTGGCCCCTAGAGTTTCTGGAGGCTCACAGTAGGCACTCTGACTGTGGTTTGCAGCAAGGCCTGGCACCTAAGTATCAGTGGACATTTTTAATCAATATATGAATGAGTGAGAACAGCTTGTAACCATCTCTTTTGCACTACTGCTCAGGAGAAGAGAGATCTCTTTTTCCCAGTTTTGCTCAAGGCCTTACTCTTAGCAGTCCTCTTTTATTTTTTTAAGTGAGGTGTAGACTTTTTAATGTTTATTTATTTTTGAGAGAGAGAAAGAGAAACACAGAGTGCAAGCAGGGGAGGGGCAGAGAGAGAGGGAGACACAGAATCCTAAGCAGACTCCAGTCTCTGAGTGAGCTGTCAGCACAGACACTGATGCAGGGCTCAAACTCACAATTTGCTAGATCATGACCTGAGCTGAAGTCAAATATTTGACTGTGCCACCCAGGTGCCCTTAGCACTCCTCTTATTCCATTACCATTTCTTTTTAAATATTTATTTTTGAGAGAAAGCGAGAGACAGAGAGAGACAGAGCATGAGTGGGGGAGGGGCAGAGGGAGGGAGACACAGAATCTGAAACAGGCTTCAGGCTCTGAGCTGCCAGCACAGAGTCCAATGTGGGGCTCGAACTCACAAACTGTGAGCTCATGACCTGAGCCGAAGTCAGATGCTTAACCGACTGAGCCACCCAGGTGCCCCCATTGCCATTTCTATGCCTCTTGGACTTGCATGTGTGTATATGTGTATGCATATGTATGTGTATGTACATATGTATGTGTGTACATGCACGTGTTTGCAGAGGATGAGTGGTAGAGTTATATCAAGGTAGTCTAAAGAAAGAAGAAAAAACAAAGAACGGCTGTTTTTATAAAAAGACTGGGACTTCCACTCTGGAGAGTGAATGTCCCCCATGACAGAGCCAACCAAGCAAAGAGGGAGTGTCTCAAGTCTGCAGTGACTGCATGGCTTTCCAACTGAGAACCACTTTGGAGGAGCATGTGATAATGAATGTGTTTTTAATTCTTGTTTATACTACATCCTGTATTGTTTGTTGCCTAGGAAGTCACAGGACTACTGAACTTAAAGGCAGAGAGAGTGCACATTGCTTCCGAACCACAAATAATCCACATACACATGTTGATGACAGAGTTGCTTAAACACTCATACCAGAGGCACATGTGGCCAACCACATGCCAGCATCCCTAATCACCATGGCAGCAAAACTCTTGTGCTCATAAAAACAAAAAAGCTAATCAAGTGAAAAGTGACTCTCATGAAGGAGCAAAAGAAACATGAGGATAAACCTGGTCGTAGTCTTTGTATAGAGCTTAATGATATTTTAAACACTACAAATGTAGAAAACCTAATGAATTCATTAATAGGGAAGTCTGCTTTAGACAAAGAATAGATTTTATTGTGATAGTTTAATTAGAAAGATAATATACTCCCTCAAGAAGTATGAAACACCATAATTAAAAGGATGAGCTGTAAGGAGAAATTCTGAATTTAACCTTTTCCCAGATTTGTTCCTAACTGCTCTATTTATGATCCCAAAGCATTTAAGAACCCAAGAAATAGTAGAAAATGTACTTACCTTCAGTTCTGAACCAGGAAATTTCTGGCTGAGGTGACTGAGAATGAAAGAAGTTTGAAAGAAAAGCAAGAAAGTGGGCCTTGGACCAGAAAACACCGGAACATATGCATCACTGTGAGAGACAGTTAGTTTGTTATCATAACCTTGAATAAATGTCATATGAAGTGAACTGCATATTTCTGGTAATGTGCAGTTAGAGAAATGGAAAGAAGCAATTAGATTAGGACATAATTTCCATGGCCTCAGCTAGACAAGGTCACTTCCAATGTTTATGACCAGGTTTATGGCAGATTACAAAATTGAGATCTTCTTGTTTCTTAACATCATTTTAGAATTGCATTTAATTTTTGAGCTAAGGAGTTCCATAAACTGGGGTTTTGAGGAAATTATTTTGGAAAAAATTGTTTTAAAATTTCCAGCAAACTTGTCAAGACATCTTGTGAACATTTGCCTCATTCATCTCATTAAGCAGAAGGAAATAACCCTATTGTCCATATTTCACAATGCAAACAGTGAAACAGGGGAATTGTGTGCTCAAGGGCACCTCCTGGAGTATGAGCCAAGACAAGGAAAAACCCTCATGTTCTGCCAATTCTTCTCTGTCATAAAACTGTACAGAAACCATCATCAATTGTTCCATCATTCAAAGCAAAATTGTTTAGTTTTAGTAAAATATTATTGGTTTTCTGTTTGCAAATGCTTGCAGGCACATCAACCTGCATGTTTAAATGTAGCCTGGGGCCAAGTTTGAGATGGACCTAGGGCTTTAGGGTGGAGTCCCAAATTAGGGCCTATTTCTGAAAATACCAGCTCCAGCCCCAAGCTGAAAGATGTTCATATGTGGGTGGCCTGGAAAGACCCAAGGACAGAGGTCTGACTTTGATTTCCCAGGCAGGGAAATACATTTCATAAAGTGACTTTTCTCTGGTCTGTCGCTGAAGCAAAACATGTTCTCCTTGGGTGCTGCCCCATTCAAAGTCATTCCAGGCTTCGAATTGTTTGTAAGTAGTTGTGTGCCCCAGCAACATCCCCTGAGGCTCAAACAAAGCTATTTCACAAGGTTCTTTTCCTCCCCAGAACCACATAGTTGAAACAGTATATAAAAGCTGGGCATTGCCTCCAGAAAGCCACTGTTTGTGTTACCTGGAAAAGAAGAGACACCTTGTCCTCAACCCTCAGCCTTACAGCATTATGGAACTTTTGTCAAAGATCTGCAAATGTGATTAGCTAGTTGGGGAAACTGGTGGCAGGATCCAGGGAGTGGGCCCCAGGCAGGCTGGCACAGGGAGGAGTTGTTGGAGCATGGGAAGCTCTTGGAAGAAGGCAAGCCTCAGGACCTGCCCTCTGTGTACAGTCCTGGGCAGCTCAGTTAGGAGAGATGAAAGAAATTTCAAGGAGGGACAAAGTGGCCTGAGGGTTTGGCTAAGCCCTAGGAAGGAGAGTAGATTTTGCTATTTTAGTTCCTTTGGGGGGCGGGGATCTCCCTCTGATTATGCAAGAAAATAGGGCAAAAATCTCTTGGGAGGAGAAGAGTAAAAATGACATGGGATTTAGAGCCAGAAGCCATGGGTTAAGGTTTTGACTTTGCTGGGTCTCCTGGTCTCGAATTTCCTGATGTTAAATGGGTTGTTGCAGAGATTAAATGAGATTAGGTCTGTGAAACTACTTAGACAACTGTGAAACCATACACCAATCCCTGTAGTTCTTACAGCTAGATCCAAAATATGACTGAAAGAATTGCCATTTTTTAAGAGCTACCTTAGCTGGAGGGAAATTAGTTCAGCTGGTGAACAATTAAAAGCAAATTTGTGAGCTGAGATCTGGCTGAACAACTGCAATTATGTGTGCTGCAAGTGCACCCCGTGCCACACCAACTCACATCTCTTCCTCCACGAAGTTGGAAAGGGGGGTTGTAGGGAGCATGCAAAGAGCTCTCTCTCTTCTTGTGCAACCCAGCAGCTCAATTTTCTTCTGCCTGTCACAGCTTCACCTTCCTCCTCAGTGTTATGCTGCCTTCGTGGAAAAAGAAGAGAGAGAGAGAGAGAAAGACAGAGAGAGAGAGAGAGAGAGAGAAGGAGAGGGAGGAAGAGGGAGAGGGAGAGAGAGAAGGGGTGGTGACTGAGTCAAGAGGCAGAGCCCCGGGAAGGAGATGGAATGGGGAACAAAAAGAGAGAGGGACAGGGGTCATTCCTTCACATATGCGAGGCCATGGCATTTGCGCAACACATAAAATGCTGTGGGTTGGAAAGTAACTCTGTAAAGAAACACACTCTTCTTGTGTTTTGCCTTTATTCATATGCTCACAATACTTCTAATGCCAGGTGTGTGGGTGATTTTCCACACATTAAGCAATTATCTGACACCAGCTGGTATCCTACAATTCAGTTTCTATGCTATCTATCTGGAGAGAGCACTGGTCCTATAAGGGCTCTGATCTCATAAAGCTGCTTCCTGCTTCAGATGCCATTTGCAAGTACCAGGTTGTCACTTGTGCTTCTGAACTTAAAAATCTAGGTTCTCACGACCCTCTCCTTGAGTTGGATAATTTTCTAGAATGCCTTATACAACTCAGAGAAATACTTATGTTTGTTGGTTTATTATAATGAATATTATATTTAAAAAGGATATTATAAAGTATACAAATGAATAGCCAAATGAAAAAGTACATAGATCAAGGTCTGGGAGATTCCTGAGTGCAAGAGCTTCTGTCCCTGTAGAGCTGGGGTGTACTACCCTACCAACATATAGATGTGTTCAAGAACTCAGAAACTCTCTAAACTCTGTACTTTTGGGGTATTTATGGAGGCTTAATCACATAGACATGATTCCAGAGTTGCCTAATTAGAACAAAAGACACCCTTATTGCCCAGGATGACCCAACGGATTTAGGAACTCTGTGTCAGAAACCAAGGTCAGAGATCAAATATTAGAACAAAGATGCCCTTAGTGCACTTATCACTTAGGAAATCACAAGGATTTTAGTAGCTCTGTGCCAGGAACCAGGGACAGAGGTCAATATATATTTATTCTACTGTTTCACAAACTCAAAAACATCTTTGCTGAAATATGCCATTGAAGCAATAATAATAATATACATAGCATTTCCTATGTGCCAGCCACTATGATAGTCTTACATATCTTGACATTTCATCTTCACAATAAATGTTGGAGGTGGGTTTATTGACTCCATTTACACAGGATGTTCAGAGAAGTGCAGTCACTAGCAAGAGGCATGATACATATTTAAGATTCTATTCTGAGAATGATGAGAAGCCACTGGGGTTTTAGCCAGGAGGGTGGTATGTCATGGTTCCATTTTAAAAGAACCCCTCTGGCCTCTTCATGGAGAATGGATTGCAGGGGCATGAGGTGAAATGGGGAGTAGCTGTATAAGTGGGGACCTTCCTAGTTAGAGTTTATGGAGGAGGTAATGGAATGTCAAAAAGTGAGAATGGCAAGTATGAAGTACTTTCAGAAGTTTTTATGCTAGAGAGTGCAGAGGGGGAGCCAACATGGGGTAAGGGGGCATTCTTTTCAGGAAAGGGTCTCCTGGGCATTTGTTTACATTGAAAGGAACATCCAGTTGGGAGGAGGCCCTGGGGAGGCAGGTTACCAGAGAGATTGTGGGACACAATCTGAGAAGGCAGGAGGGGACCATCGACAGAAGTGGGGACATTTCAGCCAGAATGACAAGATGGCCTGTTGTCAGCAATGGCCTGGCTATGGAAAGATGAGGGCCTGCCTCCTTAATTGTTTATGTTCTCACAGAAATATGAAGCAATGTTATTTTAGTGTGATCTAACATTTGTGTGATTTCACCAATTTCTGAGCTACCTAGTAAATTAGGAGTATATATTTGACATATGTGTATGACCAAAAGGACTCACAAAAGTCATGCCACCCCGAATAAAGAGGGTCAACTATAGACAAAAATTTAGCTTCTGCCCATAAAACTAAAGAAAGAAACTTTCTTACAGGTTTGGATTTCCTATTCTGATCCCACTTCCAGTAGTAAAGGGAATATATCGAAATCCATTTGCAGAACACCTCTACCTGCACAAAAACCCCAGCAATAACAATTGGCACAGAGTTGGTACTCAATAAAAGTTTTTTGTTCCATCTTCCCTCAGCCTCTTCTGTTCTATCACATACATTTGGATCTTCAAAACAACAGCACATACGACAAGGCAAATATCTATCCATTCATTTGCTCATTTATTCAGCACTTCTTTAATTGTGTCCACCTGGTTTCTGGCCCCCTGTTAGGTGCTGAGGAGACAGATGTATGCAACAGTCTCTGACCTAGCAAAGTTCATCTATCTGGGAAGAAAGATCACACAGGAATAAATGTGCAACATACAAAGGTTATATGTGAAAAGTGCTATATCTTTAGTGTTTACACAATACTTGAAGAATTCAGAGGTCATAATGCCTGTCTCTCCATCAGGCAAGCATGAGGACATTTTCCCATATTGCTGAAGTTGCACTGTGAGGGGTTAATAAGATTTTGCTAAGCAGACACAGTTGGGAAGAATGTTTCCATTAGAAAAGCTATGATAAAAGCACATATTTTGGGGGTAGGAAGGGGTATAGAGTGAATAGGAAAGAATGGGGTAAGGAGGCAGCCCATCATAACAGTTAATATGGATTGGATCATGTAGTCAAACAGTCTGGGTATGGATCTGGATTTGCAACCTATGTGAGCTTGAATCTGTTACATAACCTTTCCAAGCCTTTGTTTTTTAGTTTCCATCTCTCTGAAAAGGATACTAAGATTTTCTACTTGTGGTAGTGACACTGGGCCCACCAAACCCCATGTGTGCTATCTCCAGTTTCTCTTACAGTTTGGTTGGGACCCACCATGTGTCTAGTTCTGGTCAGCAGGTTGTGTGTGAGGTGATGGGTGTGAGTTCCACACTGAGACAGTGAATGCCAGTGCGCCTCCCCACTTGCTTCTTTTTCATTTCTGCAGGGTCCTCAGAGGCCGTGTGTTCTATACAGTAAAATCACAGGTGCCTGAGTCTCTTGAGTGACAATGGGGAGCAGAGCCCTCTCTGACCCATCCTGTACAAATAATGAGCAACAAATCTTTGGGTGTTAAGCCACTGATATTTTTGGGTTAATTTGTTACTCCAATTTAGACTGCCCTATCCCAACTAACATATTAGCAGTTAGTGTTGTTATAAGAATCAAATGAATCAACACTTGTAAGGCACTTAGAATGACACCTGACATTTAGTAAATGATATGTAAGAGTTTGCTAAACTAAATACATGGCTAGACAGTGATGAATGGTGAGGACATTGGGGTAAGTAAAGCCAGCATGATTTAGCTCACAAAAAAACCCTTGTATGCCATATAAAATATGAATTTTTTAATTAGAGGAGTGTATTAAACGTAGGTAAGAATTTTGGGAGTGTGGGTAGAGAGAATAAAAAGGCAGTGCCTTGCACATAATAAATGCTTAATGATGATTGGCCTTTGTGTGTCATGTTATGTTCTTTGACTGGTGGGTAGGGGAAGTTGAAGACTTAGAAATGTTGCATTGATTGATTTGGGGAGGAGGACATGGTGGTGGCTATTTTTGTAATAAGGATTTGTACCTTAGTCCCCCTGCATGCCAGGCATCACCATTAGGGTTATGGGAAGTCACTAAATAAAGTGTAAGGGTAGGTCACAGAGTGGACATGGTGAGAACCCATTTAGAACTAAAAGGTACAGAAGAGTCTCTTTATTTTGGTCCAGTTCTCCTAGTTTCACAGAGTAAGAATGTGGCCCCAGAAAGGCTGTCTTGCTCAAGGTCAAGTAACTATTCTGTGCCAGACAAAAGTTGAGTCGACATTTCCTCACCTTTGCCCACTGCTCATGTTCTCAAGGAGCCCATGGTAGTGAAGACTTTCTCTTGGCCTTCTTTTTTTCAAGTAAATTTCAGTCCTCCTACATTCTTCACTTCATCCTGGTGATCACTTATTTTTCCTCTCTGAACTGTTTTTTTTAGTATTCCCATATCCTTCCCAGCTTAACGAGCTTTGTTTAGACAGTCAGGGTCCTGGAATGGGTGGCCCAGTGAAACTGGATTATTTGAGAAGAGTCAAATAAAAGAACTATTTACAAAAATGTAGGCAGAGTATAGTTAAACCATGGCGAGAGCACAGATCCTTGGGACAGTCCTGCCTGTTCTCCTGTTTGCAGTCCTGAGTCTGAGGGGAAAGCAGAATTTGATGACTCACTTGAGAGGGTATGTGCCTGTGGTGGAGCTGGAAGGGCACTCCATACTTCCTTCTTATTCTCTAATCTGCTGCTTGGCCTCATGGGTTTAATCCAACTAAAACCAGAGAGCACAAAGCCATTGAAATGTCCCTACTGCTTAGCCTCCCAGGGCACAGAGCTGGAAGGTGGAGGGAGGGTGGAGAGCAAATGGAAGATTTTCTGCACAGACCCACAAGTTCAGCAAAAGTTGTCTTGGAAAGAGTTTGCAGAGGTCATCATATGTTTACCACCTGGCACATAGTCTGAGCCTCATAGCACAACACTTAGTGTCTTAGCCCAGGTCCTAGTCACTGACTTTGTTATCTCTGTGCCCATATGTGCCTGCTCCCACGCTGCTCCTGTTTTGCCTAGTAGTGTTATGTTTGCATCTTGGCTTTCATTGTGCAGCAAGAGAATAGTTCTGTAACAAGAATACTCTGTGCAATTTGTAAGGCTTAAAGTCATGGATAATGCCTGAGTAGTCTGTAGCTGGAGAGAGGGTGTTTTATGCTCTTGAAAGATATGTGTAGAGTTCCCATGCTTAAATTACACAACATCCCAAAATGCTCCTTTTGCAATTGGCCAAATTGTCTAAAATGCTTCAAGATTTTAGTACTCTTTCTCTTCACCAGGGAGAGATGGAAATCTCTCAGAAAGCATAGACTATCTGTGCTAATTTAAATGAAAAAAAAAAATAAGTTCCAAAAACTTGAGAATGTAAGGAACTCTTAGTAAATATTCTGTTTTGGGCATGGGCATGCTGTCTATCACTTTTGATTTTGGAGCTTCTCTCAAAAAGGAAACAGAAGGCCCTTGTCTTTGTTTCAGAGCAAGTATATGCACAGGGACAGTCACTATTGCTTGCTTTTAATGAAAAACCTCTAACAAATCCCATACTCTCAGAATTGGAAGGCACCCACAGGTCCTTCAATTTAAAAAGTTTGAGGCACATGGGTGGCTCAGTCAGTTGAGCGACCAACTCTTGATTTCAGCTCAGGTCATGATCTCACAGTTTGTGAGATCAAGCCCCGCATCAGGCTCTGTGTTGACAGGATGTATCCTGCTTGGGATTCTCTCTCTCTCCTGCTCTCTCTGCCCCTCCCCTGGTCATGCTTATGCACTCTTTCTCAAAATAAATAAATAAACTTAAAAAACAAAAAACTTTAATTTTCAGGTAAGGAAACTGATGCCCAGGAAGGTGAAATGACTCAATGTTATCTTGTAAGGCTAAGTAACTGTCTTTCATACCTAACACATGTTTCATTGGAGGCTCAAATTTTGCTTGCCTTCTCTTTGTATTTGTTTTTGTTTTTTGTTTTGTTTTAACAATTGAATACTTTAATTTTTTAAGTTTTTGTTTAAATTCCAGTTAGTTAACTTACATATTAGTTTGAGTGTACAATTTAGTGATTCAACACTTCCATCTACACCCAGCGCTCATCATAAGTGCACTCCTTAATCCCTGTTACCTATTTAACCCATCCCCCCACCAACCTCCCCTCTCGTAGCCATCAGTTTGTTCTCTATAGTTAAGAGTCCGTTTCTTGGTTTGCCTCTCTCTCTCTCTCTTTCCCCCCTTTGGTCAGTTGTTTTTTTCTTAAATTCCACATATGAGTGAAATCATATGGTATTTGTCTTTTTCTGTTGGACTTTATTTCACTTAACATAATACTCTGTAGCTCCATACCATGTCTTTTCAAATGGCAAGATTTCCTTCTTCCTTCCTTCCTTCCTTCCTTCCTTCTTGCCTTTTCTTTGATATAAAAATTAAATTCCTTAAGCTGCCATCCTGTGATACTGTTGGAAGTCTGACTCCTTCCCCTAATTCTTGCTGTGATTTTGTAACTAGCATTTCCTTGGTTACTGCCAGCTTCAGCTTGCTCTGAGCTGCTGCCCCTGGCATTTCACAGTTACTTTGGCCCATCTATCATGGCCCGGGTTGGCTTTCCCACACTACTCCAAACAAGCAGAGGCTTCTTACTCTCCTAGCATTAGGCTCCAGTGCAGGGCAGAAGACATGGTAAAGGAATATCATATATCAGTGCCTCAGGTTGTTAGCCAGACTGCACTATTCACTCAAGATTTGCTGAAAGTTTACTGTGTCTTACAATGTTTTGGGTGCTGACAATTTGGCAATTAACAAAACATGTCATCACCCTCATGGAACTTTTATGTTAGGGCCAGTCCACTTTATCAGAAAGGCCCTTTTCTTTTTCCTTTCCCCTGTCTGATACCACCTTGAGAGGAGTCTGGTCCCTTAAAGTAGAATCTTTTATATTACATCCTTTTCAGCTTCAATCCTTGACCTCCCAAATCCTTCTATTTTCAGTGGGCCAGAGGAAAACTGAAAATCTCTTTAAACAATTTTAAAAATTTGCCCCCAAACAATGCTTCTTTACTTGATTTTGTTGGGCAATAGTTTTAAAAGTGTGATCTTCAGATGAGCAGCCTGAATATTACCTGGAAACATATCAGGAACTCAGCAAACCTATGGGTCAGAATCCTGGGGTGGAGGTGGGGGAAACCTGGCCATTTGTGTCTTAAACTCTCCAGGTGATCCTGATGCCCTGAAGGTTTGGGAACCCCAGTTGCAGAGCAATTTAACTCCTATTTTTCTCAACCTTCTATTCCTTGTAGTCCTGGGGCTTTTCTTTACATAACCAAGGGTTCCAATAAAGTACTTTCCCAAAGAAAAGAAAGTCACTTTCAGTAAATTTGAAGAAAAAAAAGAAATAATATAAAATTTCTGACTTTTAGGAACACATTGTTTATGTATTTTTGAAAATGGATCATAGGTAGGTATCAAATTGTATATTATTTAGATTTCCCTGGATATAATAACTGATATAATAATTTTAAATATCAATATTTACCATATGACAGGAATGATATCTTTTGCAGCTACTTAAGCTTATGACAAAAAATGTTTGAAGTCCTATGAGAAATGCACATGGGATATGTACTCTTTCAGGATCCTTTTAGTGGGCACTTGAGCAAAAATATTCGAAAACAACTGATCTATAGTATCAAAGCTACACTTCTTAATGTAAACACCCTTTGTGATATGGCTTCTGCTTACCTCTTCTATTTCTTGGAGTCTGGGGCTGGCACATTCACCATATATCCATCCACCTTGAAAAACTTGCAAAAGGGAATGCTCCTGCTGCTCACCCTAAACAAATGTGGCTTTGGGTCTGAGTGGTGAGCAGAGGCCTGAAGGTTTCAAAAAAAAAAAAAAAAGTATTGGTGAAGGCTTGAAGGACATTAAGAAAATTTTTATAAGACTGAGGAAAGGGGACCCATGTTATATGGTGGTGAAATATATGGTGAAATTGCAGGCTTCATCAGCATGGAAGTTAGATGGATATGTTCACTTGATCTTAGCCAAAAGGACAAGAAGCAATTGAAGTTAGATGGATACCTAACGAACTCATGGGTCTGACTGAGGAGATCTCAAAGCAGAATTTTGTAAAGGACAACTGGCTACTTTCAGCGGACTGTAATAAAGTATAAGAGATGCTAGATAATTTCAAGGGCAACTACCTAATTTCAAGCAGAATTTGAGGAAATAAAAAGAAGCCAGACTTTACTGTGTTGGAAAAAAAAAAAGCAGTTTATTATTCTCAGCCTCTTCAGATAGCAAGGTATTTTGAAAGTAATAAATGGCCTTAGGGAAAAGATAAAATCCAGAGCACTTTCAGCCTAACCCTTAAAGTAAGTTGTCCTTAGTTCAGACAAGAAACATTTAAGGTGGTGTCTTTAAGCTCTTCAAAAATTCTTCTAATAATATCAAGGATGTGCCTTGTACACCTGTTAACTAGGCGTTTGGGCTTCTAAGACTCTCAAGAATATTCTCTCATATCAGTCTCACATGGAGCTCAAGGTAGAGAAATGCCCATCTCAGAAAAAAAAAATGTGGTATGGCTTCTGTCTCATGGAGTATGACTTTGACTTTGGTCTAATTTTATACATGAGAAACTCATAAATGTTTTTTATTTACTTTGTTTTGTCTTAATTTGTTTACATTTTATTTAAATCCAACATATAGTGTAATAATGGTTTCAGGAGTATAACTTAATGGTTCACCACTTACATATAACACCCAGTACTCATTCCAACAAGTGCCTTCCTTAATGCCTGTCACCCATTTAGCCCATCATCCCACCCAACAACCCTCCAGCAACCCTCAGTGTGTTCTCTGTATTTAAGAGCCTCTTATGGTTTGTCTCCCCCTCTGTTTTTATCTTATTTTTCTTCCCTTCCCCCACATTCATCTGTTGTGTTTCTTAAATTTCACATATGAGTGAAATCATGTGATATTTATCTTCCTCTGAATGACTTATTTCACTTAGCATAAAATATTCTAGTTCCATATATACACATACCACATCTTATTTATCCATTCATCAGTCAATGGACATTGGCTCTTTCTATAATTTGGCTTTTGTTGATAGTGTTGCTATAAACATTAGGGGGCATATGCCCTTTCAAATCAGCATTTTTGTGTCCTTTGGGTAAATGCCTAGTAGAGCATTTGCTGGATTGTAAGGTAGCTCTGTTTTTAATTTTTTGAGGACCCTCCATACTGTATTCCAGAGTGGCTGCACCAGTTTGCGTTTGAACTAGCAGTATAGGAAAATTTCCCTTTCCCCACATCCTTGCCAACTTCTGTTTCCTGTGTTGTTAATTTGAGCCATTATGACATATATGAGGTGTTATCTCATTGTGGTTTTGATTTGTATTTCCCTGATGATGAATGATGTTGAGCATCTTATCATGTATCTGTTAGATGTCTGGATGTCTTCTTTGGAAAGTGTCTGTTCATGTCTTCTGCCCATTTATTTACTGGATTACTTCATTTTCTTTTTTTTGAGTATTGAGTTTGATAAGTTCTTCATAAATTTTGGATACTAACCCTTTATCTGATATATCATTCACAAATATCTTCTCCCATTCCATCAGTTGCCTTTTGGTTTTGCTGATTGTTTCCTTCACTGTGCAGTATCTTTTTACCTTGTTGAGGTCCCAATAGTTCGTTTTTGCTTTTATTTCCCTTGCTTCTGGAGACATGTCTAGTAAGAAGCTGCTGTAGCTGAAGTCAAAGAGGTTGTTGCCTGTTTTCTTCTCTAGGATTTTGAAGATTTCCTGTCTTACGTCCATCTTGGAAACTCATAAAGGTTTTAAAGGAATTGTATCATATTGGACTGAAAGTCACTTATAATAAAAAGAGGACTCTGTGCCTTCAAACTCCTATGGGCAGGAAGCAAACTGAGAAGTTTCTTTAGTTACAACATAAGCCATTTCTTGTGGGAAAAGAAGGATTATTCAGAGGATGAAGCCAAGAATCACAGAGAACCACTCCCAAGTAGCAGGAGTGGGCCCTAATCAACTGGTGGTTTGGGTTCAGCTGGATTTCACAATTGCTCTGAAGCAGTGATGGTGTGCTTCCTCCCTCTCCCTCCCTTTGGAATGAGAGGAAAGACAGTGATGATCCTCTGCCTATTTTACAATGGTTGTATATGAAGCTGAGAATTTGTCTCCTTAGTTCATGAGTCTTCAAATTTACATAAACAACCCAAGAAGATGCAACCAAGGAACCACAAGGGAGGAAATGTATCTTGTGATTTAGATCACAAGATCCTGAAATTTGAGTTGATGCTTTTATGAAAGCAGTATTTTGGGGATCTTGAGAGGGGCTAGTGTTTTTGTTTTTGTTTGCATGTGTAGGACATGGATTATTGTAGCTAGATGGAAGAATGAGGGAACTACTGTACAAGAATAATCTTAAAAAATTCCATTTCTCCCTGTATGTACATAATTATTCTCTCATCAAGAGCTTATGTTTCTCCATTTTGATTCTGGAATGGGTCTATGACTGGTTTGACCAATAAAAATATGGAAGAAGTGAGTTTTAGACATTTGAATGAATACTTAAAGAATACCTGCAGCTTCAGCATCTTCCCTTTTGAAAAAGCTGTTATGGTGGGAGTTAGCATTATGCTAGCAGTTTTATGAAAAGGCTGATATGAATGAAAATCTTAGCCAAAGTTTCCACTGAACTCCCTTACATCCAGCATTAATCTGCCAGCCATGTAGTGAGCCATCTTGGAAGTGGTCACTACAGCCCCAGTTGATAAACTCTAACTGATACTAGAAGTGCAAAAAGTAAAAGTGAGTGCTGACCAAACCTGCCTATAATTCTCAAACAAGTAAATGACTTTTTTTAGGCCACTAAATTATGCAAAATAGCCCATCTACAGCAGAAATAATTTTCTTCTCTGAGAATTTTATTTATTGCCAAAAATTCTCAACAGTGAATTTAAATGGAAAGCATTGATGACTAAGAGAATATTGCAAAAAGAATCATATTTAAAAACAACTATAGAATGGAAGGAAGTCAAGGGGTCCTTGAGTATGTTTTTGGAGTTCTTAAATTTTTAATATGGAATCACAAATTCTGAATTTGGTCAATTTGAGACTTGTGATCCATTTTAAAGTAAAAAAAAAAGGAAAATGGAAAGTATTATTATTTGGGTGGAGGGGCCAGAGTGGTGGAGTAGCATGGAGGGTTTTTTTTTGGGGGGGGTTTTGTTTTTTTGTTTTTTGTTTGCCTTTCTCATCCCTGAAATGCAGCTAAGTCAACACCAAACCATCTTGAATACCTAGAAAACTGATTTGGGGATTAACACAACAATCTGCACAACTTGAACCACAGACCTTGGCAGGTACATGATGCAGAGAGGTGAACTGGGGGAGAGAGAAGCCATGAAGGGTAGGTAGCTGTTTTTGCTTGTGGAGAGAGAATGGAGATGGAGGGAGAGTACAGGAAAGACACTCCCCCCCCCGCCCCGAAGGCAGCTGGAGAGAAAGAGAGAGCCACAAGGGACTGAACAAAAAAGGGAGAAAGGAGAAAGAAAAGGGTTTAAATTCCATTAAGACTATAAACAGGGGAACACAGAATCTGAAATTCTACAGCTTGATACCTGGTGGAGCTTTGGTGGAAGGACGAATCACTAGGAGCAGACAGTGAGGTCTGAGGGATCCTCAGACCACATGGGGAGAGACAATTTCCCTTTTGGGAGAACATTTGGTAAAGGCTGTGCAGCATCGCCACAGGTAAAGGTCCCAACAGACCCTGGAGAATAGCCATATTCACTGGTGTTGGAACAAGGACGTTAAGGGTGAAGCCTGGCAGGAGATGTGTGTTGTGATTTACCACAATCCCTGAAATACTGCTGCTACACAATTGTGTGAACTTTTTCTGGGGCAGACTGGCACCCGGCCACAGTCTCTGGGCATCTGCAGCAGCATGGTCATGTGAACATTCCTGGAGGTGGGCTGGCACTTGGCCATTGTTCAGCGAGACCCTCCCTCAGATGGTCTGAATGGATCAAAGCCACAGGGCCCTCAGAAATGAGAGGTTTGGAAACACATCCCCCTCTGAGATAAAACTTGGGAGGGAGGTGCCTCCTAGCAGACTGACAGCTTGGTCACAGACAGTGTAAAAGCAGTGAGTGGACAGAACCTGGAGACAGAGAAGAGGTGCTTGATTGCAGGTCAGGGAGAGCACAGAGTTCTGATACTAGAGACTGAGTATCTAGGTGACACCATTTTTATCCCTCCTGCCATGCACATACACTCCTACATGTGCTACAACAATCCACTCCAGTAAACTAAGCAGGGCCATATAGTGGAGAACAGAGTCATTATACAAAGCCCCATCCAACAGGAACAACATAAATCTCCCTGCCTGCTTAGTTTACAGACTATAAAGTGCTTCATAGTTTGACTTCTAGGGGAAATTGGACGTAATTTCAACGTATTTCATTCTTTTCACTGGTCCATCTATTCAATTTCTTTTCTTTTTCTTTGCTTTTTTATTCTTGAATATAGAAAGAGAAAAAATATTTTTATTTTCCGTTTTTATAAAAAAGATGTTTCTTTAATTTTTTTCTACTATATTTTTTACTTTTTTGTAAACTTTAAAATTCTATTTTACTTTCATCATTTCATTTAATTCTTTTCTATCGTATTCATTTTTTACATTTTCAAACGTTTTCTTCCCGCCCCCTTTTTTTCCCTTTTCTTTTCTTTCCCTTTTTCTCTATTCTATCAAGTTTCTTTCTACCATCAGACCAAAACACACTTAAGGATCAAGCATCCTTTAGTTGATATTTTTGTGTTTTTTTAAATTTTAATTGTTTAATTTTATTAATGCTCTTTCTTCCTTCAAAATGATGAAATGGAGTAATTCACTCCAAAAGAAAGAACAGGAAGAAATGACAGCCAGGTACTTAATCAACACAGATACAAGCAAGATGTCTGAACCAGAATTTAGAATCACGATAATAAGAATACTAAATGGGGTAGAAAAAAACATAGACTCCCTTTATGCAGTGATAAAAGAAGTAAAATCTAGTCAGGATGAAATTAAAAATGCTATAACTGAGATGTAATTTCAAATGGATGCCATGGCAGCAAGGATGGATGAAGCAGAGCAGCAAATCAGCAATATAGAGGACAAACTTATGGAGAATAATAAAACAGAAAATAGAGGGAAACTAAGGCAGAAGAGCACAATATAAGAATTAGAGAACTCAGTGACTCATTAAAAAGGAATAACATGCAAATCACAGGGGTTCCAGAAGGTGAAGAGAGAGAAAAATGGGTAGAAGATTTATGTAAGCAAATCACATCAGAAAACTTCCCTAACCTGGGGAAAGACACAGATATCAAAATCCAGGAAGCACAGAGAACTCCCATTAGAGGCAACAAAAACTGACCATAAACAAGGCATACCATAGTCAAATTCACAAAATACTCAGGGAAGGAAAGAATTATGAAAGCAGCAAAGGGGAAAAAGTCCTTAACTTACAAGGGAAAACAAATCAGTTTTTCAGCAGACCTATCCACAGAAACTTGGCAGGCCAGAAAGGAGTGACAGATATATTCAATGTGCTGAGTAAGAAAAATATGCAGTCAAGATTTTCTTTATCCAGCAAGGCTGTCATTCAACATAGAAGGAGATACAAAAAGTTTCCCAGACAAACAAAAACTAAAAGAGTTTGTGACCACTAAACCATCCCTGCAAGAAATTTTAAGGAGGATTCTCTGAGAGGAGAAAAGACCAAACAAAACCAAAAAGACCAAAAGCAACAAAGACTAGAAATGACCAGAGAACACTGCCAGTAACTCCAACTCTACAGGCAACATAATGACAATAAATTCATATCTTTCAGTACTGACTCTAAATGTCAATGGATTAAATGCTCCAATGAAAAGACATTCAGTAACAGAATGGATAAGAAAACAAGATCCATCTATATGCTGTTTATAAGAGACTCATTTTAGACCAACAGACACCTTCAGATTGAAAGTGAGGGATAGAGAACCATCTATCATGCTAATGGTCGCCAAAAGAAAGCTGGAGTATCCATACTTATATCAGACAATCTAAATTTTAAAATAAAGACTGTAACAAGAGATGAAGAAGGGCACTGTATCCTAATTAAGGGATATATCCACCAAGATCTAACAATTGCAAACATTTATGCTCCAAATGTGAAAACACCCAAATATATAAATCAATTAACCACAAACATACAGAAACTCATTGATAATAATACCATAATAGTAGAGGACTTCAACACCCTGCTTACAGCACTGGGCAGATCATCTAAACAGAAAATCAACAAGGAAACAATGGCTCTGAATGACACACTGAACCGGATGGACATAACAAGTATATTCAGAACATTTCATCCTAAAACAGTAGAATATATATTCTTCTCCAGTGCACATGGAACAGTCTCCAGGATAGATCACATATTGGGACGCAAATCAGCTCTCAACAAGTACAAAAAGATCAGGATCATACCGTGCATATCTTAAGACAACAACACTATGAAATTCGAAATCAACCACAAGAAAAAAAATTGGAAAAACAAATACTTAGAGACTAAAGAACATACTACTAAAAATTAATGGGCTAACCAAGAAGTTAAAGAGGAAATTAAAAAATACAATGGAAGCCAATGAAAATGATAACACCATAGCCCGAAACCTCTGTGATGCAGCAAAGGCGGTCATAAGAAGGAAGTAATAGCAATCCAGGCCTTTCTAAAGAAGGAAGAGAGGTCTCAGATGCACAATCTAACCTTATGCCTTAAAGATCTGGAAATAGAACATGAAATAAAACTCAAAACCAGTAGAAGATGGGAAATAATAAAGATTAGAGGAGAAATCAATGCTATGGAAACAAAAGAAAAATAAAATAAAGGAAAAGACCCAAATAAATAAAATCAAGAATGAAATAGGGTAGGTAACAACCAGTACTACAGAAATACAAAGAATAATAAGAGAATATTATGAGCAATTGTATGCAAATTAATTGGCCAATCTAGAAGAAATGGACAAATTCTTAAAAACATATAAACTACCAAACTGAAACAAGAAGAGATAGAAAATTTGCACAGACCCATAACCAGTAAATAAATCAAATTAGTAATCAAGATCTACCAAAAAACAAAAGCCCAGGGCCAGATGGCTTTCCAGGGGAATTCTACAAAATGTTTAAAGAGGAGTTAATACTTATTCTTTTGAAGCTGTTCCAAAACATAGAAATGGAAGAAAAACTTTGAAACTCATTCTATGAAGCCAGCATTACCTTGATATCCAGACCAGACAAAGACCCCACTAAAAAGGAGAGCTACAGACTAATTTCCCTGACAAACATTGATGCAAAAATCCTCAATAAGATACTAGCCAACCAGATCCAACAATACATTAAAAAAATTGTTCACCATGACCAAGTGGGATTTATACCTGGGATGCTGGGTTGGTTCAATATCCACAAAACAATCAATGTGATGCATCACATCAATAAAAGAAAGGACAAGAACCACACGATTCTCTCATTAGATGCAGAGAAAGCATTTGGCAAATAAAGCATTCTTTCTTGATAGAAAAAAAATCAAGAAAGTAGGGATAGAGGGGTGCTTGGGTGGCTCAGTCGGTTGAGCATCCCACTTCGGCTCAAGTCATGATCTCACGGTTTGTGGGTTCGAGCCCCGCTTTGGGCTCTGTGCTGATCGCTAGCTCAGAGCCTGGAGCCTGCTTCAGATTCTGTGTCTCCCTCTCTCTCTGTCCCTCCCCTGTTCATGCTCTGTCTCTCTTTCTCTCTCTCTCTCTCTCTCTCTCTCTCTCTCTCTCTCTCTGTCTCTCAAAAGTAAATCAATGTAAAAAATTAAAAAAAAAAAGAAAGTAGGGATAGAAGGATCATATCTCAAGATCATAAAAGCCATATATGAAAGACCCAACACTAATATCATCCTCAGTCGGGGAAAACTGAGAACTTTCCTCCTAAGGTCAGGAACAAGACAGGGATGTCCACTCCCACCACTGTTATTCAACATAGTGTTGGAAGTCCTAGCCTCAGCAATCAGACAACACAAAGA
>CM053566.1:25971179-26015260 GCA_028646485.1 Cryptoprocta ferox | reverse complement strand
CTGGGTCTCTGTCTGATTTGGGAATAAGAGTGATGCTAGCTTCATAGAATGAGTCTGGAAGTTTTTCTTCCATTTCTATCTTTTGGAATAGCTTGAGAAGAATGGGTATTAACTTTGATTTAAATGTCTGGTAGAATTCCCCAGGGAAGCCATCTGGCCCCGGGCTCTTATTTGTTGGGAGATTTTTGATAAGTGATTCGATTTCTTCACTGGTTATGGGTCTGTTCAGATTTTCTATCTCTTCCCGTTTGAATTTTGGTAGTGTGTGTGTTTAGGAATTTGTCCATATCTTCCAGGTTGTCCAGTTTGTTGGCATATAATTTTTCATAGTATTCCCTGATAATTACTTGTATTTCTGAGGGATTGGTTGTAATAAATCCATTTTCATTCGTGATTTTGTCTATTTGGGTGCTCTCTTTTTTCTTTTTGAGACTGGCTAGAGGTTGTTCAATTTTGTATATTTTTTCAAAAAACCAACTCTTGGTTTCATTGATCTGTTCAGTTGGGTTTTTTTGTATTCTATATTGTTTATTTCTCCCCTGATCTTTATTATTTCTATTCTTCTCCTGGTTTGGGGTGTTCTTGCTGCTCTGCTTCTATTTCGTTTAGGTGCACTGTTAGGTTTTGTATTTGTGCTTTTTCTAGTTTCTTGAAGTGGGTCTGGAGTACAATGTACTTTCCTCTTAGGACTGTCTTTGCTGCATCCCAAAGCATTTGGATTATGGTATTTTCATTTTCATTTGTTTCCATATATTTTTATATTTCTTCTCTAATTGCCTGATTGGCCCATTCGTTCTTTAGTAGGGTATTCTTTAACCTCCATTGTTTTGGAGGTTTTCCAGACTTTTCCTGTGATTGATTTCAAGTTTCATAACATTGTGATCTGAAAGTGTGCATGGTATGATCTCAATTCTTTTATATTTATTGAGGGCTGCTTTATGACACAGTATGTGATCTATCTTGGAGAATGTACCATGTGCACTCGAGAAGAAAGTGAATTCCATGGCCTCAGGATGTAGAGTTCTAAATATATCTGCCAAATACACCTGGTCCAATTTGCCATTCGGGGCATTGTTTCGTAATGATTTTCTGTGTAGTTGATCTACCCATTGCTGTAAGTGGAGTATTAAAGTCCCCTGCTATTAGCACATTCTTAATAATAAGATTGTTTCTGGTTGTGATTGTTTTATGTATTTGGGTGCTCTCAAATTCGGTGCATAAATATTTATAATTGTTAGCTCTTCCTGATGGATAGACCCTGTAATTATTATATAATGCCCTTCTTCATCTCTTGTTACTGCCTTAACTTTAATGTCCAGTTTTGGGTGCCTGGGTGCTCAGTTGGTTGAATGCCGACTTCAGCTCAGGTTACGATCTCACAGTTCATGGGTTTGAGGCCTGCATCAGGCTCTGTGCTGATAGCTCGGAGCCTGAAGCCTGCTTTGGATTCTGTGTCTCCCTTTCCTTCTGCTCTCCCCTACTCATGCTCTGTCTCTCTCTCTCTCTCTCTCAAAAATAAACATTAAAAAATAAATAAAATCCAGTTTGTCCGATATAAGTATGGTTACTCCAGCTTTCTTTTGACTTCCAGTAACATGATAGATATTTCTCTATCCCCTTACTTTCAATGTGAAAGTGTCCTCAGGTCTAAAATGAGTCTCTTGGAGACAGCAAATAGATGGATTTTGTTTTTTTATCCATTCTGCTACCCTATGTCCTTTGATTGGAGCATTTAATCCATTTACATTCAGTGTTATTGAAAAATGTGGGTTTAGAGTCATTGTGTTCTCTGTAGGATTCATGCTTGTAGTGGTGTCTTTAGTACCTTGTGTTCTTTGCAACATTTCCCTCATAGAGTCCCTCTTAGGATTTCTTGTAGGGCTGGTTTAGTGGTGATGAAATCTTTCAATTTTTGTTTGTTTGGGAAAACCTTTATCTCTCCTTCTATTCTGAATCCCAGTCTTGCTGGATAGAGGATTTTTGCCTGCATATTTTTTCTGCCCATCACATTGAAGATTTCCTGCCATTCCTTTCTGGCCTGCCAAGTTTCAGTAGATAGGTCTCTGTAGACTACTCTGATAGGTCTCCCTTTGTATGTTAGGGCCCTTTTATCCCTAGCTGCTTTCAGAATTCTCTCTTTATCCTTGTATTTTGCTAGTTTCACTATCATATGTCATGCAGAAGATCGATTCAAGTCACTTCTGAGGGGAGTTCTCTGTGCCTCTTGGATTTCAATGTCTGTTTCCTTCCCCAGATTGGGGAAGTTCTCGGCTATAATTTGTTCAAGTACCCCTTCAGCACCTTTTTTTCTCTCTTCTTCTGTAATTCCAATGATACGGATATTGTTACGTTTGATTGCATCACTCGGTTCTCGAATTCTCCTTTTGTTCTCCTGGATCAATTTATCTTTTTCTCAGCTTTCTCTTTTTCTATAATTGTGTCTTTTAATTCACCTATTCTCCTCTCTGCCTCTTCAATCTGTGCAGTGGCTACCTCCATTTTATTATGCACCTCATTTATAGCATTTTTTAATTCATCATAGCGATTTTTAAGGTCCATAATCTTTGTAGCAATAGTTTCTCTGGTGTCTTCCATGCTTTTTTCAAGCCCAGCGATTAATTTTATGACTATTTTTCTAAATTCTTGGTCAGTTATGTTGCTTATAACTGATTTGAGTAATTCTTTAGCTGTCATTTCTTCCTCGAATTTCTTTAGAGGAGAGTTCTTCCGTTTCATCATTTTGCCTAACTTTCTGTCTCTTGTAAGTTTTAAAAGCGTGTTATGTGCTCTGCACCTTTGAGTTCTGCTATAATAAGGAGGCTCATTGACTGTCCACAGCCTGTCCGTTCAGAAAGTGTTCTTTTAATGGTGTCCCTTGGTCTCTCTTATTGTGCCTCTGGTTATTTTATTTCCCTACTCATAGTGATATTTGAGACTCTCCACCATGTGTATTTTGGCTTGTTTCTTGAGGTAGCCCTGGAAAGGAAAACAGACAGACAAACACACAGGGAAAAACAGCACACAAACGCACAGACAAATCAAAGAAACAAGCAAACCGAAAGGAAAAAACAAAAACAACAAAAGCCAAAGGACAGTCTAAAAGCATAAAACCAGAAATCCCAGCTACAAATAAAGAGCAGGGTGGAGGCAGTGCTGATGGACGAGCATATAAAAAGAGAGAAATGATAGGGGTGGGGAGAAAGAGAAATTGAACACTGATCAGGCAGAGAGACTAAGAGGCTTAATTCAGAGAGAGAAAAAGGAGAATATGGTAGGAGGCGAGGAGAAAGGAACGAAGATAATGTTACCCAGAGAAACTATATAGTATGATTATTCCAGAGAGAGAGAGAAAAGAAGATAACGACAGACGTGTAGAATATGCATCAAGAGAATGGATTAAATGTGACTGTTTAAGCAAACCAATGACCAGAGTGCCCAGTCCAGCAGAGGGGAGAGATAAGAATGAGATAAGGGAAAATATATCTGAATAGCAAGAATTGATCTAGAGTTAATCATGGCAATGCATCAATGTTGGTCTTGCCCTAGGCTCCGGTAAAAAAAAAAAAAAAAAAAAACAGCTCTCCAGCATAGATGGGTGTGGTTTGGTGTAGGCAGATCTCGCCTCCACTGTGGGTCCTTCAGGCCTCTCCCTGAGGTGCTGCTTTGGTGGTTGTGGGGAGAAAAATGGTGGCGCCCCAGTCCCTTCTCCAACCAAGTGTTGCAAATCACTCTTTTGGGTCCGATCTCCCTGTGGTGAGGGTGTAGCCAAGGTAGGCTGTGTTCTATGTCCCAAGCACCACCTCATTTCCGGAGCTTAGTCTGAGCGCTTTAAAGATACCACCCAAAATGTAATCCTGCAGGCTGGGCGCTTCCTAGCTAGGGATCAAGTAGGGTGAGTAGGGGAAGTAGGGGAGTAGTTCCTCCTGGTGCTGACTGGGACCAGGACACCTAGCCCAAAGAAAGCGTGGCAGTTAGAGATAGGATCTCTCTCCGAACGCCCTGCAGTTAGATATGGGTGATTGGATCCCTCTTTGTCCTGGGCAGAGGTTTTTCTCTTCTCCAGGGACAGTTCTATGAGCAGTTTCAGCTGCTCTTTCTCTTCCCCTCATCTCTCCGCGGAGGGGCCTCCCTCCCCTCCGTGCCTCCAGGTCCCGGCCCATTTTTATCTTTCCCAGTTTGTAATCACGCACCTATGAGGCTGTCTTCTTAGTGGACTCTGTCTCTTTCCTCCCAGACTCTTGCAGTTCAGTGCCCTTTGGCTCCAGCCCTTCTTTGTTTGAGAGATGTGGGCGGGAAATATGATGCTCCCTATTTCTCCGCCATCTTGCCAATGTCTTGTTTGCTGGGGTCCTAGCTTTCTGCAGCAGTCAAGGCTCCCAGGTGTCTCTTATTGTAAGCTACCTCAGCCAGCCTTCCTGATCCATCCCTGGTCAGGCATTCCAGATTCTTCCAGGTGTGCTGTCTGCTGGAGTCCAAGGCTTCAGGAACACTTGAACTCCCAGGTGTTTCTTATCACAGCCTGCTCCGGCCAGCCTGTACAATCCAACCCTGGCAGGTCAGTCCAGATTCTTCCATTTCTGCCGAAGCCAGCGCCAGTGGCAGAGGAAAGTGCCGCATGGTGGGGAGAGCTGTAATATAACTTGAAGTCCAGAATTATGATGCCTCCAGCTTTGCTTTCGTTTTTCAGGATTGCTTTGTTTATTTGTGGTCTTTTGTGGTTCCACACAAATTTTAGGATTGTTTGCTCTAGCTCTGTAAAAATGCTCTTGGTATTTTGATAAGTACAGCATTAAATATTTATTTTGCTTTGTAATATAGACATTTTATCAGTATTCATTCTTCCATTCATGAGCATGGAATGTTTTTCCATTTCTTTGTGTCATCTTCAACTTCTTTATAAGTACTTTATAGTTTTCAGTGTACAGGTTTTACACTTCTTTGGTTAGGTTTATTCCTGGGTATCTTATTGGTTTTGGTGCAGTTATAAATGGGATTGATTCCTTGATTTCTCTTTCTGTCACTTTGTTATTGGTGTATGAAAATGCAACAGATCTGTACACGGATTTGGTATCAAGCCCTATAAGAAATATTTAAGGGGACTCTTTGAGTGGAACAGAAAGACCAAAAGTGACAGTGTGAACGTAGGAAACACAAAAGCTGCAAAAATGGATATTTCCATAAAAAGTCAGTCAAGGATCTCACAAAATAAAAGGATATAAAATAGGATACCATATATCTAAAACATGGTAAGGAGAGGAATAAAGAATGGATTCAAATTTAAATGACCATCACCTTAATATAGGCTTCTATATGCAGAAGAGGTTATATATAAACATAATGGATAACCACAAATCAAAGAGAAAGAAATCCAGTCATATCACTAAAGAAAATCAGCAAAATATGAAAGAGAGACAGGCAAGAAAGGATCAGAGAAAATTATCAGAAACAACCAAAAAAGACGCAATAACTTGTCAATAAATACATACCTATCAATACTTACTTTCAATGTAAATAGACTAAATACTCCAAACAAAAGACATATGGTAATAGAATGGATTAAAAAACAAGGCCCATCTATATGGTTCCTACAAGAGACTCAATTTAGAAAAAAGACATCTGCAAATTGAAAGTGAGGAAGGACAGATGACTAACAGACACACTTAAAGATGTTGAACATCACTCTTCATCAGGGAAATACAAAGCAAAAACGTGATGAGATACCACCTCCCACTTATCAGAATGGCTAAAATTAACAACAAGAAAGAAAAGGGGTTGATGAGGATGTGGAGAAAAGGGGAACACTCTTGCATTGTTGGTGGGGGTGCAAACTGGTGCAGCCACTCCAGAGAACAGTATGAGATTCCTTAAAAAACTGAAAATAGAGCTACCCTACAATCCACCATTTGCACTACTAGGTATTTACCCAAAAGATACAAAAATACAGAATCAAAGGGGCACATGCACCCTGATGTTTATACCAGCATTATCAACAATAGCCAAACTATATATATATATATATATATATATATATATATACACACAATGGAATATTACTCAGCCATCAAAAAGAATGAAATCTTGCTATTTGTAATGACGTGGACGAAGCTATAATGTATTATGCTAAGTGAAATAAGTCAATCAGAGAAAAACAAATACCCTGTGATTTCACTGATATGTGGAATTTAAGAAACAAAACAGATGAATATATAGGAAGGGGGGATAAAGAGGAAAAAGATACAAACTGCAAGACTATTAATGAATGATAGAGAACAAAGTGAGGGTTGATGGAGGGAGGTGGGTAGGGAATGGGATAGATGGGTGATAGGTATTAAAGAGGGCACTTGTTATGACGAACACTGGGTGTTGTATGTAAGTAATAAATCACTAAATTCTACTTCTGAAACCAAAATTGCACTGTATGTTAACTAACTAAAATTTAAATAAAAGGTAAAATGAAAAGTGAGGGTGTGAAGAAATATTTATTATGCAAATGATGTCAAAAGAAAGGTGGAGTAGCAATACTTATATCAGAAGAGATTGACTTGAAAACAAAGACTGTAATAAGAGACAAAGAAGGACACTATATAATAATAAAGGGGACAATCCAACAAGAAGATATAACAATTTTAAATATTTATGCACTCAACATGAGAGCACCCAAATACATTAAACAGTTAATAACAAACATAAAGGAGCTAATCGATAATAATACAATAATGGTAGGAGACTAACACCCCACTTTCCTCAATGGACGGATTATCTAAATAGAAAATCAATAAGGAAACAATGGTTTTGAATGATATATTCAGGACATTCCATTTTAAAACAACAGTATACAGATTCTTTTCAAGTTCACATGGAACATTCTCCAGAATACATTAAAAAATATCATTCACCACGGTCAAGTGGGATTTATTCCTGGGCTGAAAGCGTGGCTCAGTATTCACAAATCACTGTAACACATCATATCAATATGAGAAAACAACCATATGATCATTTCAATAGATACAAAAAAAAAAAAAGCACTTAACAAAGTACCAGATCCATTCATGATAAAAGATCATGGCAAAATTGGTTCCAGGAGAAGACACATGAACATAATAAAGGCCTTATATGAAAAATGCATAGTTAATATAATTCTAAATGGGGGGAAACTGGGAGCTTTTTATCTTTTTTTTATTTTTTATTTTTGTATTTTTTGAATATTTATTTATTTTTGAGAGACAGAGCATGAGCAGTGGAGGGGCAGAGAGAGCGGGAGACACAGAATTCAAAGCAGGTTCCAGGCTCTGAGCTGTCAGCATGGGGGCTCAAACTCACGGACTGTGAGATCATGACCTGAGCCAAAGTTGGAAGCTTAATGACCGAGTCACCCAGGCGCCCCTGGGAGCTTTTTCTTTACAGTGAGGAACATGACAGGGATGTACATTCAGACCAGGTTTATTCCAGTTTTAAGTCCTAGCCACAGCAATGAGAAAGCAAAAAGAACGAAAAGTTATCCAAATCAGCAAGGATGAAGTAAAACTTTCAGTATTGTACTCTGAAAACTATAAAACACTGATGAAAAAAATTGAAGATGATACCAAAAAAATGAAAAGACATTCCATGCTCACCTATCAAAGAGCAAATATTGTTAAAATGTCTATCTTACCCAAAGTAATCTACACATTTAATGCTATCCCTACCAAAACACCAACAGCATTTTTCACAGAACTAGAACAAACAATTCTGAAATTTGTATGGAACCACAAAAGGCCCTGAATATCCAATGCAGTCTTGAAAAACAAAGCAAAGCTGGAGGCATCACAATTCTGGACTTCGAGTTATATTACAAAGTTGTAGTCATCAAAACAGTATGATACTGGCACAAAAATAGACACATATATCAATAGAACAGAATAGAAAACCTAAAAATAAACCCACAATTTGACAAAGCAGAAAAAAACATCCAATGGAAAAAAGACAGTCTCTTCAACAAATGATATTGGGAAAACTAGTCAGCTGCATGCAAAAAGAATGAAACTGGATCATTTTCTTATGCCATAACAAAATAAATTCAAAATTGATTAAAGACATAAATGTGAGACCTGAAATCATAAAAATGCTAGGAGAGAGCACAGGCAGTAATCTCTCTGACATTGGGTGTAGCAACATTTTTCTAGGTATGTCTTCTTAGGCAAGAGAAGGAAAATAAAAAATAAACTACTGGAACTACACCCAAATAAAAACCTTCTGTACAGTGAAGGAAACAACCAACAAAATGAAAAGCAATCTATAGAATGGGAGATGATATTTGCAAATGATAATTCTGATAAAGGGTTAGTATCCAAAATATATAAAGAACTTATCAAACGCAACACCCAAAAAACACAATCCAATTTAAAAAATGGGCAGAAGACATGAACAGACATTTCTCCAAAGAAGACATACAGATGGCCAACAAACGCAGGAAAAGATGCTCAACATCACTGTTCATCAGGGAAATGCAAATCAAAACTACAATGACATAACACTTTACACCTTCAGAATGGCTAAATTAACAACACAAGAAACAACATGTGTTGGGGATGATGTGGAGAAAAAGGAACCCTCATGCACCATTGGTGGGAATGCAAACTGGTGCAGCCACTCTGGGAAAGCAGTGTGGAGTTTCCTCAAGAAGTTAAAAATAGAACTACCCTATGATCCAGCAATCACACTACTAGGTATTTACCTGAAGAATAAAAAACCACTAATTCAAAGGAACACATACACCCTATGTTTATAGCAGCATTATTTACAATAGCCAAGATATCAGAAGCAGCCTAAGTGTACACTGATTGATGAGTGGATAAAGATGAGGTGGTATATATATATATATATATATATATATATATATATATATATAATGGAATATTTTTATCCATAAAAAAGAATGAAATCTTGCCATTTGCAATGACATGGGTGGTGGTAAGGATTGTAATGCTAAGTGAAATAAGTCATTCAAAGACAAATAACATGATTTCACTCATATGTGGAATTAAAGAAACAAAACAAATGCACAAAGGGAAGAAAAGGAGAAAGGCAAACCAATGAATAGATTCTTAACTGTAGAGAACAAACTGATGGTTACCAGAGTGTGTGTAGGGAAATGGGTTAAATAGGTAATAGGGTTAAGATACGCACTTGTGATGAGCACTAGATATTGTATGGAAGTGTCGAATCACTATATTGCATACCTGAAATTAATATTACACTGTATGTTAACTAAGTGGAATTTAAATAAAAACTTAAAATATATATTAAATTATAATGTGTTATATCTTTTTTATAATATCAAAGTACAATGTTTATATTATTAATATACAATTAATTATATAATATATAATTAATAGAATAAAATATTAATATTTTCAACATTATATTTTGCCTTAAGACCATTGTTATAAGCATTGTTTGTCCTTGTGTTGTAAGCATGTGAAGGGTTAGTTACAAAAATTTTTATTTAACAAAATGACTCACAAAAAATTACTATAAATGCATTATTTTGATAATGACTACTTAATGTGCCTATTTAACAGTGCATGTATGTATAATTAATCTTCATCTAATATGTATATATTTATTAATGGTGCTGAAGCTTAATGCACTACACACAGTAGCTATTCAAAATTTGTTGAATGAAAGTGTATAAATTTTGTATACTGAGATGGAAAAGAATGCACAGTTTTCACATTTTAAGAGCTCTCAAAGTTGTGCCTCCCAGAGGAAGAGGAGGAGGAGGAGGAGGAGGAGGAGGAGATTTCTGTCTTACTGCTTTGACTAATTTTATTTTGCAGGTTTCTTCCAGCATTCTAATAGGCTTTTAGGACTATTGTGTAGGTGGGCTGCTTTTGCTCTTTTCTAATTTTTACTGAATTTTCTCTATGTGATATTTCCTGTGCTGTATTTGTGGCATCCTGGTTATGCTTAAGTAGCCTATCTCACCACTCATCCAACATTGTCAAATTTTCTACTTATTCATCATGTCATCTTTGGAAGAGATCATTTAGTGAAAATTGGGACTTACATTTGTAGCCCCTTTACATCTGAGGCAGACTGTATGACTCTTTTGTCATATGGCCAGACACTAGGGCAGCGACAGTTTCACTGGGCTTCTTTGTGGCCTTGTCCTAGGGTTCAATCTCTTCTCTGACAACTCTCTTGAGTGACAATTCTAGTTGGCCTTTAAAATGAACCATAGCATGTGGCAGCATGTTTCCCTCTTACCTGGAAATGTAATTGCTTCAGGGTTTTGATGTATCATGTCTTAGCCTTGGAGGCAACAAGCCAGTGTGAAGGGGGCAGAAGATGTGTACTGATGTGCTGAACTGGGGTGGGGCTGGCAACAACAGGGCTTAAGTGCATCATAATTGGGGACTAAAAGGGATTTGCTGACAATGATGAGGTTGGAGCTGGTTTCTAGGTGGGTATTGTAGCAGAACTGTTTGCCATCTCCACCCGCAGGGATCCAGGGGGCAAAGTGGTAAGTCTTGGTTGATGAAGAGAAGACAGGGTCAGCATGAAGCAGGCAAGATAGGGTCCTAGGCATAAGGTTGAGACCACAGTGGGTTAGCTTATAATGTGTCTTAGAAACTTGCAGCCAACCGTTATATTTCATTTGCTGTAACTGAATACCTTCCTTGTGGAGGTGCATCTGTCTGAGTCAGTCTTTGGCCTTATGGGGTCAGGTGTCTAAGGGAGCTTCTGGTAACTCAAACATGTGGTTGTTTTTTCATAAGTCACATTGCTCATTGGAGACCTTCTGTACAGGACAGTGGAAACTGATCTCTTTCTTCCCAGATCATTCTTTCTTCCCACCACCTCCCTACTCCACATTCCACCACTCTAGGGCCAGAGCAGGCATCATAACTCTGGACCTGAGACGTTGATTACAATGAGGCTAAATTTCAGATCACAAATGGCAGGTTAGCAGTGACCAGAAGAGAAATAACATAATCAGATGGGCCGAGATTCTTTGCAAAATGTAACTCTAAGTACTAGTTATTCTGGAGGCAAAAAATAGCTCAGTGATCGAATCATACACATTTGCTGCCAGTCCTGTTCATAGCCATCATCCAAGGAGTCAAGCTGGATGTCCTCTGTGCCTCTTTATGTGTGTCCCACTTCCGGCTACTGCCCCCTCATAGCGACCTACCTATTCATCACATTCTTTGCCTGCAATTTATAGCACACAATCAATTTCACCACATAGTGAGGAATCAACCTAGAAACCATAGATAGGTGGGCATGCAATAGGCAGATGGTATTCTGCTCTGCTGAATTACTACCCATATAATTCTGACTTTTTTTTTCATTTATTTTCCTCTGATTTACATGTGTACTTGGCAAGCTTCACTCTACTCTAGTTAATGAGTATAAACAGCTATTTTTTAATGGTATCACATGTTGTAACTTCTGGATAAAATTCAACCCTTTAAAATTCTCACACGTTTATTCTCTAACTCCTTCCATCTTAAGACCAGAATTCTGATTAGTTACCACCATTCCCCAGATGCTGACTGGAACTACCTTTATGTTTTCTGTCCCCAAACCACCTAGTTGCCTCAGTTGCCTTCAGTTCCTAAATTCCTCAGTTAAGGCCATGCTTGGGTTTTGTGACATTTGGACTCCTTACTTAAGTAATTTTTCTCCCATCTAAACTTCCATAGCCATTGTTTGCACCATTCTATGAAACTTATCTATCCTGGGGCTTGAGACCACCCCAGAGTGGTGATTGCTGCCCAATAAAAACATGAGACCATCCTAGCTGTCTGTGTACTTTTATCCTTGGATGGAATCCATTTCAGGCTCTTTATTATACTACCCTGCATCTCTTGAGCCATGTACTGAGGTGACGTCCTTGTGCAAGAGTTCAATTCCCCAGCACTACTGCATGTGAGGGTTACGTGTGATAATGTATCTAAATAATCATATCATAATGCTGTATTCTTGGCATTGGCCTAAATGCTTTGCATGTCTTATGTCATTTGATACTCAAAACAACCATGTGAGGTAGTTATTGTTAATATCTTTATTTTACATAGGAAAACTGAAGCTTTAACATGACAAGTAAGTTCCCCAAAGTGACACAACTAGCAAGTCCTAGAAATGAGATTCAATGGGGCACCTGGGTGTCTCGACTTTGTCTCAGGTTTGGCTCAGGTCATGATCCCTCAGTTTGTGAGTTTGAGCCCCAGGTCAGGCTCAGTGCTGACAGATGAGTGCTGACAGCTTGGAGCCTGGAGCCTGCTTCATATCCTGTGTCTCCCTCTCTCTGCCTCTCCTCCACTCACGTTCTGTGTCTCTCAAAAATAAACACTAAAAAATTTTTTAATAAAAAAAAAGAAATGAGATTCAAATTCAGACCTGTCTTACTCCAGAAGTCCTAACTCTCAATCTATCTCTTTATGTGACCTCTTCCAGAGTGCTGAACATCATGCTAAAACTCACAAAACTTTCTAGAGGTGAGTAGTTCTTATTTTTACCTTTCCTTCACCCCAGTCTCATGCATCTAGGAGTTGGCGGGTCCTAACAAATATAGGTGATAAATCTCCTGGTCCCCAACAGAACGAGGCTTATGGGAATAAAATAGCAATAATTTCAAATTTCTCAAATGTTCTTTTCCTTGTTGCCAGGGAAACATTCCTGCCTTCTACCTACTGAAAAATAATTAAAATGTATTCATTTCATATTTCTGACTTCTGCCCCTCATGGTCAGATGCTAATTCCTTAACAGTGAGGAATTAGTCCCAGTGCTTAACACTTTCCCTTCTTTCTGTATCTGGCTTTACATTCCTTTGGCTAGTAAGGCTTCCTTTCTTCTTCATGATTTTATGCACTCTAGGTAATTATTTCCTCTCTTCTTGTCAGATATTTAGATGATTAGGACTACTTGGATTTTATATTTTGATTACTTATTAAGGAAGCATTTCCCTTCCTTAAGGCATTGTTATCCACTTCCTGGCATTTCACATTTTATATTGTTTTTAATTAGCAGCATTTCAGAATCTACAAACTCTGAAAGGGCCATAACTGCCACTTTTAATTCAGTTTGGGCTCCAGAGATATGTTATGTGACTAAAAGGAAATATCTACGTGCCTCAGTTTTTACATCAGTATATGCTATGTAATATATCCATATACAGAAAGGAAAAATACAGGAAAAATAGGATATGTTTCAGTTAAAGTTAGT
The DNA here is from genome assembly GCA_028646485.1 of Cryptoprocta ferox. NCBI lineage: Eukaryota > Metazoa > Chordata > Mammalia > Carnivora > Eupleridae > Cryptoprocta > Cryptoprocta ferox. The sequence goes on along the minus strand of CM053566.1, from coordinate 26,002,047 downwards.
GCTTGTCTCTTTTATGTTAAAAGAGATGTGATTCTCTCCTTTTTTTTCTTCAATTTTCCTCCCAAACAATATTTTTGTGAAAAGTTTCAAGAATATTTCCCCACAGTAATCACAGCTTAGAACCATGTTTTACAGTACATGTAAAATGTTGGTTTAAAAAGGGTGATTTTACAGGAGGTAAGCTAGTTTAAGAGAGTTTATTGGTTGGAAAAGGATATACAAAGACCAGCATCTACAAGTTATAACTGCCAAATAACACTGATAGATTACAAAACTGAGAACCTATTTTATGCAAAACTGTGGTCTGGATACAGTACTAAGTCTTGGACAAGGAGAGCAAGGAGTTTTTTTGTTCTTGTTGTTGTTGTAATTGTTTTATTTTTTTAAACTTTTTAAAAATTTAAATTTTCGTTAACTTACAGTGCAATATTGGCTTCAGGAGTAGAATTCAGTGACTCATCACTTAAATATAACACCCAGTGCTCATGACAACAAGTAACCTCCTTAGTACCCATTACCCATCTAGCCCATCTCCCACTCACCTCCTTCCACCAACCCCATAGTTTGTTCTCTATCATTAAGAGTCTCTTTTGGGGCACTTGGGTGGCTCAGTTGGTTAAGTGTCCGATTTCGGCTCAGGTCATGATCTCCTGGTTCATGAGTTCCAGCCCTGCATCAGTTTCGTGCTGACAACTCAGAGCCTGGAGTCTGCTTTGGATTCTGTATCTCCCTCTCTTTCTGCCTCTCCCCCACTCGTGCTGTGTCTCTCTCTGTGTCTCAAACTAAATAAACATTAAAAATTTTTTAAAAAATAGTCTCTTGTGGTTTGTTTACCTCTCTTCTCTTCCTCCCTCTTCCCATATGTTCATCTGTTTTGTTTCCTAAATTCTGCATATGAATGACATCATATGTTATTTGTCTTTCTCTGATTATTTTTTTTAGCTCCATCCACATCATTCCAAATGGCAAGATTACATTCTTTTGATGGCTGTGTGTGTGTGTGTGTGTGTGTGTGTGTGTGTGATCTCTTTATCCACTCATCAGTCAGTGGAAATTTGGGTTCTCTCCATAGTTTGGCTATTGCAGATAATGCTGCTATAAACATTAGGGTACATGTACCCCTTTGAATCTGTATTTTTGTATCCTTTGGGTAAATACCTGATAATGCAATTGCTGGATCATAGGGTAGTTTTGTTTTTAGTTTCTTGAGGAACCTCCATACTATTCTCCAGAGTGACTGTACCAGTTTGCATTCCTACCAACAGTGCAAGAGAATTCCCCCTTCTCCACGTCCTCATCAATACCTGTTGTTTCTTGTTAATTTTAGCCATTATGACAAGCGTGAGGTGGTATCTCATTGTCGTTTTGATTTGTATTTCCCTGATGATGAGTGATGTTGAGCATCTTTTCATGTGTCTGTTAGCCATCTGGATGTCTTCTTTGGAAAAGTGTCTATTCTCATGTCTTCTGCCCATTTATTAATGGGATTATTTGATTTGGGGTGGTAGAGTTAGATAAGCTCTTTATAGTTTTGGATACTAACTCTTTATCAGATATGTCATTTGCAAATATCTTCTCCCATTCCGTAGGCTGCCTTTTAGTTTTGTTGATTGTTTCCTTCACTATACAGAAGTTTTTTTTTTTTTTTATCTTGATGAAGTCGCAATAGTTCATGTTTGCTTTTGTTTCTCTTGCCTTCAGTGATGTGTCTAGTAAGAAGTGGCTATGGGTGGTGTCAAAGAGGTTACTGCCTGTGTTCTTCTCTAGGATTTTGATAATTTCCTGTCTCATACTTAGGTCTTTCATCCATTTTGAATTTATTTTTGTGTATGGTATAAGAAAGTGGTCCAGTTTCATTCTTTTGCATGTTGCCATCGAGTTCTCCCAATACCATATGTTGAAAAGACTCTTTTTTCCATTGGATATTCTTTCCTGCTTTGTTTGAGATTAGTTGACCGTATAGTTGTGGGTACAAAGGAATTCTTATAATAGTCCTAAAGCCACATGTATTGTGCAGATAAATGATTCTGAGGAGTGGCAGATCAGTTCATCTTGGGGTTGTTAGAAGGGCTTGGAGAAGGGTTGGGGATAGATAGGGCTTTGAAGGGTGGAAAGGAGAGAGGAGAGCATTGAAGGTCTAGGGAAATGTGTGGCAAAAAATACTGGGAAAAACGTAGCCAATGAATCCTCCAGGATAGAAATTTCATACTGGCTCCCTGTATTCTCTGTAATGTCTCCAGATGGCTTTTGAGGGCTTCATACAATGGGAAATTGTTTGTGAAGTCCTGTACATATGTGTGTATATATATGTATTTTTCTGAGAGAGGGTCCATAGCTTTCACCAGATTATTTGGGGATCTGTCTGTGACTCAAAAATGTTAAGAAATATTATTATAAATCTTTCTGGTAATGTTCATATTGGGCAATAATACAGCTCTAATATTTATTAAGACTACTCCAGAAAAGAGTAAAAAATAAAGTTTTTTACACCTTTGTCTCTATCCTTTTGCTTTTCTTTTCCTTCTTCCTGTCCTTCTCAGGTATAATTTCCCAAAGTTTCATTTTTACTGTTCAATTTGTCTTTTTCCTGATTCAAGGCTTCAATGATTCTCTCTCTCTTGATAATTTCCTACTATGTACCTTCAGCTGCCACTCATTTCTGAGATCAGTTTGGATGGGATGGCACTTAATAGTTAATATATCCTAAACTGGAGTTAATGGGATGGTGTACTCTATGGCAATATCCTTACTGATGGCAGTACCATTCTTCTAATAATCACAGTGATATATTTGACTTTTCATAATTTTCACTCCCCTATGCAATAAATGACCTTGTTTCATCAGTTATTCCTTCAGATTTATTTTTTACATCTGAAATACCTGTTCTGCTACTAGCAGTAGTGCTCTTAAGCTTGGATCACCTAAGTCAAAAGACACAACAGGTTTCCTCATCATCAGGCTGACTTAGCTTCAAGACAGATTACAGGACAGAAAGCAACTCAACTCCGACCACACCTACAGAGTAGGGGTCTCAAGGCACAATTTTCCATGTCAGACACACTGCACATGGGATGCATGTGGCCAGGAGACAGGAGGTACTGCACATGCATGCAACCTAAGTCAGGAGGACATCACTTCTTGAGTCCTTTTACCTTTACATCTGCCATGGCACAGAGCTCCCACAGGTATATGTGACTAGCTCTAATTCTTGGAGGCAGCTGAATTTCACCAATACTCACAAATTAAAAACAAATTGACAATGCAATGTAAGTGCTTGCTGTGGCAAATCATGAACAGCTCGGTTCTCAGTCAACAGCTGGGTTCTCACTTATCAAGCTCCTAACAATTTCTTGAGTTATGTTACAAGAGAATGGACAAATGCTCAAATCCTCAGATGTCCCTGATGCTAACTAGTGTAAAGATCCCAAACCAGCTATGTTAATCCCCTCATATCTTTGGTTTTGCTTTCCACAGTTTCAGTTACCCTCATCAACTGCAGTCTGGAAGCAGATGATCCTCTTTCTGATGTACTGCCAGAAAGTCAATAGTTGCCTAATGCTACATCACATGCTTACATCATTGACCTCACTTCATCTCATCACATAAACATTTTATCATCTCTCAGCATCGCTAGAAGGGTGAGTACATTAATAAGATGTTTTGAGAGAGAGAACATTCATATAGCTTTGATTACAGTATATTATTGTAATTGTTCTCTATAATTATTCTATACAAGGGAGTACTCTTGGAAGGCAAATTTTAAACTCAATTTTGCTCAACTTTCTCAACTGTTTTTTGCAGCTTCTGTGACAGTTTTTTTCCTTCAAAGAATTTGAACAGGTATGAAGTGTCATGCTGCAAGAATTCTTATAAACATTTGAATCAAGATGAAATCTTGAAATATTAACATCTTAGAAAATGTTTTTGTTGAACTTTCCCTTTCTTGGTAAATTAGAGGCATGTCTGTCTCCTTGAGGAAAATTAGAACTGTTATGGAAGGAATGCAAAGAGAAGGAAAGAGTTGAGGCACAGGTGTTTTAACCTGCATAATACGTTGTTGAGAATCAGAAGGAAAATCTCAGGGATAGACAGGGAAAACATAATAGATTCAGAAGGTAACACAGAAAGAGGCGGATGACCACTCCCTGGGTCATTTCCACTCCCAGGTTACAGGATCAGACCTGGGAGAACATGTGGGGGAGGGTGGGGTCAACACAAAAAGACCCACGCTTTTTGCCTGGTGTTCAAAGTGGCCGACATCAGGCAGCTTTGTGGAGTTTGAGTCAATGCTCCAAACCACCTCTACTCTTTTCATGAGCAGCACAGTTTTTCTTTGTTGAGATTACATCTGTTTTTCAAGATTCTATTGACTGCGGACTCACACTTGACATGAACCACTTTCAGCACTTTCGTTACCCCCTCATTTCTACCTGTACATCAAAGTAGTTTTAGACCAAGAAGGTTCAGGGCTGCCAAGTGGATTTTAACTTCTGTGTTGGCTCTTGTTGGGTGGTGGAGAGGTTGTGTGGTGGAGAGGATTGTGAGGCCTTGTACAGGTTCTGTGGGAAAGAGTATGGGAACTTGTAGCTGTGTCTTCCTTAAGATCAAGAGCACCGAGTAGAAGTGCTATGAGCTCCAAATATTTCTTGACCTAATTTGTTTATTAGGTGAGAATTCTAGTCTCATTTAAGGGAAATAACTTGTTCCAAGTCACCTGGCTAGTTAATGGCATAGCCAGGATTAAAATGTCTGTTTTTAGATGACTGTGCTGGTATTCATTCTTCTCTCTTACTCCAGTTCAGAACCAAACTGCTTCCGTGGCACCAAGGACACCATGCCTCACCAAGGACACCATTCCAGTCCTCTCTGCACCTGCCATTTGGAGTAAGCTCTGGCATTCTTAGAAAATTGGAAATCAGAATGAAGATAGCTAAAAAGAGCAGATGTGTTTCACTGGCCCCTGTTTCCCATCAGCAGACTTCCATTCAGAGTAGTTCAGTCCTTCAGATAGACCTCATGTGTTTGCATGCCTTCATATTTATTTATACTATGTACCCTCACCTACACCATTCTTCCCTTCAATTTGACCAGTTGCTATCCTGGACATCCTCTGAGAGCCATCTCTGTCCTATCTCCTCAATTACATTCATCCAGGCCACAGTTTTTCTGAATTCCTTTTTAACAAGCCACCACTTAACATAAATTGCCTTGGTGGCTAAAAGACAAGGAGGGAGTGAGGGGGACAGAGAAAGAGAGAAAGAGAGAGAGAGAGAGACACTGGCATAGACAATGGTATTTGGAAATGAAATCACTAATCCCACTATTAGTGAATGGATCTTAGTAATAATTTAGTCTAATCCCTTCATTGTATGGGTGAGGAAATGTGCTAAGGCTCTGCATGCATGGCTGCTTCCATGAATAGATACTCAAACCATTGTGTCATTGAGTGTCTACACAGCAATAGAAAAGCAGTTGTTTGGTTAATTTGATTAAGGAAAGCCCAATTTCAGGGACTGTGGCTTTGATCTGCTCGGATCCTCTGGGGGAGGGTCCCACCGAGCAATGGCTAGGTGCAGCCGAACCCAGGTACGTTCGAGGGACCGTGCTGCTGCCAATGCCTAGAGGCTGCAGCCGGGTGCCAGCCTGCCCCAGAAAAAGTTCACGCGATTGTGTAGCAGCAGTGTTTCAGGGATTATGGAAAATCACAACACACATCTGGCACCAGGCTTCACCCTTAATGACCTTGTTCCAGCACCAGCGAATGTGGTTATTTTCTGGGGTCTGCTGGGACCAGGTGGCTGCACAACCTCTACCAAATGTCCTTCTGGCAGTGGAACCACTTCTCCCCGTGTGGTCCAAGGACCTCCCAGATCCCACTCTGCTCCTGGGGATTCACCCTTCCCACCAGAGCACCACCACGTAGTGAGCTGCAGAGTTTCAGACCCTGTGCTCCCCCTGTTTATAGAGTCTTAATGGAATTTAAACCTTCTCATTTCTCCTTTCTCTCTTTTTAGCTCAGTCCCTGGGGCTGTTTCCACTTTTCCACTTTCTCTCCAGATGCTTTTGGGGAGAGTGCTTTTCCTGTACTCTTCCCCCATCTCCATCCTCTCTCCACAAGCAATAACAGCTCCCTTCCCTCACAGCTTCTCTCTCCCCCAGTTCACCTCTCCGTGCCACGTACTGGCTGAGTTCTGTGGATCAGGTTGTGCAGACTGTTGTGTTAATCCTCAAATCAGTTTTCTAGGTGTGCAAGATGGTTTAGTGTTGATCTGGCTGTATTTCATGGACCCAAGATGCAAAAAACTTCCATGCTCTTCCGCCATCTTGGCTCCTCCCTTAATTAATTTATTTATTTTAAAGTTGACTTATTTATCTTGAGAGAGAGAGAGAGCAGGGGAGGGGAACAGAGAGGGAGAGAGAGAGAGAATCCCAAGCAGGCTCTGCACCATCAGCTCAGAGACTGATGTGGGGCTCAGACTCACAAACTGTGAGATCATGATCTGAGCTGAAATCAAGAGTCAGATGCCTAACCGACTGAGACACCCAGATGCCCCAAGAGCTCAGCTTTTAATTCACAGTACATGCTAAGCCTTTCTCCCTCCAGGGATGCCACCATGCTGTGCAAGCTGAGTTCCCTCAGCAACCCCATCAGGCACACACTCACTACCCAACCAGCAGTCCTTACTCCCCTAAGCCCCTGATGATGAGCTCAGGTCAACAGCCCTGCTACCTCTTTCATCATTTTGAACTCTCAGTCAGTCCACTCTGTCAATTCTCCGTGACTCTAGATCTCTAGGCCAGTGAGTGGATTTGATGCCTTCTCTCTCAAAAGACGCTCGGCCCCTTTAGTCAATTGGTTCATCCCCTTCCCAGAACTCTTTATACCCACAGGAGAGGGAGCTTTCTCAGCTGAACACACATGGTCCTATTACATTCTCACACTATGACAATAGGTGCTTATAGGCTGTATGTTTTAAAACACAGCAACTATGAACCAACCATATTACTTTATCATGTTGTGGTAGGCAGCCTCCAAGATGGCTCCCAGTGATCTCAGCTTGATGGTTATCATATCTGTGTAACTCTCTCCTCTTGAGTGTAAGCAAGACACAGTGACTCACTTCTGATAGAATAAGGTAAGATTTATGGGATATCACTTCTAAGATTAGGTTACAATGACATGGTGGCTTCCATCCTGGAGTCTCACCCTCTCTCTCACTCACTTCGTTTGAAATAAGGCAGCTGCCATGTTGTGAGTAGCTGTGGGAAGAAGCCTATATGTAAAATAACCAATGACTTTAGCCAACAGCCTGCCAACAGTTGCATGAGTCAACATGAAACTGGATCCTCTTCCAGTTGAAACTTGACAGGGCCACAGCTTCAGTTAATGCTTTGAATGCATCCTATGAGAGACCTTGAACCAGAGTTACTCAGATAAGCTGTGTCCGGGTTACCAACATATAGAAATTATAAGATGATAAATGTGTTTAATCTTCTATGTTTTGGGGTAATTTGTTATGTAGCCATAGATAAATAATACACTATCACTGTAGATCTACTGAGTATTTGGAGAAGCAGCTAGAAGCTTATCTCTACCCTGCCCCTAACTACCCAATTAAAGTCTGCATATCAGACATTGCTCTCAGAGTTAATAAGCACCCCATTAGAACTACGTGATTGTACACAAGACACTTGTTCATCTATAAAAGCACGTTTAGCACACCGGAGGTCTTAAAGTAGATGGTTCTCCTTCTTCCCTCCTTCTTCTTAGTATAAGCTAGGATTATGACAAATCATAAATTCTCCAGAGAATTAATTATTAACCAATCAACACATATTTCTCAAGTGTTTAACAGACTGGATGCTGAATTGTTTATAAGTATGTATTAAATTGAACTATACAAAATTGCCATTTTTTCTTGGTCAAAAGTATTCACCGTTGTCTCCCTAGATTCTGCTACAATGCACTGCACATAGAAGGAAAGTAATTGAATGTCTTCTTTGTATTAGATTATAAATATTAACTGTCTACTGGACAGCTCCTGGATATTCTTCAAGATCCAGTCCAAATATTGTAACAACTGTGAGGTTCCTTATCTGTGCATCTGTTCTCCCTTCTAGTCTGTGATACTCTTCATCCATTTTCACATTTGTTGCTGTATGTTTCAGCCTCTTTCACTGTCTTCAGTCACTCTTTTAAGACATTACCTGTTAGCTTTCTTTCAGAACAGATGAAAAATCTTGTTGTCATACCCTCCTGCCTCTCCCTCCATCTTCCTAGTGTGGTTGGATGACATTTTCTTGTTACATTCATATTCAGTGTTTGCATTATAATGAATGAGTTGAATATTCACTGCTGAACCACAATGTATGCTATTATTACTGTTCCTTTCTTTTTACCAGGTCTTGTTTTCCAGGAATTAATAAATCTCTGTTTTTAAAATTTGCTTTGGATTTTCCGATTCTACATTCAAATGTTCCCACAGACATCAATGTTTGTGTAACATGTGTGGCTACAGTCAATCTTAGGTGCTCTGTGTTCCAGGTTGCAAGATGGGTGCTCTGCTGGGAATTTCTTCACTTACATCTGTGTAGTTCCTCTTCTGGGTGGCATACCTCACTACTAGATCCCTTTATTCCCTTTCCACAGTGTATTCCCTTGTTTTGGTAGAGCATATCCTCCAGTAATTTTCTGAGAAAGTGTGCATGAAGAGTAGTTTTTTTTTAATTTCATATCTGAAAATATCTTTATCGTTCTCTCATACTTGGCCTATATTTGTTGGGTAGAAAATTATGGGTTAAAAAATAATTTTCTCTCGTAAATGGAAGGCATTGCTCTGCTTTCCTCTACAATTCATTGTAGCTGTTGAGAAGTCTGATCTCATTTTGATTCTTATAACTTATATGTGAACTTTTCTTCTTTAATGTATTGTACAGTATACTTAATGAATCCTTTCATACTAGAGACTCATTCTATAGTAATGAGAAAATTTGTTATTTTTTTTGAGAACTTCCTCCTCTTGGCTTCCTCTCTTCTATCTGGGAAACTGCTATAAGATTGATATTGAACGTAAGATTCATCTTGAAGTTTGTTTTTTTGCCTTCTTGAAGGGAAGACTGTAGACTTGAGGAAAGCCCTTATGATAGTCCCACAATTGTCAATGCATGCAATTTCTTATGAAGAAAACTGCTTTTCCACTCTTGTCAGAGAAAAAAGCATGAGTGAGGGAGCCCACACTGGTGTGTGGGCAAATATTTGTGGGAAGAAAATATTTTTATATAGTGCTTGATATTTTTTCCACCATGAGTAGGTTGGCAAGATTCAGAGTTGAGAGACTGGAACATGGATAGAAGAACAGTGATCTCTTCAGAGAGGCCTGGAAAATATGCGAGATGAAATGGGAGAACTGAGGCACTTGTTTGGGGGAAAAAATGAAACAATTCCCTTTGGCTTCATACATTGCTCCCTGGTAAAAAAAAATATCTTCCCCTCTTAACCTACACAAAGTTTTCTTGTTTCTTTGTATCACTTCTGTGTGGATAAACCACGAATAATGCACTAAACACTGAGTTTTCATGAATTATCAAGGATTTTCTTATAGTACAGATCATTTCCTGAGGATGATGCATCTTGAAGATAACATGAAAGTATGGTACTCTTTAAATATATGTAATGACTTATGTTCGATTATCTTGAAACAAGTGATATACTTTAAGTTAAGAGAATAGAGAAAGCTTTTTTCTTTAGTACATGACAATAATCTATTTCTCAATAGGTAAAATATGTTCCTCAGCTGTGCCAGAGCAGGGAAAAAATTTATGGTTACTTGGAAGGTGTTCAGGCTCTGATTATTATCTTAAATGTTTGGAATGCAATAAGCCCCATGAAATTTAAAAAAACTATTTGAAATGCTTTAAGCATGTATATTAATGATAAATTAGCACTTAGTTGTTATATTTTAAATTTTAACCACATTCTCGATAGCTTCTCGGCCTTTTGACTAAGATCGAGTGTATTATAACTACATTCTCCACAGACAACCAATGTTTAAAATAGAACAGTAGATTGCTAAATTATTTAACTACCATAAATACATAAGAATCCGTGGCACTTGGGAAGAGGTGGACTCGAGGATAATGCAAAATTGTAAAATGTTATTTTATGCTAAGTTTCAACTTCCCTTTCCCAGCATGAACACCTGGAAACTTACAGGTGAAAGTTCCCACCTTCTTTTTTTGACTGTTGAGGTGCATATGATTTAATCATCATTTCCCTTTATCCTTCCTTACGTGGATTATCTTTCTTTAATTTGATACAGTTCAACTTAACATAGTGGTGTGTGCAAAGGGCAATGAGTTAGAGTGACATGAAGAAGAAAGAGGGAAAATAGTAACTTTCTAGATAAGAGGAAAGGTAGATAAACAGATCTTTTCATTGACATTTCACTGTCTTCAGGATTTGTGTGTCCCCAATTGGTGAAAGAGGAGAAGCTTAAATATAATATGTTTTAATAGTTTGTACAATATCTACCAATTTGATGTCATTGTATAGCGTAGATATTTGATACAATTGCTGATTTGTGAGCTTTCTGATCTTAAGAGAATTTTAATTCAGGTTTTCATTTTCATTCTAGAATCATAAAATTTTGGCACAAGAAGGGACTGTGATCATGACTGAGTCCCACCCTCCTTTTACTGATGGGTCACCTAGGTGTGGAGAGATGAAATTACTTGCTGAACATTATGCATCAACCCTGTGCAGAATCAGGCCTAGTGTCCTCCTCCTCCAACTTCCAGTCCAGAACTTTCTCACTGTGTTCTGCTGCCTCCTACAGTCTTGGATTCCTGGCTGGGCACCCAGTGTAAACTTTGCTGGGGAAAGTAAATCTACTTAGTATAGGAGTTTATTTCAGGATGTTCCAACCAGAATAGTTGGGTATGTGTATGTATGATCTTTGAGTTTGATGTCTGTTGTTACAGTTTTCTTTTGATATTTTAAGTTGTTATAAAACTTAAAAATATATGCATATTCTCAGGTGGATTTGTCCTAGTGGAGATGTGCCTGGAGTGCACAGGGGAGTGGGGCTTGGTGTAACAGCTCTGTACTCCACTTGGTGATGCTGTTTAGTTCACTGAGGTCCATCAGTGCTGGTGGGCTAGGGGTGAAAATGGCTTTGCCCTGCTCTCTAGTCTCTTAATACCTTTCAAATAAAGTGAAATTAATAATAGGTAAAAGTAAAGGTAAGAGGCAGACAACGAACAAGTTTGAGGGATGCAGCTGTTCTTATGCTGTGCATTCTACTTTTCTCCTCACTTCAGCCGCTCACTGAGTCTCACATGGGAGCAGAACCCACTGTCATTTCACATAGTCCCAATTGGGCATATGCATAGGAAAGAAGTCAATCCCCATGAGGTATAGGTTGATATGTGCAGGAAGTGATTCTCCCAGGGAGATAAGCATATTGCTCTTGGCTGATTGCTGGAGCTAAAAGGTGATTTCACAACCCTTGCTCATTATCTGTATATAGTGCTTTAGCTATTTAAAAATTTCCACAAGCATGGGTTGTTCACTGGGAAACACCTCAGCCTCTGACTTTTGGCACACTTATTCTTTTGTTCTTTATATTTTATTTTACTTATTTTTTATTTCAATTTTTTTAGCTTATCTATTTATTTTGAGAGAGAGAGAGAGAGCGTGAACAAGGGAGGGGCAGAGACAAACGGAGAGAGAGAATTCCAAACAGGCTCTACATTGTCAGAGCAGAACGGGAAGTCGTTTGTGAGATCAAGATGTGAGCTGAAATCAAGAGTCAAACACTTAACAGACTTAGCCATCCCAGGTGCCCCTTTCTTCTGTTCTTTAGCCAAGTTAACCTTGTGTTATCTGCCATGGTGGTACCAATGGGGACAAATCAGTTGATTTTAGTCCTTTAGTGGTCTGATTTGTCTTAATGAAGCAAATATGATTCATTAATATTAACAACTGTAAGGAAAAGCAAAGAATCCCAAAGAACAGAGAGTATTCAGAAACATGAACAGCAAATTAGGTGGTAATTGATGGGCTTTATTCTCATTTTTTGAGCTCTTTTTTTTTAATTGAAGTATAGTTGAAACACAATGCTACACTAGTTCCAGATGTATAAAATAGTCATTTGGCAACTCTACCTGTCATGTTATAATCACCAGAAGTGACTACCGTCTGTCACCATACAGCACTATTATAATGTTATGGACTATTTTTTATTGACATATAATTGACATATAACATTGTAAATTTAAACTGTACAATATGTTTATTTCATACACATATATTGCAATATTATTGAAGTAGTTCCCCCTCCCTTATCCCTGGGGGACATGTTGCAAAACCACTAGCGAATGTTTATATTTTCAAACTTTATTTTTATTATTATTTTTTTATATTCTCAAGCTTTAAATAAAATATATCATAGAAACTTTGTGAGGGTATTTAAAACATATATCAAAATTACCTAAATTAAATCTTATGGAAGAAAAATTATATCTGTATATCTGTTATATATAGAGAGATTAGCTTATATCTGTAGAAATTAACTTAAAGCCTAGTGGTAAACTATTGTTTATAAGTAACTCTCAATTCCTAATGGTGTACTGACACGTTCCCTCTGAATTTGAGGTATGTTTTCCAAAAAATGGATTCTATTTTATTAAGATCAAGCATCTTTTTAAGAAATGGGGTTTATTATTTATGTGATAATGGGGAAGATCTCCTACCTAAAATGATTTGCTCTATGTGATTTGAACATACTTTTCTTCTCTGTTTCCCCCCCCCCTTAATTTCTTCCTCATGAAGCTTGATTTCTGCTAGCAAACTGGTCTTTTAGTAAATAAGACCAGGATGCAAGGTAGACTACTGCTTGTGTTAGTGAGGTGAACAACCTTCTTTCCTGCCACTGGGGCGAGGGATGACTCAGTAGAAACATTGGAAGAGAGGAAGCTAATTTCGAAAAGTGGAGAACTGTGTCCCACATAAAAGGCCAATCAAGGTAGGGCTTCAAAAAGGGGTTGGCGGAAATAGTTGAGAGGTTAACTTTGAGCTGGTGAGAGATGAGTGATAATATTGAGCATATGAGGAAGTTCCAGAAGACCAAAGGAGGGCAGAGCCAAGAATTAAGAGTGCACCAAAGGCAAAAATAGATATTAAATTTTACATCTTGACAATGACAATATGAAAATTATAAAAATTTGAATTTTCTTCTTGACGTTTTAATCAAAAATTTTAAAAATATTTTTTGATGTTTATTCATTTTTGAGAGGCTGAGAGAGACAGAGTTTGAGCAGGGGAGGGGCAGACACACACACACACACACACACACACACACACACACACACTCTGAGCTGTTAGCACAGAGCCTGATGCAGGGCTCAAACTCACAGACCATGAGATCATGACTTGAACTGAAGTCAGATGCTTAACCCCCTGAGTCACCTAGGTGCCCCTGTTTTAATTAAATTTTTAAAGTTTTGAGGTTATTGAAAATTAGCATGTACTTTTAACAAATAATATAGGGAGATCCTACATACTCTTTACTGAGTTTTCCCCAAAAATAATGTAAGGCAAAACTATCATACAATATCACATCAGGCATTGACAGATACAGTCAAGATACTAAACAGTTCTGCCACCACAGGATCCCTCATGTTGCTCTTTAATAGTCACACCCACTCCCATCTTACGCTCAGCCACTGCTGAACCTCTGACAACCACTAATCTATTCCATTTCTATAATTCTGCCATTTCAAGAATGTCAAACAAATGGAATTATACATTTTGTATTCTTTTAGAGTTAGCTTTTTTCCCCACTTACTAAAATTCCTCAGATATTCATCCAGTTGTTGTATATGTTAATAGTTCATTTCTTTTTGTTATTAAGGAATAATCCATGGTATGAATGTACCACAGTTTATTTAGCCATTCACTTATTGAAAAATAGCTGGGTTGTTTCCAGTTTTAGGCTACTTTGAGTAAAGCTGCTATAGGATTTGTGTACAGGATTTTGTGTGAACATAGGTTTTAATTCCTCTGGTATATATGTGCTCAGTAGGGCAATTAAGGAGTTGTATGGCAGTTGCATGATTAGGTTTTTAAGAAACTACCAAATTGTTTATCAGAGTGGTTAATACCATTTTACACCCCAACCACCAATGTATGAGTAATCCAGTTTCTCCATATCTTCACCAGTATTTGGCGTTGTCATTATTTTTAATTTTAGCCATTCTAATAGGTAGGTGCATATTGACATCTGATTGTGGTTTTAATTTGAATTTTCTTTCTTTTTTTCCTTTTTTTTTTTTTTTTTTTTTGAGAGAGAGAGAGAGAGCACGAACACGAGTTGAGGAGAGGGGCAGAGGCAGAAGGAGAGAGAATCTCAAGCAGGCTCCATGCCCAGCACACAGCCCAACTTGGGGCTGGATCTTATTAACCATGAGATCATGACCTGAGCCAAAATCAAGAATCTGATGCTTAACCGACTGAGCCAGCAAGGTGCCCCTTAATTTGAATTTTCTTAATTGCCAATGATATTTAATATTTTTTCATGTGTTTGTTTTCCACAAGTATATTTTCTTTGGTGAAATATCTGTTCATGTCTTTTGCCTATTTTCTAACTAAATTGTTTATTGTTTACTATTCAGTTTTGACAGTTGTGTTTTTTTGGTGTTTTGTTTTGTTTTTGTTTTTTAATATTCTGGGTACTAGTCTTTTGTCAGATATGTGATTTGCAAGTATTTCTCATGTCTTTATTTTGTTTTTTAATCTTCTTAACAGGGTCTTCCACAGAGAGAAGTTTTAAATTTTCATTAAGTCCATTTCATCAATTTTTCTTATTATGGATTATGCTTTTGGTGTCAAATCTGAGAACTCTTTGCCTAGCCCTAGATTCCAAAGATATTCTCCTATGATTTTTCTCATTGCTGCAGCATAATTTGTTGAAAAAAATTATATTTCCTTCATTGAATTGATTTTTCATCTTTATCAAAAATTAGTTGTGCATATTTTCATGGGTCTATTTCTGGGTTATTGATTCAATGCTACTTATCTATGAGTCTATACCTCTGCCATATAGTCATGATTAATGTAGTTATATATTGCCTTAAAAATAGGTAGACTGATTCCTCTTACTCTTCTTTTTCAAAGTTTTAAAAGCTATTCTATTTCCTTTTTCTTTCCGTGTAAATTTTAGAATAATCTTGTCTATCTCCATAAAAAAATCTTGCTGTAATTTTGACAGATATTATATTATGTGTCCATTTTATTATCTTATTGAAGAACAAGCTGTTTCATTGCTTTTTTCTATTGTTTTTCTGCTTAAAATGTTATTGATTTCTATTATTTCTTTCTTCTTGCTTTGAGTTTATTTTATTTTAATTTTTCTAAATTCTGAGGTGGACTTAAGATTATCAGTCTGAGACTTTTCAATTTCTCTAAGGTATGCATTTAGGGTTATAAATTCCCTGTAAGTACTGCTCTAACATTATTCCCCAAATTTTGGAATAATGTATTTTCATTTCCATTCAGCTCAATGTATTAATTTTTTTCTTTGGACTTTCCTTTTGACCCTTCCTTTCTTCCTTCCTTCCTTCCTTCCTTCCTTCTTTCCTTCCTTCCTTCTTTATTTCTTTAAAAATGTTTATTTATTTATTTTGAGAGAGAGAGAGAGAGAGAGAGAGAGAGAGCGCCAGTGGGGGGGGGGGCATGATTATTTAGAAGTGTGTTTAGTTTTCAAGTATTTGAGGTTTTTCAATTTTTTATTTGATTTCTGGTATGATATCATTATGGTAGGACAACAAACCATATATGATTGCAATTCTTAAAATTTTTGGAGGTTGGTTTTATGGCCCAGGATATGGTTTATTTGATATATGTTTCATGAGCACTCCAAAAAATGTGTTTCCTGCTGTCATTCATGGAGTGTTCTGTTAATGTTAATTAGGTCATGTTGGTTGATGGTGGTATTAAATTCTTTATCCCTACTAATTTTCTCTCTAGTTGTTTATATTGTATTTTCATTTGCATTCACTTCACTGTATTTTTACTGAGAGAGGAATATTGAAGCCTTCAACTATTATTGTGGATTGTGGATCTGTCTGTTTCTACCAATTTTTGCTCCAAATGTTTTCCAACTCTGCTGTTTAATGCATACACATTTAGGGTTGCTATGTATTCTTGGTGGATTGATCCTTTTATCGTTATATAATGTTCCTATCTCTGATAATTTTCTCTCATGTTTCCTTTATCTGATATTAATATAGGTACTAATGCTTTCCCTTGATTAATATTTGCATTATAGAACTTGTTTCCTCCTTGACCTTATTTTCAGTCTGCCTATAACATTATATTTGAAGTAAGTTTCTTGTAGACAGCATTTATTCAAGTTGTGTTTTTAAATCTATTTTGACAATCTCTTTTAGTTGGTGTATTTAGATCATTTGCATTTAATATAATTATTGATATAGTAGGGCTTAAGTCTGCCATGTTATTTTTGTTTTTATTTTTCTGTTTGGACTCTCTACTTTTTCTTTTTCTTTTCTTTATTTTCCATAGAAAATCATGGAATTTTTTAAATTACATTTTGATTTATCCATTGTGTTTTTTAATGTATCTTTTTGTATAACTTTTAAGTAGTTATATTGCATATATAGGTATTGCATATATATATATATATATATACATTGCCTATATATCTTATTAGTCTACTGGTGTATGTATTTTATGAGTTCATTTGAAGTGTGGAAACCTTACTTCCCTTTATATCTATCCTTTATTCTTCCCATGTTTTACCTAATTGTCTTAACTATTTCCTCTGTGATTATTTAGAACCACATTAGTAATATTATAATTTTTGCTTAAACTAACAAACATAATTTAGAGAACTCAAGGGAAGAAAGAAAGTCTATTGTATTTATCCATACTTTTGCTTATGGAATTTTTCTTCCTTCTTGATGTCCCAAATTCCTTACTTTATTGTTTCCTTTATGTTTAGAGGACTTAGATCAGTCATTTTTTTTTAGGTAAGATCGGCTGACAAATCTGTGACAAGTTCTGTTATATTCCTTCATCTGAAAATGTCTGGATCCCCCCTCATTCCTAAAATATATTTTCATTTGACATAGGATTTTGAGTTGACAGTTATTTTCTCTCAGCACTTGAAAAATGCTTTGCCACTTCTTTTTGACCTCTATTTTTTTTATTACTAACCCATTGTCATTAAGATTGTTTGCTTTTTACAGGTAAGGTATTTTTTTTTCTCTTGCTGCTTTCAAGATTTTATTTTGTCATTATTTTCAGAATTTTGACTATAATTTGTCTTAGTGTGGGTCACTTTGGGTTTATCCTTCTCCACGTTTGTTCAACTCCTTGAATCTGTATGTTGTGTCTTGCCAAAATGCAAATTTTTCAGCTATTATTTCTTAGAGTACTTTCAGCCTCACCAACTTTCTCTTCCTTTGGGGGCACTCTCATCACATGAACATTAGATTTTTTTGTAATAGTACCACAGGTTCCTGAAACTGCATGTTCTTTTTCAGTCTATTTTGTCTGTTTTTCAGAATGGGTAATTTCTATTGCTATTTCTTCAAGTCTACTGGTTGTTTTTTCTTTCTCTTCCATTCTGCTTTTAACCCATTCATTATTTTTAATTTCCATTATTATGTTTTTCAGTTCTAATTAGCCACTTGGTTCTTCCTTATATCTTCTATTTATTTCATGAAACTTTCTATATCTTTGCCAAGACTTTGTATCTTTTTTCATTTAAGTTTATTTGTGGGTGAGGCCACAGTTCTTCTAGTGGTATTAGGCTGGATAAAATGATTAGTGTCTAAAACTTCTTATCTTGCTAAGCTGACCCTTCCTTGGTCCTTTGGCTGTAGAGAACAGATTCCTCCTGTTGGAGTTTTGTTTTTTTTTTTGGTTTTTTTTTTTTTTTTTTTTTTTTTTGTCTGAACTCTATTGTGTTTCTGGATTGTCATCTTTTTCAGCTTCACGTCTGGGTTATATGAAACAAAAAGAGAACCTAGGACACATGCCTGGGTTGTTCTTTGGTGCTGGGGTACCTAACTTCTCTTAACCTATTCTGCTTTCTTTTCTCCACATATTAGAGTCTTTTATGTTTGATTTATATGTAATGTTCGGTTATTTTAGTTATAATTAGTGGGAAGAATAGAGAAAAGTATGTTGACCCCATCTTCCTGGAAGCAGAAATCTCTTCTTAATTTTAATCACTTTTAAAAAATACACTTTGGTGTGTTGGTGGAATTATGTCCATGATACCCTCTTGTGATACAGAAATCTTGAGGATAGTGTATTATACTGCTTGGCTGTATTTGGCTAACTTGACAATTTTATGTTTATAAAATGTTATTTCCTGTTACTGGTTAAATGTATAAAAGAGATGTGGCAGTGGAAAAGGCAGCTTCATTCTCAATCAGCAGGCATAGTCTAAAGGAAGCCATGAGTATACTTAAGTGGCTCAGTTAGGTCTGAGAAAGAAATATTTTAGATAACATTCATCTGAACTCACAGATTTTAATTTAGAGAGAATATTCCAGCTATTGTAGTTGAATTAATGGAGTTTTTACTAAAGAAATTCTTCTAGTTTGAGTGAGTGAGTACTGCTACCTAACCTAAAATTATTATGAGAATGATATTTTAATTGGTATATGAGTAAAATGACAGTATTAACATCTAGTATGTAAACAATTTAGAGATGGAATTGATTATAGAAGGTAAAGATGATCTATTCTTTGTAATCATAACCAAGTTTAAAAGGGATTTGTCCACAACTTATGTGTAGTATATGGGATCTGATACTTTGGATAGGCATAGGATGTCAGAAAACTCATTTCTCTTTACAATATTAAGGTCGAGGTTAAGAATGTTCACATGAGGGGCACCTGGGTGGCTCAGTCAGTTCAGTGTCTGACTTTGGCTCAGATCATGATCTCGCCGGCTCATGAGTTTGAGCCCTGCATCAGGCTCTGTGCTGACAGTTCAGAGCCTGGAGCCTGCCTCGGATTCTGTGTCTCCCTCTCCCTCTACCCCTCCTCCGCTCTCACTTTGTCTCTATCAAAAATGAATCAACGTTAAAAAAAATTCTTTTAAAAGAGTGTTCACATGATTTGACTAAAGGAACAAGTGACCAAAGAGCAGAGACAGGATTCAAATCCAGTCCTGTGAGCTCCCAGCACATGGGCATTTCCTACTGAACCATGGAACTACTATGTGAAAAGAAATGTAAGCAACAGGAAAGAAAAAACTTCATTTGCTGGAAGCTTTTAAATCTTGCCAGGAAAAGAAAATGAGGAATTATTGCAAAGGAGTCAGTGATTAATGATGAGTTAATAAGATAAAATAAATATATTTTTATTGAATAATTAAAATATAAAAGAAAAAATGAATGTTAATATTTCTACAGTTTTATGTTTTAGATACCTATACTATCTATTTCCTTTGCACTTATTATTCATTAGCTTGGCATGTGGGCCAGTGGTTGCTCCTTGTTAGGGGGCTACCCTAGTTCTGTAGCTTATGACTCTTGAGACTGAGCTTTCCTTTTGTTTGAACCAAAAGCTGGGTAAAGATTCCTGGACTATTGCCTTTGAACTATGTGACTTGGGGAAAGTCATTTAACTTCTCTTTACCTCAGTTTTCTTATCTGGGAAATGGGGATGTTTTAAGACCTCAGAAGTAAATATATAATTTATAAAAAGAAATACAAATGACTCTTTTTTAAAAATTTTCTTTAATATGTATTTATTTTTGAGACAGAGAGAGACAGAGCACAAGCAAGGGAGGGGTAGAGAGAGAGGGAGACACAGAATCCAAAACAAGCTCCAGGCTCTGAGCTGTCAGCACAGAGCCTGATGCGGGGCTCCAACCCAGGAACTGCAAGATCATGACCTGAACTGAAGTCGGATGCTAACTGATTGAGCCACCCAGGCGCCCCCAAATGATTCTTAAAAATATGAAAAAGGGTTTCACTTTATTTAGGATGAAAGAAAGAAATACTAAACCTATACTGAGAAAGCAAATTTTCACCTCTAAAATTGGCAAGATTTGTTTGATAACACTCTTTGCAATGCTCTGGTGAAAGAGATGCTTTCATACATTGCTGGTGAGGGCATTCATCAGTACAATTATCTGGAAGGCAATTTGGTTATAACTAGAAAAATTAAGATTTATGGTGTCCCCAAAACTGATGTGGCAAATATCACATAGTTGAACATGGCATCTGCCCTGTTGCCCACATTCGGAGCTTAAGAACTATTTTACTCATCGTTACTCATGAGCGTGGTAGTTGGTAACCTGCCTGTTTTTCATTCCAATTCTCATAAGAAGTACATGGAAAAGAAAGACTACTAGAGACAATGACATTTTCAGCAGCAGGAAGTGCTGACTGACAGTCAAATAGTAAAACTACAAAAAATACATTTACATAGAGTAGTTATTTCATATGTTACTGAGTGGGTGAATAAGCAAACTTTCAAAAAAATTATTACACAATTGATTTAAAACCAGTTCTTGTGAAAAGCATTGGATGTTTTAGTTACTTGTGTGCAGAACATGAGTCAAGAATTAGTGTTATATTAAGTTGAATAAACTGTTTTATTCAGTGATGGTTTAATAATTGTAAAGGACAGAATTAACCTTATCAATCTTCAATGAAGGCAAGTGTGTATCTATAAAAAAATGTATGGACACATTGGAGTATTGATTCCACTTGTAGGAACTTGTCTCTGATATACTTTTACATGTGTGAAATGAATTGTGTTCAAGGCTTTTGTTGCAGCATTGTCTGTAACAGCAAATCACTAGAAAACACTCAAGTGCCCTACCATAGACATACAGACCTTCCTTGACTTATGATAGGGTTATAAACTGACCAACTCATCATAATTTGAAAATATCCCAAGTTGAAAATGCATTTAATACACCTAACCTACTAAGGATCATAGTTTAGCCTAGCCTGCCTTAAATATGCTCAAAACACTTATATTAACCTACAGTTGGGCAAAATCATCTGACACCAAGCTTATTTTATAATAAAGCATTGAATATCTCATGTAATGGATTTAACACTGCACTGAAAGTAAAATCAGAATGGTTGTGTGCATGTAGAGTGGTTGTAAGTGTAAGTATTGTATTTACCCTTGTGATTGCGTGGCTGACTGGAAGTTGTGGCTACTGCCACTGTCCCGTATCATGAGAGAATATCATACTGCTTATTGTTAGCCTGGGAAAATACAAAAATCAGAATTCAAAGTGAGGTTTTTATTAAATTTATATAGTTCACACCATCATAAAGCCAAAAAATTATAAGTCGAACCATCATAAATTGGGGACTATCCGTCTATACTTGAATAAATTAGTGTGCATCCCAGCAATTGAAGTTGTAAGAAGGAGTGAGAGCAATTGTAGAAAGGTTTGTAAGACAAAGATCTATATGTAAAGAAAATCAAAGTGTAGAAGATTGTGTAAAAAATGCTACTTTTTGTATATAAGGGGAGATATTAATTTAATTTTATAAAGTATATACTTTGCATGAAGAAAATCCCAGAAAGTATGTAAGATAAAAGTTGTCACTGTGGAAGAAGACTGGGAAGATGAGGTCAAGGTGAAATTGCACTTTATTATTTCTTTTTGAAACATGGGAATATAACTGAAATTAATAAATTTTAAGAAAGATTGAAGGACTTGGGCCTTAGAAATGATCTAAAAGATGGGAAAACAGAACTATAGAAAGCTTAAGTGATTTGCTAAAGGTTATTTTATTTAACAGATAGTAAGTGAATGAATTGAGACTAGAATTCAGGTCTTCTGACTTCTTTGTGCTTATGTGCTTATGCCATATGGACAATTTCCTATTATTTTACATCTTGCTCTCTTGGATACTAAATAGTCATTTAATTTAGTTTAAATTATATAAATTATTTAATTTAGATAATATTATTGATTTTCTTTAGAAGGAAATAAGATCAATTTATTCCCAGAGGAATGTGATCAAACCTCTCTGATGATTTCTTATTGAAAATAACAAAACCTAGATTCTTAACCATGGCCCATTACTCTTTTCCTTTCTTACTGGCCATCTTTCCATATCTTGAATTGTCAAGCTCATCCCTGCCTCAGGACCTTTGTTCTTGCCATCCTATTTTCCTGAAACACACTTCCCTCTGATCTTTATGTGGCTGGCTCCTTATCATTCATGTCTTGGCTTCAGTGCCAACTCAAAGACAGTTTCACTGACAACCTATGTAAAAGAACTAACCCAACCTGTAACTAACTCACTTTCATTAATCTGCTTAATTTTTTCGTAACACTTATTTTGTTGAATAGATTAATAAATTGGTATTTAACAGCTACACTTTCTTTACATGTGATCATTTTATCTTGTGGATCTAGTCCTGTTTCAAGTAGCCACACTACCCTGGCATGGTGCTGGCACCAATTCTTAATGAAAAATGCCAGATCTAGAACAGTGGTTAAATTCTTGTCTAGGGCCTTAAGAATCTGTTCATATTACCTTATAATCTTGACAACAAGAAGAAAACCAAAATAAAATGAACCTTATTCACAATGATCTGAGTGAACAGAATTATTGTGCCATATCCTTTCTGGAAACAGCATTGTTATCTTTTCAGAGTGACTAGTGTTCTATACATAACTTTTATAAAACTTAAATATTAAAATATAGTGAAAGTTGTTGGAATCAGGGAAAAGATTTATTTCCTTTGAGCAGTGATATTTAAACTTTTAACATGCTTCAGAATCACCTGGACATCTCATTAAAACATTGCTGGGCCCCATACCCACAGTTTCTGACTTAGTTCATCTGTGCATTTCTAACAAAGGCTTAGGTTATGGGGTTGACACTACAGAGAATTGTTATCTGAGAGCATTCTTACAGTACTTGATGATCAACAGCTTTGTAGTTTATGGTGGAGACATTTCTCAAATGACATGAGTCACTATAGAAATAAAACTAAACTAAAGCCAAAATATACTGCCAAATAAAATGGGATGAAAATAAAGCTAAGCATTTTCACATTTCGTTATAGATGGGCAAAGAAGTTAACATGTAAGAATAACGTCATTTAGTTTGCTAGCTAGGTGATAGAAAGATACTTCTTTAAAACAGGATTTTTTATTAAAGAGAGGTAACTGAAAAATGTATTCCTAGTTGGTAGTGGGAAATAGTGGAACACATTGATTATACTTTAATCAAAGTGTATATTTTTCTGTTGACTCCTGCATACATACAGCAACCCAATCCATCTCAGATCATCTATACACATAAATTCTTTTTAATAAAAAAACCTTTATTTAAATATTTCTGCTACAGAATGCAAACTGGTGCCACTGTGGAAAACAGTATGGAGGGTCCAGAAAAGTTAAAAATAGAACTACCTTATGATCCAACAATTGCACTACTAGGTATTTACCCAAAGAATACAAAAAAACTGTTTCAAAGGGATGCATGCACCCAATGTCTATAGCAGCATTATGTATAATAGCCAAACTATGAAAACAGCCTGTGTCCATTGACTGACAAATGGTTATAAAAGATGCAGTATATATACATACAATGGAATATTACTCAGCCTTCAAAAAGAATGAAATCTTGGAGGTAAGATGGCAGAGTAATAGGGAAACTCTAAGCTTGTCTCATCCCTTGAACACAACTAGATAGTTATCAAATCATTCTGAGTACCAAATAAATCAACTAGAGGTCTGAATGAACAAAAACTGTAAGACTACATATAGAAAAAGGAACCACCATTTGAAAGGTAGGAGGTGCAGAGGGGATTTCTTCCAGCTGAGGGCTGCAAGCAAGAGTGCTGGCTTTCTGCTGTTTTGACATAAACTCGGAACAGCAGTTTAATTGTGCCACTGCTTTTATTGCACAGGCCAGCAAAAGCCTGGCAAAGAGGTCCTCTAGAGGAGCAGCATGGGTCCACACCATGGGAATCCCTAAAATATGGAGTTTTGAAACTCAGTCACATGCCTGAAATAAAAAATCTTGGACATAGGCTAGGTGAACATAGGGTTCTGACAGAAACATGGGACACAAGAGGGTTATTAATTGCTTTTCTGTGAGGTTTCTGGGAAGAGTGGGGGGAAGGGGTGCAAACATTTAGCTCCAGGGCTATAGAGCAGGACTTAGCCATATGCTTTCTCCTGTCAGAGCTGAAAGACTTCAGGGAGCAAAACAGCGCCATCTAGTGGAGGCTAAAGCCACTTACACCGAGCCCCACTCACCCCCAACCTGGAGACCATTTCCACTGAAACAAGTCAGCCTGAGAATCAGCTTAGCAGGCCCCTTTCCCAGAAGGCCAGCACAAGCAACTCCTTTGGATGAAGTCTACTATAATGTTGCAAAGCTTCAGCTCTAGGGAAATAGGACCTAACTTCCATTTTACATTTATTCTTTATTTTATTTTTATTTTTTTTATTTATTTTCTTATTTTTTCAATTCCTTTTTTAAATTTTTACTATTATTATTATTTATCTTATTTTTATATATACATTTTTAAATATACAACTTTTACTATTTTATTTATTTTTTTACCTAAATCATTTTAACAAGAAAACCAGACACAGCTATGATCTAGTATTTTGTTTGTGTGTGTGGTTTCTTTTCTTTTCTTTTCTTTTCTTTTCTTTTCTTTTCTTTTCTCTTCTTTTCTTTCTTTACTCTTTTTCTTTCTTGACAAAAGGACAAGATGGAAAAACTCACTATGAAAGAAAGAACAGGCAATAGAACTCATAGCCAGGGATTTCACCAACACAGATATAAGTAAGATGTCTGACCTAGAATTTAAAAGCACAATATAAGAATACTAGCTGGGGTCAAACAAAAGCATAAAGGACACCAGAGAATCTCTTTCTGCTTATATAAGCAGAAAGGCCAAAATTAAAAATGCTATAACGGAGATGCAATCTCAAACTGATGCCATGATGGCAAGGAAGGATGAAGCAGAGCAGCGAATTTGTGATATACAAGATAAAATTACGGAAAACAGTGAAACTGAAAAGAAGAGGATACAAAGGCCAAAGATCACAATACAAGACTTAGAAAACTTAGCAACTTATTAAAGATGAATAACATTCATATCACAGGAGTCTCAAAAGATGAAGAGAGAGAAAAGTGGGCAGAAGGTTTATGTGAGCAAATTGAAGATGAACACTTCCCTAATCTAGGGAAGGACACAGATTTCAAAATCCAAGAAGCACAGAAAACTCCCATTAAATTCCACAGAAGCTGACTATCACCAAGTCATATTATAGTCAAATTCGCAAAATACATCAGACAAGGAAAGAATCCTGAAAGCAGCAAGGGGAAAAGTCCTTAATTTATAAGGGAAAACAGATCAGGTTCACAGCAGATCTATCCACAGAAATTTTGCAGGCCAGAAAGGGGAGGCAGGATATATTCAACTTTCTGTATGGGGGAAATATGCAGCCAACAATTCTTTACCCAACAAGGGCTGTCTTTCAGAATGGAAGGAGAGATAAAGACATCCCCAGACAAACAAATACTAAAGGAGTTCACGAGCACTTAACCAGCCCCATGGAAAATTTTAAGGGGGACTCTTTGTGTGGAGGGAAAAAAAGACCCAAAGCAACAGACTAGAAAGGACCAGAGAACATCCCCAGAAACACCAACTCCACAGGCAACACAATGGCAATAAATTCATATCTTTCAGAAATCACTCTGAATGTAAATGGACTAAAGGCTCCAATCAAAAGATATAGGAAATCAGACTGGACAAAAAAAAAAAAAATCCACGATCAATCTATATGCTGCCTACAAGAGGCTCATTTTAGACGTAAACTCACCTGCAGATTGAAAATGAAGGTTTGGAGAACCATCTATCATGCTAATGGATGACAAAAGAAAGCCAGAGTAACCATATTTATATCAGAAAAGCTAGACTTTAAAACAAGGACTGTAACAAGAGATGAAGAAACCATAGGGGTTTATCCACCAAGAAAATCTAACAATTGTAAATATGCCCCAAATATGGAAGTCAATTAATAACAAATATAAAGAATCTCATTGCTAATAATAAAATAATAGTAGGGGACTTTATCACCACACCTACAGCAATGTACAGATCATCTAAGCAGAAAATCAACAACAAAAAAAATGGCTTGAATGACACACCGAATCAATGGATGTAATAGATATATTCAGAACATTTCACCCTAAAGCAGTAGAATGCACATTACTTTTGAGTGCACATGGAACATTCTCCAGAATAGATCACATACTGAGTCACAAATCAGGCCTCAACTAGTAAAAAAAAAAAAAAAAAAAAAAAAAAGATTGAGCTCGTACCATGTATATTTTCAGATCACAACACTATGAAATTTGAAGTCAACCACAAAGAAAAAAATTAGAAAACCCTCAAATACATGGGGCTTAAAAAACATCCTACTAAAGAATAAATGGGTTAGTTAACCAACATATTAAAGAAAAATAAAAACATACATGGAAGCAAATAAAAATGAAAACATGACAGTCCAAACCCTTTGGGATGCAGCAAAGGCAGTCCTAAGAGGAAAGTATTGCAATTCAGGACGCTCAAGAAGCAAGAAAGGTCCCAAATACACAGCTTAATCTTACATATAAAGGAACTAGAAAAGGAACAGTAAATAAAGCCCAAAGCTAGTAGAAGAAGGGAAATAATAAATATGAGTGGAAACAAGTGATATAGAAACAACAACTAAGAGCTGGTTCTTTGAAAAAATAAACAAAATTGATAAACCCCTAACCAGATTTATCAAAAAGAAGAGAGAAAGGACAAAAATCAGAAAAGCACAATGAAAGAGGAAAGATCACAACCAACACCACAGAAATACAAATAATTATTTAAAAAAATACTATGAAAAATTATATACCAACAAACTAGGAAATCTGGAAGTAATGGACAAAGTCCCAGTAATACATGAACTATCAAAACAAAAACAGGAAGAAATACAAAATTTGAACAGATCCATAACCAGCAAAGAAATTGAATCACTAATCAAAAAATCTCCCAATAAACAAGAATTATGGGCCAGATGGCTTCCCAGGAGAATTCTATCAGACATTTAAAGAAGGGTTAATAACTATTTTCCTCAAACTGTTCCATAAAATAGAAGTGAAAAGAAAACTTTCAAACTCTTTCTATGAAGCCAGCATTATCTTGATTCTAAAATGACTGAAAAGGAGAATTACAGAACAATATCCCTAATGAAACTGGATGCAAAAATTCTCGACAAGATACTAGCAAATCAAATTCAACAGTACATGAAAAGAATTATTCACCAAAATCCAGTGGGATTTATCCCTGGGCTACAGGGCTGGTTCAATATTCACAAACAGGGGGACCGGCAAGATGGCAGAGAAGTAGGGAGCTTCCTACTTTTTCTCCAGCCTGCATCTCTAAAACAAGGAAGGACTGAAGCCATAAGACACTGAACCGCAAGAGTCTGGGAGGAGAAGAGACAGAGTCTGCTAAGAAGAAAGCCTCATAGGGCTACCTCAAGAAACAAGCCAAAGTACATGGTGGAGAGTCCCAAATTTCAATACTAGTAGAAAAATAAAATAACCAAAGGCACAACAAGAGAGACCAAGGAACACCCTCAAAAGAACATTTCCTAAATGGACAGGCCCTGAACAGTCAATGAGCCTCCTTTAATATAGCAATACTCACAGGTGCAGAGTGCATAACAAGCTTTTAAAACTGAAAAGAGACAGAAAGCTAGCCAAAATGATGAAACGGAAGAACTCTCCCCTAAGAAATTCCAGGAAGAAGTCACAGCCACAGAACTGCTCAAAACAGATATAAGCAACATAACGGAGCAAGAATTTAGAACAACTGTCATAAAATTAATAGCTGGGCTTGAAAAAAGCATGGAAGACATCAGAAAAGCTATTGCTACAAAGACTAGGGACCTTAAAAATAGCTGTGACGAGTTAAAAAAATGCTATAAATGAGGTGCATAATAAAATGGAGGCTGCCACTGCACGGATAGAAGAGGCAGATAGGAGAATAGGTGAATTAGAAGACACAAGTATAGAAAAAGAGAAAGCTGAGAAAAAAAAGAGAGAAATTGATACAGGAGCACAAAAGGAGAATTCGAGACCTGAGTAATACAATCAAATGGAACAATATATGTATCATAGGAGTTCCTGAAGAAGAAGAAAGAGAAAAAGGTCCTGAGGGGGTGCTGTATCAAATTATAGCCGAGAACTTCCCCAATCTGGGGAAGGAAACAGACATTGAAATCCAAGAGGCACAGAGAACTCCCCTCAGACGTAACTTGAAACGATCTTCTGCGTGTATTTTGTAATATTTCGTGATAGTGAAACTAGCAAAATACAAGGATAAAGAGAGAATTCTGAAAGCAGCTAGGGTCAAAAGGGCCCTAACATACAAAGGGAGACCTATCAGAGTAGTTGCAGACGTATCTACTGAAACTTGGCAGGCCAGAGAGGAATGGCAGGAAATCTTCAATGTGATGAACAGAAAAAATGTGCAGGCAAAAATCCTCTATCCAGCAAGACTGAGATTCAGAATAGAAGGAGAGATAAAGATTTTCCCAAACAAACAAAAATTGAAAGATTTCATCACCACCAAACCAGCCCTGCAGGAAATCCTAAGAGGGACTCTATGAGGGAAATGTTGCAAGGAATACAAAGTACCAGAGACACCACTACAAGCATGAACCCTACAGAGAACACAGTGAATCTAAAACCATATTTTTCAATAACAACACTGAATGTAAATGGACTAATTGCTCCAATCAAACGACATCCGATAGCAAAATGGATTTTAAAAATCCATCTATTTGCTGTCTACAAGAGACTCATTTTAGACCTGAAAACACCTTCAGATTGAAAGTAAGGGGATGGAGAAATATCTATCATGCGACTGGAAGTCAAAAGAAAGCCGGAGTAGCCATACTTATGTCAGACAAACTGGACTTTAAAGTAGACAGTAACAAAAGATGAAGAAGGACATTATATAATAATTATAGGATCTCTCCATCAGGAAGAACTAACAATTATAAACATCTACGTGCTGAATTCGGGAGCACCCAAATATATAAAACAATCACAAACAGAAACAATCTTATTGATAAGAATGTGCTAATTGCAAGGGATTTTAACACTCCACTTACAGCAATAGATAGATCAACTAGACAGAAAATCACTAAAGAAACAATGGTCCTGAATGACACATTGGAAGAGATGGATTTGACAGATATATTTAGAACTCTGCATCCTGAGGCTAGGGAATTCACTTTCTTCTTGAGTGCGCATGGCATATTCTCCAAGATAGATCACATATTGGATCATAAAGCAGCCCTCCATAAATATAAACGAATTGAGATTATACCATGCACACTTCAGATCACAATGCTATGAAAGTTGAAATCAATCACAGGAAAAAGTCTGGAAAATCTCCAAAAACACGGTGGTTAAAGACCACCCTACTAAAGAACGATTGAGCCAATCAGGCAATTAGAGAAGAAATTAAAAAATATATGGAAACAAATGAAAATGAAAATACAACAATCCAAACTCTCTGGGATGCCACAAAGGCAGTCCTAAGAGGAAAGTATATTGTAATCCAGGCCTATTTCAAGAAACTAGAAAAAGCGAAAATTGAAAGTCTAACAGCACACCTAGAGGAACTAGAAAGGGAGCAGCAAGAGAACCCCAAACCCAGCAGAAGAAGAGAAATAATAAAGATCAGGGAAGAAATAAACAATATAGAATCCAAAAAAAGCAGTTGAACAGATCAATGAAACCAAGAGTTTGTATTTTGAAAAAATAAACAAAATTGATAAACCTCTAGCCAGGCTCCTCAGAAAGAAAAGAGAGAACACCCAAATAGACAAAATCATGAATAAAAGTGTATCTATTACAACCAATCCCCCAGAAATACAAGCAATCCTCAGGGAATACTATGAAAAACTATATGCCAACAAACTGGACAACCTAGAAGAGATGGACAAATTCCTAAACACACATGCACTACCAAAATTCAAACAGGAAGAGATAGAAAATCTGCACAGACCCATAACGAGTGAAGAAATCGAATCAGTGATCAAAAATCTCCCAACGAATAGGAGTCCTGGACCAGATGGATTCCCTGGGGAATTCTACGAGACATTTAAAGCAGAGTTAATAACCATTCTTCTCAAGCTATTCCAAAAAATAGAAATGAAAGGAAAACTTCTGGATTCATTCTACGAAGTGAATATCACTTTGATTCCCAACCTAGACAGAGACCCAACAACAACAAAAAAGAAAACTACAGGCCAATATCCTTAATGAATACAAATGCAAAAATACTCAGCAAGACACAAGCAAATCAAATTCAACAGCATATAAAAAGAATTATCCACCATGATCAAGTGGGATTCATTCCTGGGTTACAGGGCTGGTTCGATATTTGCAAATCCATCAATATTATACATCACGTTAACAAAAGAAAAGATAAAAACCATATGATCCTGTCGATAGATGCAGAAAAAGCATTTGACAAAATACAGCATCCTTTCTTAATAAAGACCCTCCAGAAAGTCGGGATAGAAGGAACTTACTTAAATATCATAAAAGCCACTTATGAAAAGCCCACAGCTAATATCATCCTCAATGGGGAAAAACGGAGAGCTTTCCCTCTGAGATCAGGAACACGACAAGGATGTCCACTCTCGCCACTGTTGTTTAACATAGTGCTGGAAGTCCTAGCATCAGGAATCAGACAACAAAAGGAAATAAAAGGCATCAGAATTGGCAAAGATGAAGTCAAACTTTCACTTTTCGCAGAT
>CM053566.1:25891108-25970679 GCA_028646485.1 Cryptoprocta ferox | reverse complement strand
AAGAAATGGAAAAACATTCCATGCTCATGGATCGGAAGAATACATATTGTTAAAATGTCATTATTACCCAAAGCAATCTACACATTCAGTGCAATCCCAACCAAAATTGCACCAGCATCCTTCTCAAAGCTAGAACAAACTATCCTAAAATTTGTATGGAACCACAAAAGACCCCAAATAGCAAAAGTAATATTGAAGAAGAAAACCAAACGGGAGGCATCACGATCCCAGACTTTAGCCTCTACTACAAAGCTGTCATCATTAAGACAGTATGGTATTGGCACAAAAACAGACACATAGACCAATGGAATAGAATAGAGAGCCCAGAACTGGACCCACAAATGTATGGCCAATTAATCTTTGACAAAGCAGGAAAGAGTATCCAATGGAAAAAAAGACAGCTTCTTTAACAGATGGTGCTGGGAGAACTGGACAGCAACATGCAGAAGAATGAAACTAGGCCACTTTCTTACACCGTACACAAAAATAAACTCAAAATGGATGAAGGACCTGAACGTGAGACAGGAACCCATCAAAACCCTAGAGGAGAAAGCAGGCAACAACCTCCTTGACCTCCACCACAGCAATTTCCTACTCAACACATCCCCAAAGGCAAGGGAATCAAGAGCAAAAATGAGTCAATTAATGAAAATTCTCTAAAGAGCAGATTTTCCTACTGTTTTGGCATCTAGCATTACATGCATAATATACTGTCTTATAAGGAATGGAAACAGGTAGAATTCTTAGTCTTATCCAACAAGGCAAGCTTCTTTTAGAATATCACATGCACATCAAAATAGAATGGCAAAATCTTAGGGATGATGGATCAATGGTCTTCTGAACTATTTGTGTCTGTTGAGTATATGGTCAGAACCACTGAAGAACTTTGCCTCTTTTTTCAGAGTGAAAAGGAGCTTTGAGTGGTTACTAAACTGGAAAAGCTATTTAAGTTTACCATTTTTTAGAGAGAAAATAACTCCCAGTTGGATTATAGCAGCAGAGCCTGGCCTTTAAAATAATATTTTGTTTTATTGGAAACAAATGTTGCAAATGCTGGATTTCCTTTGAAATGAAGAGCAAAGTTCAGTTGAAAAAGCTAACAACTATATTTCTGAGAAGAAACCCTAAGGGTGTTCAAGGAAAAACATCAAAATGATGCAACCTCTGTAAGTCAGAAAACAGGCTTCCCTGACATGCTGAGAGGAGAGCATTTGAGAAAGAATTACGTGCTTTAACAAGCATTTCATTGACGATGTTTAACTACAAGATAGATTTTTATTTTTAGAACCCAGTACTCACACAACTTTTGGAAATCATTTGGAATAGCTCAGGATAAAATGATGTCAATGTCTATCTGTTTCTCCCTAGACTTTCCCTCATGGATTTGTAGGTGGGCTCTAACCTGGTGATTCGGTAGGACTTGATGACCGGGCAGTGCTTCACTCCCCCTGTATTGCTAGCTCTAATTCGGTATAGTGATAGGCTGGATATTTTGTAATCTTTGTTTTCTTAACTCTCTTACGATAAAATAATCCTGAAGGCTTGTGGGGCAGGGGTAGTTGTTGGGAATTCACATATATTCTTCCTGGAAATGGGTGCAGGATTTGAAGTCAAAGACCTACGTTAAAGATTCAGATGTGTGACCTGGTCAAACCACATAATCTTTTTGAATCTGTTTTCAACACTTGGTTTATCATTTTCAAACTACAATTGTGAATATTAGATAAAATAACTCATTCTGAAAAGAGCTTCATCCATGTCTGCTGAGCTTTAATGTGTTAGCTGTTGCCATTGTCCTTGCTGTTCAGGTCAGCCCGCAGAGTTGATACAGAGACTCACGGTGAGAACTTCCTGATATTCTTGTAGGCTGATCTCCTGGGAATATAGTATTGCCGTGGCACACCAGCAGAAGGCAGCACTATGTGGGATTTCGGCATGCAAAAATCAAGTTCAAGAATGGGAAATAAGAATTGAGAAGTGATGTGCTGAGCAGGATTTGGAGTCTCTGATCTCCACGAAACAGTTGGAGGTTTGCTATGATGTCAGCCTTGTGAGGGATCCCAGGTCTGACCAGCCCTGCTGCAGCGCCCTCCTGAGAGCTGTGATTCCCTGCAGCATGTGTGAGAGTTGGGGACCTACGTGTGGGCTGAGTCAGCACCCGGCTAGAATTCTGTCATCCAGCTGTTAGCCTTTTCTGTCACTATTTCTACTCCCCAAACCCCCACTATTCTATACTAACAAGTAGTGTAAGACAACCAGGGATGAGAGACTGAGGAAAAGAAAACTGGAGCAATACACTGCCACCAGGTCCTGATGGATCAAGGAATGGTGTCCCTTGGCCACAAAAACTGGATGAGATAACAGGATGAGACAGTGGCAGAAAGATAATCCCTGGTGTGGAGAGAAACCTGCTTCTCAGGGAAGGGGACATAAGCCATAGCTACCACCTCTGCCGCCTGGCTGGCATGCATCCTTTCTATCCTTCACTCCTTGATTGTCTCTTGTGGTCAAAAAGTACCTTTTTTATTATACCAGTCTAAGGTTTAAATTCCTTGAATCATATTGTCTTTGAATATCCTCCTTTGCTAATTCTGCACACAACCTTAACATTTGTAGAATTGCTCAACTGTTAGCTACAGAAACTATGTTCCTAAACAGTAATAAAGATTGTTGTTCACATGGGAAAATGAACTGTCTTTTAATAGCACAAGAAAAGAAAAGCACATATGCTTAAAACAGGCATTTTTCACATCTAAATTGGATTTAGGGCCTCTGAAAAATCACCACCAGTCACTAGACGCTTTTTAGAACATTTAATGAAAATAATAGCAATTCTATTTATTGTGTAAACAGTTTATACAAGAAAATATACAAAATGATTTCTATATGTGTTTCCATTTAATACATGGAACAACCCATCACTAAATGCTCATATGTGAAGAAGCTGAGGCTAATAAGAGAGGCTGAGTAACTTGCTCAATATTTGAAAAATGGACAAGCCAGGATGAGGAGCAGGTTTTTCTGCTTTCAAACCCATGATCCTCAAGTCCATCTGGAGATCTTGTATGGTTGTTACAGAAAATAATGTTGGTTGAAACGTGTGGTCAGAGCCTGCATGGGCCTTTGGGCCAGTTCTCTTGCTTTGTCTGTCATTCTGAGGAGGAGCTGTTCTTTTGGGCAAAAGGCATATGACAGCAGGAGGTCCAGATCGAGTTTAGATGTGCAGGCTGACGTGTTCGCTGAATGCATATGAGACCACTCACAGTGCAGGATGGAGCTGGAGTGGGGGAGACAAGATAGGCCAGAGGCCTGGTCTCCCCATGCTGCCACATTCCAGCATGTTGACTCCAATTCCATATCCTGAGACAGAAAAAACTCCCTGATTGCTGACATTCCGGGACTGGCTTGGTTAAACGGTCTAGGCCATGATGTTCTGTTGAACATAATTTCCCAGAACATCAAAATCAGACAAGGTCACTAGGTGGCCATGATAAAGTGAATAAAAAATAAGATCACTACATAATCACATCTGGACAAAAATGAAAATGTGCAAATAACAAATTCTTTCAAACATCCTCCTCATCCAGCTGTAGGACAACTGGTTCCTCTTTACCAGTTATAACTGTAACCCCACTCTGCTTCTCCCACTTTAAAAAAAATTATTTATTTATTTTGAGAGAGAGAGTGAAAGCAAAGAAGGGGCAAAGAGACAGGGAGAGAGAGAATCCCAAGCAGTCTCCACACTGTCAGCACAGAGCCCAACACAGGGCTCAAACTCGTAATCATGACCTGAGCCAAAATCAAGAGTTGAATGCTCAGCCAACTGAATCACCAGGCACCCCTGCTTCTCTCACTTCTTAATGAAAGTTATTAAGATATCACTTATAGAATTGACCCCACTTTGTGGCAGTACCCACCCCTAATCACCTAGCACAAGCCCAAACCCAATCACAGAACATCCCAACACCCACCCTCTCTGAGATTCCCTGTTATTTCCATGGTGTGTGGCCAACGCTGGTGTGAAAAGGAACAACAGCCCTACTTTATTTGGTGATGCTTTTGGCTGGAGGACATGGGCAGTTTGAGACTGGCTTCCCATATCTTTATGGAGATCTAGCCACTCTCACTAGTCTGAAGACATGTTTCTTCCCAAGTCTTTAGGAAATTCTTTGTCTCTTCCACAGGACTGGGTCTCATTTTGCTATGACCTGAAGTTATTTGTAGTTACCTTCCTAGTGGAGTATGAATATGTGTGTGCATGTGTGTGTGTGTGTGTGTGTGTGTGTGTGTGTGTGTGTGTGTTTAAATAGAGAGTAGGTAATGATCTACTGACTACTACTGAATTGGCAGCTTATGGGTGATAATCAATAGCAGGCTACCCTTCCTAATATACAGTAGGCATAACTATATAGTATACTTAATATATACTGCCAATCCAGACCCATTGGTCCTGATGTATTAGTCTCTTCCTCACAAGCCCTGGAGCAAGTCTTTCTCCTTGACACTGTACTTGTGTTCACTTAGGTCTTCTTCTGCTTCATCCCAGGTTGTGCAGACCCATCTGCCCTTCCCCATCTGCTCTTCCATGAACTGATCTACCAGGGTGTCACCCAAGTAGAGATCTCTCTTTGTTTCTTGCTGGTGAAAAATTAAGAAAGCATTGTTCTATCAATCTATCATAAGCCACACTTGTTGCCCCATCACTTTATTATGTGTAATTCATAGTTTAGTAGTTAATGATACTGTGTACTATTGTGAAGAAACTTTATAATAAGTATAAAATAATTTTCTCTCAAGTTTCACAGGAAGGGTAGTATTTGCATAAAAATGGCCCCCAAAGTTGTCCACATCTTAATCCCCAGAGCCTGTGAATATGTTACTTCACGTGGCAAGAGGAATTTTGAAGATATGATTGAGTTAAGGGTCTTGACATGGGAGACTCTCCTGGATTTTTTATGTGGGTGAATGTAATCAGAAGGGCCCTTGGACTTAAGAGAGGAAGGCAGGAGGGCCAATGTCAGAGAAGGAGACAGGAGAATGGAAGTAGAAGGAAGAATCATGTGAGAGCTGAAAGCAGCCATGAGCCAAGAAATGTGGGTGGCCTCTAGAAGCTACAAAGGCAAGGAACAGATTCTCTCCTAAGACTCCAGAAAGAATACTCTTGCTGACACTTTAATGCTAGCATGGTGAGACCCATCTTGGACTTCTGACCTCCAGAACTGTAAGAGAATAAATTTATGGTAATTTGTTTTACACACACACACACACACACACACACACACACACACACACTAAGAAACTAATATGGCAGTGAAGTGTATCTTTTAAGAGTGGGGATTTATTATAATATTGGTAAGTGGAACTTCCTTGTATCAGAGAGTTAGAATGAGGAAGAGTAATATGGACAATGTTTCCTATGAAAATCACTTCAGAAGCCACTGTACTGAGAAAGAGAGAAGAGGAACTGTGGACAGATGCTAAGGACTCATCCCTAAGGGCAGGCAGGATCTGTGAGCAGATGAGCCTCACAGGGCCACAGAGGAAGGGGGCCTGGGACCTTAATTCCAGAGCTTTTACTGGCATCTAGACCTGGAAGAGGCAGATGATCTGGAAGCCTTCATAAGGTCTTGTATCTGCATCTCAATGAGCAGCTGAGAACAATTCCAAAAAGATGAGCAACTGGAAGCAGGGAGGATGGCCTATTGGTGAAAGAAAAAAAAGTTAACCAGTGAAAATAATTACCTTGTATTGTAATGTGTTTCATTTAAATTCAGTTTTGTTTCTTTCACTTCCCTATTACACTTAGAAGAAGCTGACAGCAATATTTTACTCATTGCTTAATAAACTTTTTGTTTTTATTTTACACATTAAGATTAAGCTTATTAAGTGAGAGATCACTACTTTCTAAAAATATTTTTAAATTTCAGTGTAGTTGGCACACTGTTACATTAATTTCAGGGGTACAACATAGTGATTTAACTTCTCTATATATTATGCTCACCATATATGTATCTACCATCTGTCACCATACAACCATATTACAATGTCATCGACAATATTCTCTATGCTGTAACTTATTCATTCCATATCTGGAAGCCCATGACTCCCACTCTCTTCACCCATTTTTTCCCAAACCTCTAGTCCCCTCCCTTCTGGCAACTATCAGTTTGTTCTCTGTGTTTATGGGTCTGATTTTTCTGCTTGTTTATTCATTTGTTTTGTTTCCAAGATTCCATATATGAGTGAAATCATATGTTTTTTGTCTTTCTTGGTCTTTTCGTTTTGAGAAGCCTGGCTAGAGGTTTATCAATTTTGTTTATTTTTTCAAAAAACCAACTCTTGGTTTCATTGATCTGTTCAACTGTTTTTGTTTTTGTTTTTGTTTTGGATTCTATATTGTTTATTTCTGCCCTGATCTTTATTATTTCTCTTCTTCTGCTGGGTTTGGGTTGTCTTTGCTGTTCTGCTTCTAGCTCCTTTAGGTACACTGTTAGATTTTGTATTTGGGCTTTTTCTAGTTTCTTGAGATAGGCCTGGATTGCAATGTATTTCCCTCTTAGGACTGCCTTGCTGCATCCCAAAGAGTTTGGATCATTGTATTTTCATTTTCAGTTGTTTCCATATATTTTTAAATTTCTTCTCTAATTGCCTGGTTGACCCATTCGTTCTTTAGTAGGGTGTTCTTTAACCTCCATGGTTTTGGAGGTTTTCCATACTTTTCTGGTGGTCAATTTCAAGTTTCATAGCATTGTGATCTGAAAGTGTGCATGATCTCAATTCTTTTTTATTTATTGAGGGCTGCTTTGTGACCCACTATGTGATTTATCTTGGAGAATGTTTCATGTGCACTTGAGAAGAAGGTGAATTTTACAGCTTTGCGATGTAGATTCTAAATATGTCTGTCACTCCGTCTGGTCCAATGACCATTCAGGAGATGTTTTTTGAGAGTGTTATTTGCTCTCTGTTGTTGTGACTTTGGTTACTTTATCCCCCTACTCATAGTGATGTTTTGGACCCTCCACCATGTGTACTTTGATTTGTTCATTGAAGTAGCCCTGGAAAGGAAAATAAAAAGACAAACAGAAAACAAAAACACACAAACAAAAACAAAAAACCAGAAACACCACCTACAAGTAAACAACAGGGTGGAGGTGGTGATGAGGGAAGAGGCCATATCCCATATAAAGAGAGAAGTGACATGGCCGGAAAAAAAGAAAGAATAAAAATTGGCCAGAGAAACTATATGGCTTAATCCAGAAAGAGAGAAAGGAAAATTAAGAGGGAGGTGTGGAACATGTATCAAGAGAATGGATTAAATATGTCTGCTTAAACAAACCAACAACCAGAGTAACCAGACGAGAGGAGGGAAGAGATAAGAAGGAAAAACGGAAAGAAAATGTATCTATATACTAAGAATTTTCTGAGAATTAAACCAGGCAATACAGCAATGCAGGTCTGGAAGAGGGGTTTTCTGGTTCCTCAGTGTCTATCCCACTCCAGTAAATACACAGTTACCAGGCATGCAGGGGTGGTTTGGTGTAGGCGGGTCCTGCTTCCTCTGTGACCCCGCCTTGGTGGTGGTTGGGAGAAAAATGGCGACGCCCCAGTCTCTCCTTCACAGACCCGGGTTTCCAACGCACTCTGTTTGAGCCTTCCTCACGGTACTGTGGGCGCAAATGAGGCAGCTTGTCCCGCTCCACCAACTCCTGTCCCCTGGTGCTTGGCTGGGATTCAAAAATTCTCCGAGTGCCCCCCTTCTGGGGAAACACCACTCCATACTGCCTGATATGTGGTCCCCAGCCAGAGGACGCAGGCAGGCTTTGTCCTGTCCCACAGCACTCCAGGGAGGCGATCACTTTCTCCTACTGTGGACCACGCCCCTGACCTAGCCACCAAGCCCAGGGCTGGCTCCCTTCCTCCCCAGGTGTGCCATCCAGGTGCCAGACCCAGTCCAGAGAAAGCCTCGCAGTTAGATATTGGATCTTTCTCCATCCTGGTCTGAGATTTTTCACTTGTCCAGATAAAGTCCTATGCTTCCCCAACAGCTCTTTCTCTTCCCTTTGTCTCTCCACAGAAGTGGATCCCTCCCCTCCATTCATTTTATCTCTCCCAGTTTGCAATCACACACCTATGGCCTATCAGGATGTCCTGGTGGGTCCTTGGAAGCGAGACTGTCTCTTTGGCTTCAACACTTCTTTGTTTGAGAGAAGAGGGAAATTTGGATCCCCCTACTTCTCTGCCATGTTGGCCCCTCCTGATTTCCTTACTTTTAAGCAGAGATGACAATACTAACATATCAGAGTTGAATAGAGAATTATATGAGATAGTGTATGTATTAGCCCACTTATAGGGTCAAAGAGCAGTCCTCAATAATCACAATGGATGATTAGTTATATTTATTAGTTAATTATCTAAATGGATACGAGGTCATTGCTCTTAGTGTCTGTTGGGTTCTGTTGGGTCTGGTCTTAATTTCTTCTCTTGTGCTCTCTATCTACTGCTACATTCCCTTTGATCCAAACTTATCTTATTACTTCCAGTTGAAATTCTACTTTTCATCATATGTGGTTGGAGGTGGGCAGTAGGTAGGCTCTGGATACCCTCCCTGAGTCCTTTACCTTCACGATTTTATTTAATACTTATAGCAAGGCTGTGAGGCAGCACTATCATCTATTTGTTTTTCAGATGACAAAACTGAGATTTGCTGCTCCTAGTAACTTGGCCAAGATCACAGAGTGAGTGAGTGACTAACCAAGATTTAAACCTAGATGAGTCTGATTCCTGGGCTCTTATCCCTGCAGAGAGTTCTCTTCTCAAGCTCTGCTGCTTGCTTCACTCAGAACTCATAACTCTTTGGCACCATTTTTATGAAAAGGCTGAAGATTATCCTATTTAATGTTTTTTGTTTTAATACTAATTTAAACAGATATAGGCACCTCTGGTTTATTGGAGTATTATTTACAATAGCCAAGATATGGAAGCAGCCCAAGTGTCCATCTATAGATGAATGGAAAAAGAATTATGGTATATATACACAATGGAATATTATTCAGCCATAAAAAGAATAAAGTGCTGCCATTTGCAATGACATGGATGGAGCTAAAGAGTATAATGCTAAGCGAAACATGTCAGAGAAAGACAGATATCATATGATTTCACTTATCTGTGGAATTTAAGAAACAAAACAAATGAGCAAAGAGAAAAATAGAGAAAGAGAGAGAAAGACAAACCAAGAAACAGACTCTTAAATATAGAAAACAAACTGATGGTTACCTGAAGGGAGGTGGGTAGGGGGACGGGTGGAATACTTGAAGGGGATTAAGAGTACACTTATGATGAGCACTGAGTAATGTATAAAATTATTGAATCACTATATTGTACACCTGAAAATAATACAGCACTGTATGCTAACTATACATAGTTAAACTATATGCTAACTACACATGGAGTTAAAATAAAAAACTCAATAAATTTTTTTTCTATTTAAAATATTTTCATGATATGAAAGGTACTGGGCTTGGTTTAACCAAATCTTTATTTTTAAACAGTTAAGATTATTTCTCATTATAAACTAAACATTGTTATAGTTAAAATATTGCACCTGATTATTTATTAGAGGTAAATTCCCTGCAATGAGAATTGAAAATTCTAGGTCAAACAGAAACCATTTTTAAAGCTGTTTGATCTGTGCCATGACAGGGCCATGCAGGCAGGATTTTACACTACATAGATCTGCAATGAATGTAAGTTACAGTCTTTGTTACTGTGTATGATACTATGATACTATTCTTATCTCGAAATAGAATTAAAAATAATATCTTAGTCTTAATTTGTATAGAGATATTAATTTTTCCTATTTTCTAGCAATCATTTTTATTTCTTCACATAAAATTTTCCAGCTTATGAATCTTGCCAATTTTTCTGCAAAGATGTTGAAAATCAATACATATGATTGATTGATATGAGTATCAAAAAATACTATACTTTTGTAGGAGTTATTTTTTAAGAATATCAAGCTTCTGTTAAATATATTACAAATAGTATTCTGAGTTTGTGGTTCTCCTTTTATTTTATTTTATTTTTATTTTTTTAATGTTTATTTATTTTTGAGAGACAGACAGAGCACGAGCAGAGAGAGAGGGAGAGGGAGACACAGAATTCAAAGTAGATTCCAGGCTCTGAGCTGTCAGCACAGAGCCCGATGCAGGGCTCGAGCTCAAGAACCATGAGATCATGACCCGAGCAGAGTCAGACACTCAACCAACTGAGCCACCCAAGTGCCCCACCTTTTATTTTTTGACATATAAGTGTTTAATGATGTTGCATAGTAAAATACATTAAAGTTTTTCTATGTGGTTTGGCATTTCGAATAATGTTTACATGTTCATTTCCTAGGGCTGCATAACAAAACACCACAGACTGGATGACTCAAACAACAGAAATGTATTTTCTCACAGATTTGGAAGCTAGAAGTCTGAGATCAAGATGTCATCAGATTTGGTCTCTCCTGAGGCCTCTCTCCTCAGCTCACAGACAGCCTTCTGTGTGTCCTCACACAGTCTTTCCTCTGTGTGCATGAAACCCTGGTTTCTCTTTGCATGTCTAAATTTCCTCTTGTTGTAAGAACACCAGTCAGATTGGGTTAGGTCCCACCCAAAGCATTCAATGTTAACTTAATTAGCTCTTTAAAGGCCCTGTTTCCAAATATAGTCAGTCACATTTTTGAGATACTGGGGATCAGGACTTCAACATATGAATTTTGGGGGTGGGGGACACAATTCAGCCTATCATTTTTTATAAAGGCCTTTGCTACCTCAAGATCATATAAATGTTTATATCTCTTCTTAAAACTCCTGGTATCAAATTTTATATTTAAATTCCATTTAGAATTTATTTTTGATGTGAAGTGGGTTTTTACTGAAGAATATGTAGAAAGGTGCATCTATAATGTAAATATATAGCTTAAA
Organism: Cryptoprocta ferox; assembly: GCA_028646485.1. NCBI lineage: Eukaryota > Metazoa > Chordata > Mammalia > Carnivora > Eupleridae > Cryptoprocta > Cryptoprocta ferox. The sequence continues at coordinate 25,959,712 of CM053566.1, read as the reverse complement.
TGACAATAGTAAAACAAATACCCATGTTCTTACTACCCAGCTTCAGAAATAGAACATTATAATTCCTCCATGTGTATCAACACTAGAACATCTTTTTGCTTTCATTGGAGTTTTCCACATGCTTTTATATTACTAAGCCACACATTGGTTTTTTCCTCTTTTAGCTCTTTATATAAAAAGAATAACATAGTGATTATGTCTTTGTGGTGTGATTTTTATTTTATGCTCAGTATTGATTTCTGAGGTTCATCCATGTTGATGCATGCAGTTTATTTATTTTTACTGTTATTTAATAGCCATACTTTAAATATACCAAAATCTACCCATTCTGTTTTTAATGGATATTTGAGTGTTTCCAGCCTTTTGCTATTCTGGAAATGGTTCACACGTATCTGTGTATAAAATACAGAATTAGATATGAATTAATGAACACAAGGGTATATGTTTGTCTAGCTGTACAATGTAATAACAAACAGTTGATATTCCCATTAATGGGGATGATGGCTCCTATTATCCCACATCTGAGCTAACCTTTTTATTGCCATTCTTAAATGTTTGCCCAACTGTGAGGTGTGAAATGGTGTTTCATTGTGAATTTAATTTGCATTTCATTTATTAGTAATGAGATTGCGCATCTTTTAAAATGCTCATTAGACATCCATATTTTATCTCTCATGAAATGCTTATTTAAATCTTTTTGCCATCTATTTTTTAAAACATTTGTAAAATTTTATACTGGTTGCACATATTACTCTACTTTGTAGATTTTCTTTTCTTTATTTTTATGATGTCTTTTGATGAGTAAGAGTTTTTAACTTTAATTAGATCATACTTATCAATCTTTTTTTCTATGATTTCTACTTTGTGTGACTTTTCTTATTTATTCAGTTTTTACTTTAATTCCAGTATAGTTAACATACACTGTTACATTAGTTTCAGGTGTACAATATAATGATTCAACAATTACATATATCACAGTGTTCATCACAGCAAGTACACGTCTTAATCCTCATCGCTTATTTAACCCATCCCCCACAACCATCAGTTTGTTCTCTATAGTTAAGAGGCTGTTTGTTGGTTTTCTCTCTCCCTCTCCCTCCCTCCCTCTCTCTCTCTCTCTCTCTCTCCCTCTTTTTCTCTTTTATTCCTTTGTTCATATGTTTTGTTTCTTAAATTCCACATTTGAGTGAAATCATATGGTATCTGTCTTTCTCTGTCTTATCTTAGCATTATACCCTCTACTTCTATCCATGTCATTGCAAATGGCAAGATTTCAAAATATATAAAGAACTTATACAACTCAACACCCCTCTAAAAACCCCAAATAATCCAATTTAAAATGGTCGGAAGATATGAACAGACATCTCTCTGAAGAAGACAAAACAGATGGCCAATAGACACATGAGAAGATTATTGACATCACTCACCATCAGGGAGATGAAAATCAAAACTACAATGAGATATATCACTTTGCACCTGTCAGAATGGCTAAAATCCAAAATTCAAGAAACAAGTGTTGGCTAGGATGTGGAGAAAAAGTAACTCTCTTGCACTGTTGCAAACTGATGCAGCCACTGTGGAAAACAGTGTGGAGGTTCTCAAAAAGTTAAAAATAGAACCAGTAGTCACACTATTGGACGTTTGCCCAAAAAATACAAAAACACTAATTCAAAGGGATACATGCACTGCTATATTTATAGCAGCATTATTTACAATAGCCAAGATATGGAAGTAGCCCAGGTATCCACTGATAGATGAATAGATAAAGAAGATTGTATATATATATATATATATATATATACACACACACACACACAATTGAATATTACTCAGGATGAAATACTTTGTGTGGCATTATTACTATTTTATTTTATTTTATTTTATTTATTTTTAAATTGTATTTATCTATCTATCTATCTATTTATTTATTTGAGAGAGAGAGGAAACGTGTGAGTTGGGGAGAGGGGCTAAAAGGCAGAGGGGCAGAGGGAGAGACATCTTAAGCAGGCTCCATGCTCAGCACAGTGCCCAACACAGTGCTTGATCTAACGATCATGGGATCATGACTTGAGCCAAAATCAAGAGTCAGATGCTCAACTGATTGAGCCACCCAGGAGCCCCACTTTGTGAGTCGTTTTAAAGAAGATTTTCATTCCTCTGACATCATAAGAACATTCTCCCCTGTGTGCTTTTGTACCTGGAATTCTTGTTTATGCATTGTGTGAAGTAAGAAAACACATTGATTTTTAAAATATGGAAAACCAACTGCTTAAAAAATAACTATTTTTTGAAAAGCCAACCCTTTCCCCACAAACTTCAGTACTTGCCCTGTGACACATCACATTTTCATACAAGGCAACTTCTGTTCCTGTTTCTACTCCAGTGGTCTTTATTTTTTGGTCCCTCAACATTCCCACATTGTCTTTATTACTATAGCTTTGGAACAAAAATTTTTTTGTATTTGTTCTTGTTTTTTTGTTTGTTTTGCTGGCCTCATAATACCAGTTAGGTAGTGTCTACTAAAATTTACCCTTGAAAGCAGCATATAAAGTTTTAAATTTCCATATTTTCAAATGTAAGATAGCATCTGAAGTGGTGGACAGAAATCTTAGTAGAGTTTTTAAAAATATTTGCACGCAGATGGCTTGTTTTAGCCACTATGAAGTAGGAATATGTCAGAGATGAATTGGTTGCAGAAACCAAAGGGCAGCATATGTGCCATCTCTTTCAGCTGAACTAACACCTTTGTTTTACACAAATTTAGGGAGGCACTCCCTCTCTGTGGTTTAGTTATTCAACTCTGATCCTCAGTATTCATGCTTGCCACTTGTGAGTGACCATTCCTGGACTACAAACTCCAGGGGCTTCCCTAACAACATAATAGGCTGCAACCTGCCCCACCATAAGCTTATATGCACTGTCTAGGGTTTATTAGACTTTGTAAAAAATGTGGAAAGGCTTTAATGAACTCAAGAACAGTATTATTTTCCCACTGCTGAGTTAATGAGTTATCATCAGACTTGCTAGGAAGAGATCCTATGTAATGATGCTTTTTTAATCTCAGATTTTGTTGCATTCAGAAAGCATAATATTCTACATGCTTTTCATTATATCTAAAGCTACTGTCAGTTATTATGTTTAAAATGAGAAAGATAAACATCTTTGTACTTATTTTGATTCACTTTTTGTGAAAAAAATTTTTATTACAAAATCACCTTTGGGTTTGATTGAATAAAATAAAGCACAGTTAGAAGTTAAGTCAGTTAGAAAAATTTTTGAGCTTTCAAAGCAAGACCCAGATCTCAATATGTTTATTTATAATCTGATGAGAGGAGAAAAATACATCGACAGAGATATATAGCAAAAGCACTTAATTACGAAAGTGTATGGGCCATGCAAGCTAGCTGGGTAACATGGTAGAGGTGGGAAAATGGAGATGGGTTGATGGAGGATGAATCCTAATCAAAGGCAGAAAGGGAAGAGTCCATGTAAACAGCAACAGTAGACAGGAGCTGTGCCGGTCATGAACATTTCACACCTATAACTTCCCCCAATTCACTCTACTAGAAAAAAGAAAACAACCAATTTTCTTCAAAAAGATTTGCTATTTTCCCTACTTGATAACAACACTACCATCATAGAATTTCTTCATAAGATTTAAGACAACATGGGGAGCCTGGGTGGCTCAGGTCACAGTTCATGGGTTTGAGGCCCCTATCGGGCTCTGTGCTGACAGCTTAGAGCCTGGAGCCTGTTTCGGATTCTGTGTCTCCCTCTCTCTCTGCTCCTCCCCCACTCACACCCTGTCTCTTTCTCTCTCTCTCAAAAATAAATAAATAAATATTAAAATTTTAAAAAATTAAGAAACAAATAGATATCCACTAAAATAAAAGACTGAATATGACAGTAGAGAGGGGAAATGCCATATTGAAACTTGTGTCCAAAAAAGAAAAAAAAGAAAAAAAAAAGAAACTTGTGTCCAAATAAAGCAGGTCTTGTTGTCCAAGTTTTGCAAATCTTAAGAAAATATCACTAATAACAAGGTAAACCATATAGCTTTGCAAAATCCAGTGAGCCAGCATTTTAATCAAATGGTATTCCTTCCTTCATTTTCAATAGAATATTTTTGAGGTGTCCCACTGATGAAGGTGAATACTCATCCTTATCAATACACCTTTACTTATATGATGTGGAGCCATTAAACAGAATTCTCCTCATTTACGGGCACTAGCATTTATATTTATCTAGATATGTTTCTTGGGTTTGTGACAAATAAATTTAAAAAATTGTTTTAATGTTTATTATTTTATTTTTGAGAGAGAGAGAGAGGGAGAGAGAGAGAGAGAGAGACAGAACATGAGTTGCGGGGGGGGGGGGGGGGAGAGGGAGACACAGAATCCAAAGGAAGCTCCAGGCCCTGACCTGTTAGTACAAAGCCCTTTGTGGGGCTTGAACCCACGAACTGTGAGATCATAATCTGAGCCAAAGTCAGACACTTAACCAACTGAGCCACCAATTCAATTTTTACTTATTCGAACTGCAATCATATTTCTGAAGTTTTAAACATATAGGAGCATATGATGCTTTATTTTACCTCAACTAACACTGTGTGTATGATTTGTGTATAAAAATAATTATCAAGATTATTATTATCATTATCTTTTCACCAGCATCAAATTCACATATTTATCTCAGGTGGCAAAGAGATTAATTTAAGAGATTAGTCTTAATTGTTTTATTTGCTTTTTTTCCCCAGCACATCTTTGATACTTTGGAGTAAAGAGACTTATACAGGATAACACAGTTAATGAAATATTTTGTAGTGATGAACCACAACTCCTTGATTTATATTTATTCTTGCCCATAATCAAACACGGACTGAAATATAAGGTTAATTAATAATTTGAAAAATTAATCTAACTTCATCAGGTAATAACTCATTATGTAAGCATTATTTGCATAATTCAACTTATTAAATCTCAAAATGTAGCTTTATTAATTAGAAAAGAGTCTGTATTTATTCATCTTTACCAAATTTTGTTTTATTTTGTTTTGTTTAAAAAGAATAAGTATCTTGGCCAGAAAAGCCTTGGTGAATAGCTCCATCTACTTCATAATTAATGTCTGTTATCTCTATGTCCTAGAGATACATTGTGTCTCAGTTTAGTGTCTGCTATTAAAATGTCCTCTTTTTTTTTTTTTTTTTTTTTTTTGCCCCCTGCAGGGAATTGAGCTGGAGGGCCTGTCCTGGGAGCGGGAAGTCACACATGCTCTTCTGTAGCCTGTTCTGAACAGGATGGAAATATAAGTGGACCTGACCCTTTGGAAGCAGAGCCACCACAGCGGTGCAGCAGTGTGGTAGCCAGGAGGACCAACCATGGGATTGATGTGATTTGAACAGGAACCAATGGCCAAGAAAGAATTCTTGAGATGTTTTCAGTGCAAAAAGGGTGTTTTTATTATAGCACAAGGACAGGAGCTGCACTGGGGTTGTGAGGAGTGACTGACTATGTAAGACTTTTTATTATCCTATGTAGGGGAGGGTGACGTTTGGGTCCCAGGAAATTGAGTGTATATGTCTCTGGAGACTGCTTTTTTTCTTGTAAATCATTAAGATAGTTGCAAACTAATGGAGATTTATGTCTTGCATTACTGTGATCTCTATTAGTTGACCATTTGTTTTTCCCTTTCCTTTGTTCTTGGGCAGCCAGGAGTGCCTGAGGAATGTCACATATATACCACCCTTGGAGGAGGGGTTTGCTGGGTGTTAGCTTCTGCTTTGTCCTTAGCTTGCCTTTGGCTCCTCATCAGCATGAAGGAAGCTCACTCACAATGGGGGTGGCTGAGGGAGTGGCCCAGATGGGATGATCAGGGAATGCAGTAATGAAATGGAATCCACTGACCTGGAAATGCAACTGGGGCAGAGCCTTTCCCTTCTTTCTTTCTGGGTTCTGGACTGGTACTGGTGCAGAGCCTGAGGCCTGGGGCAGAGGAGATTCATCTTTGCTGCTCCAGCCCTCAGGCCCCTGATTTCTGGGTGGAGCCTGACTGCTACACCCCTACACCCAGGACAGGGTGAATTGAGTTCTGGTCACAGAGTGATGGGAAAGTAAGTAGTAGGAGATGAAATTATGTCTTAATTGATTTATTTAGTTCATTATTCATAGGTGAGAGTGATGTGGGAGACAAAAGAAAAACTTAAATTTCCTTACTACTTACAGCCCGTTGACAAATCCTTGAAACAGGCAGAGTGACCTTCCTCTGGGAGGTCAGCTGCCCTGATGTCCACACTTTGCTAAGGCCAAAAGGCAATCTTAACCTAACATTATCCTGACTCCCCAGGATCCTGTGAGTCTGCTTTAAACATATAAAAATTCCTTCAGAAACTTCTTTAACTCTACCCTCCAAGATGTATGTTAGCAGTCATCCTCCAAACTTAGGGCCCACTGAAATACATCTGAAGAGTCTCATGCCTGACAACTTACGAAACATTTATAAATGACCTTTTCCCAACAATAGCTAGTCCCCTCTGGGTCCTGAAAACCTTATTTCCAAAATTCCTCGTAGGCTTGTGCTGTCCCTAACCCCCTACCAACTTGAAAGTCACCAGTCACAACCCCAGTGCAGTTCTTTCTGCCCATGGGTCCTGTCCCCCTGTTTTAATAAAACCACTTTTTTTTTTTTTTTTTGCGCTGAAGAAGTCTCAAGAATTCTTTCTTGACAATTTGCTTGGAACCCCAACATAACCACATCAAGAGGAGAGAACCAATGTTCTTTCCTTTAGCATTAGAAGTTCAACTGTTTGGGGCACCTGGGTGGCTCAGTTGGTTAAGCATCTGACTTCGGCTCAGGTCATGATCTCAGGTTTGTGGGTTCGAGCCCCGTGTTGGGCTCTGTGCTGACAGCTAGCTCAGAGCCTGGAGGCCATCTTCAGATTCTGTGTCTCCCTCTCTGACCCTCCCCTGCTCACGCTGTCTCTCTCTTTCTGTCAAAAAGAAAAAAAAAGAAAAAAAAAGAAGTTCAACTGGTCAAATTATTCTGGGGTTCATAAAGAGCAAAATGTAAATACATCAATTATGTGTGAAGTGACTGCATTTCCTCCTTTCTTTTCCTTCTTGGATAAATTATGCTATTCTGGAAAAGTATATTTCTCACAAGACTATTTCTTACTAGCTAACTTTGAAAAACCTGACTTGTTCTGTCATATGTGTGTGCTTGTATGTGTTTTTATGGGCCAGCCTATTGTTCCTACTCTTGCTTTTGCAAGGATTATCTTTTTTATTATGTTTCATGAATAGAGTAGTATTTTATTTACCAGAACTTCTATCCTTATAATTTTTGCCTAATAAGTTTTTCTACTTCTTTTCATTTCTGCCTTCCATTTCTTTTTCAACTCCCTTTGTTTTGTGTACTTTCTGGATTTTGGCCCCTCTGAAACTGATGTTATTCTTGGAATTGAAATGCAGACAAAGATAAGTATCCTCATGGTGGTAGCAGTCACAGTTGAACTGAAAGTTTCTATTTTAATATTCTTGTAACTGAACCAACATTAATTCACTCCTCAGTGAGTCAGAAACTGTACCAGGTTGAGTTCTCTGACAAAGAAAATCTTTATTTGCAGCAAATAAGGAGATCATGGGGAATGGCTTCCAAAGCTGTGACTCTACTCTAGAAGGGTGAATGGGTTCCTTTTGTATAGGGTTAGGATGAATATTTAGATAGGGAAGTCTTGTCATCCTAGATAGAGGTGAGAATAAGGTTATAAATGCCTCTTAAAGAAACATGGCTATACATATGTTTTATGTTATGTAAATAAGGCTGAGCCTCCCCCTTGGGTGGAGATTTTCATATTATAATGAGGTAAAGGTATTTGTAAGTCATTCAGAGGTCACTCCATGGTCCAGTTGTGCAGGCGCCAGTCAAGTTTAGCTCAAAAGGTATTGGTGGTCTGAGTTGGTGAGAAGTCTTATCAGGGCAGTCACTATCACCTGGGGGCTGGTTTTGGGTTTCATTTCCCTGAGTCAAGAGGAAAGCTAGAAGGAAGAGCCTAGGGGGAAATGTAAGACAAAGGTTAATGAGTACAAGCACGTGGGCAGTGAAAACCAGGACTTGGCTAGTGACATTGTCACAGAGACAAAGTTTGGTAGTAAATAAAGAAAATGATTTCATATTGTTTATGGTAAAGCTGCAGGAACTTAGATGTCAGTAAGATTTGCTATCAAAAATAACCTCTTTCTTTTTCTTCTCTTTCTGTTCTTTCTTGGTTCCTTTTTTCCTCATAACACCAATAGAATGGTTGTGTTTGTTTTTGTTTTTGAGTGGATGCGTTTTAATGCCAGATTTGCAATGATCAAAATGTCATTGATCAAAAATGCTGTTCCCTAATATGGACCTTACTGTGCCATTCAAGTAAGTAGCACTCGGTGTGCTTTCTGTCCTGCTCCCAGTGGTAACTGAGAGAGGAACATAGCAGACAGGAAAAAAAGAAGTGTATACTGTGGTATTTTATGGTAATTGGCCTTATTTTTTATATTGACCATGGCGTCCAAACCCAAAACATGTGTCAATTATGTTGCCATTTTTAATTTGATTTTAGTAACCACAGGTTAAATTGATAAAAGTGGACACTGTTAATTTGACAAATACCTTTCCAAGTTAACCTACCCTCTCTGTTATTTATTTAATATAGATGGAATGTAGAATGGTTGGGAATACCAATAAAATGGATTAAAGTATTAAAATGATTGAACACCAGAAGCCTTGCTTTGATTCTGAAATCCTGGGGCCCATTAGCACTTAACATGGGAACTTTTTGTCCTTCTTTCCTGTTTTCACTGTTGTCTACCAACTTCCCCTTTCCCTGAGGACTAGACAGCTGATCTTCCTCTGCATGGACAAATTCAGCCTTCAGAGGACCATCTGATTACCAAGCTTTGAAATTCTCCCACCATATTCTATCCCACCACATTCACTCATACTCCATGTACAGAGCAGAGTTCACAACCACACCCTGACCTTCTTACAAGTAATTACTACTCTTCCTGATGATAGTCATACTGATGAAATTTGAAGTGGGGTTCATGAGCAAATAGCTAAGAAAGAATTCTTGAGTCTTTTCTGGTGCAAAAAGGTGATTTTATTATAGCATGGGACAGGACCTCGTGGGCAGAATGAGCTACATTGGGATTGTGAGGAGTGACTGACTATATACTTTTAAGTTTGTGGAGGGAAGGAGGATAGAGATAAAGTAGGTTCCTAAGTAATTCGGAAGCAAGGCTTTCAGGTAATTTGGAAGCAAGGCTTTCAGGACCTTGAAGGGTTAGTTGCTGTTAAGGTAAGGCTACTTTTAGTCTTTAATAAAACATAACCATTATGGCATTAAGGCAGCCATGAGTTCCTTGAGGAAGGTCATGTTCCGCATGTTTCATGTTCTGCATGTCAGTGGCCTGCAAGCTGTAAAAAGATGTGATTGAAGCTACATTTCTCTTGTTTTTGTTTCTCTCATCATTGCCCCCTGAACAACTTTGACCCTTAAATCTTTAAAGTTGTTGAAGGCAGAAGGTCTCATCTGTAGCTCCTTCCTGCTGAATAGGGACATAGATGTCTCTACCTATGAGTCAAGGTTGGTCAGTTGAGCATTTAATAGGAGTTAAGAAAGCCTAAGGCAGTTGTATCTAGGGTTGATAACATATGGGAGTCTCTTTGAGCAGAAAGGATCATCTGTCCATTTGAAGTTATGGCAGTGAAGGAGTCTTGGCCCCAGGTGGAGAGACATGGGAAAAAACAGCAAAACATGATTAGACTAACAAAAAGAAAAAGAAGCCCAAATAAGAATCCTTTGATAGTTGACAAAAATCCTCCTTTAGTCCAGGAGTTTAACCAATTATAAAAGGGAAGAGAGGGATCATTTAAAGCACCAATTTGAGTATTTATTCTAGTTAGAAATGGAGAAATATTTTTAAGGTATTCTGGAATGTATACACAGCATTTTGCCTTTATGATAGCACAAGTTCCACCTTGTGCAGTTGTTAAAACATTTAAAGCCATTCTATTTTATAGAACTGTTTTATGCATTTGAGTTGTTTTGGCGTTTAATAAAATGATGCTATTTTGAGAGTCATTTAAGGCCTTAGTTGTGTAGTAGGCTGTGTTAACCATCATATGGGCTCTGTTTTGTTTAGTAAGCAATCAAGTAATTAATAAGAGGCATTTTTATGGAAACAAAAGAAAAAAATATAGGTTAATGGTTAGAGCAAATTATAAACCCAATGTCTGAGTCTTGCATTCTCCTAGTGAGAAGATATTTAGATTTCAGGCCTGAAGCATTTCCAGGTGGAATGGGAACAGGCAGCAGGAATCAGATGGGTTTTTCTTATTTGACATTCAAATGCCTCTGGTGATCATTTTGAATGGCCCATAGAGCAACAGGCACAAAGATGGCCTGTACATGAGTTTTGTGGCAATTGTTTTAAAGCTGACCTTAAGTTGTCCAGCATCAGTTTTTAGGGCTTTAGGAAAAAAGGCAGTTTTAGCTTTTAATGACTATAAGTCAAGGGAAGGGAACAAGATTGGAAACCTTTGTTTCGAAAGCCTTAGCTAGGAAACCAGAATAATTCAGGAAATAGTATTAAAATCTAATATTTACAAAGATGTGTTATTAAAACACTTTTTATTATCACCCTCATTTTAATCAGAGATAGCCAAATCAAGAGTAATTCATTTGGAAAACAAGACCAATTTTAACACACTTGGCCTAATTATTTACATAAGCTCAGCAGAAATAGTGATTGATCCTATAAATCTTTTAAAATCTGTTTTGCCGGAACTTTTTATAAGGAATCTCCATTGAACTTTTAGTAGCTCTCTAGGCCAGAAGCCAAGCCAAACACCTGCCGTTAGACATGCCTGTAGTATCTGTAGGTTTGGGCAAATTCTTCTTCTCAAAGTTCCCAAACTATCTTGAGGTTCCTGCATCTGCCCGGAAGTGACAGTCTTTACTCACCTGGTAAGGCTGCTGGGAACTCTGTAAGCAAGGTATTAGGCCAACATATTCAAATGGGCTTTATTGGCTCCATAAAGTCAGCCTTAGTTCCTTAAAGCTGTCCGGTCATACCTGAGTCAATACATGTCCCTCTCAAATATGACATTCCAGTCAAAGCTTTGGCAGAGTAACCAATGTTTCCAATGGTGTCCTGTTGCAAGCAAGGAGAACAGATTCTTATTGAACTTATGCAAATGATTATAATTGCCATGAAAGAAAGAATATTCATTGAAAGCTTCTGAATTTTGAAGAGTTCAGGTAGGGAGAAAAGTTAAATGTCCCATTTGTTCACAAATTTATCGCATATCATAGATATTTTAAGAGAAAGTCTCCTTCTGGAAGAAGAAACATTAGAGAACCAGCAATGTTTCAAACAAGAGTCATAAAAACTGTAATCATCTTCTTCAGTTTATTTAGTTCCATGTTACTAATTCTTTTTCAGTTTGAATGTAGCCTTTTCGCTAGTTTTGGAAATTTTTACCCATTTCAGTTTTATGATTTTAAAGATATCAAAGACATGTATTTGTTGAAAGAAAGAAAGTGGGGCACCTGGGTGGCTCAGTCAGTTGAGCGTCTGACTTCAGCTCAGGTTGTGATCTCGCAGTCCGTGGGTTCAAGCCCCGCATTGGGCTCTGTGCTGACAGCTTAGAGCCTGGAGCCTGCTTCAGATTCTGTGTCTCCCTCTCTCTGCCCCTCCCCTGCTCACTCTCAAAATAGAATAAAGACATTAAACATTTTTTTTAGATAGAAAGAAAGAAAGAACGAAAGAAAGAAAGAAAGAAAAAGTCCTTTTTTATGAATCTCCTTGAAGACAAAAGACATTTTGCAAGGACATCAAAACAATAAGTGTAAATGACAAAAGACTCAAAAATGGCCATGGTTAAAGATCTGATGAGAGCTCATTATAATGCAGTTGACAAGGAAATCTGGTTATTTCTGTGACACATAATATTTCAGTAGATCAAGTGATGATCTTATACCAGGATATATTAAAACTTTAAGAGTTTCATATAATTTGTAAAATAGTTATAACATTTACTCATACAATATAACCCAAAGGTTTATCATAATTTCTTTGACAATTTGGTAATTTAACATACCAAATAAACAAGCTTAGTCAAAAAGATTTCATTTAGAATTTGAACCTTGGGAAATTTGTTTAAAAAAACCTCAGAAACTTATAAAGCACATGCCTAAATAGGATTACAGGTCATAACAAAACTTAAACCTTATTTATTTAACCAAGGTGGCAATAAGACATTTCAAAGGCATATATATAGGGTTATATAGTTGTTATCAAAACTTAGCTCATTTAATGAGAAGTTTTAACCTTTAAAATTTTTTTAAGTTTATTTAAAAAAAGTTTTTTTAATGTTTTATTTATTTTTGAGTGACAGAGAGAGAGAGTCAGAGCACCAGCGGAGAAGGGGCAGAGAGAGAGGGAGACACGGAGTCTGAAGCAGGCTCCAGGCTCCAAGCGTGAGATCATGACCTGAGCCGAAGTCAGACGCTTTACGGACTGAGCCACCCAGGCACCCCAAAGTTTATTTATTTTGAGAGAGACATAGACAGCACGAGTGGGGGAGGGGCAGAGAGGGAGAAGAAGAAAGAGAGAATCCCAAGCATGCTCCATGCTGCCAGCTCAGAGCCCAATGCAGGGCCCAAACTCACGAAACTGTGAGATCATGACCTGAGCCAACACCAAGAGTTGGATGCTTAACTGAGTAAGCCACCCAGGCACCCCAAACTTTTTTAAGTAACAAAAGACCTGATAAAGACAGAACATAGAAATTTTCATTTTCTGGGTAGACAAAAGAGGAAAAAAAATTTTTTTATTTACTTTTTTTTATCAAGAGCAGAGGAACAATCCAAGAAAACTTTGTCTTTTTAACAGCGACTTAAGCAGAATTTTAATCTTATGCCAGTGTACTTTTATTTTTTATTTTAAAAAAATGTTTTTACATTTATTTATTTTTGAGAGACAGAGAGAGACAGAGCACAGTGGGGGAGGGACAGAGAGAGAATGAGACACAGAATCTGACACAGAGCTCGATGGGGGGCTCAAATTCACAAACCATGAGATCATGACCTGAGCCAAAGTTGGACACTTAAGTGACTGAGCTACCCAGGTGCCCCTGCCAGTGTACTCTTTTAATACATTCATTTCGATCTTAATCTTGACCACATATAAAATTCTTTTCTAAAGTTTTACATTCACAAACCTTCTACAACTTTTTTTGCATTCAGATTTTGATGTAACCCCCCCCCTTTTAAAATCAGTCTTAAATTACATTTAGCAGAATTTTAACTCTTAGAAATCTTAGTCTCATGAATACTAAATACTAAGCAATCACAATTGTAACTGCAACTGTCTGTTACACCAGAATTCTTTTAGATCTGAGATTTATAAATACACTTTATAGTTTAAAAAACATATTTTTCATAGTACTTTTAATAAGTCTTTTAATAAAGCACATAGCATATTTCCCAACAGACCTAAGTATCCTCAGCTTTTCTGCAATAAGAAGTCAAAGGCAGATAATCCTGTTTAGTAGTTTCAGTATTTTCTCTTATTTGGAAAATGCCTAGATATCCAATGAATTCAACCTAATTTATCATTTAACTTAGCAAAACTTCAAAGTTTCAGGTTATCAAAGATTTTTATAGTTATTTTAACAATTACCCATAGGAACATTATGAGACAGACAAAATTAACAATCATTTTAAGTCATCCCTTCAGTGTGAGCCTAAAGGCCTTGTAGAAAGGATGCTAGCATTCCCCTGTTTTCCCATTATATTATAGACTGCAAAATGTGTGCTGGCGTATGGACTGAGATACCATGCCACGCCTTGCCTTGCAGTTCTTAACCCATGGAAAACACTAGAAACACTTAACAGGGGGAAAATTATCCAATTTTGTAACTGTCATAGTCAGTAGGAGGTACTGACAAAAAACAGTTAAGATAGAAATCCAACATAGTCTAAGTGACATTCTAACACATGTAGTCTTTTACAGTCAACTTCCCTAGGAAACAGTCTCTGGTTGAGTTTTAATTCAGTCTGATACTGATTTTGGCTGGTTCCCAGTGGAGGTGACTAAGCCAGAAGTAGCTAGACCAGAGGTGTAGAATGATTCACATTAGACCAATGAGGAGGAAACCTCACCTGGGAGTCTCTGAGATTGGCAGCTGTCTTAGTGACTTGGGTGGCTGTCCCATGACAAAGACAGACAACTCTGTATAAGAATAGGAATAAATAGAAGGCATCATATTTCTGGGTCTTATTACCATTCTGGCCAGGGTACTAACCTCCAGTCAAAAGGCAGGATTGGTCCTCCCCATAGAGTAGTCACGGGCTAGAGGATTGCAGCCTGAGCAACTGGCAAGAAAGTGTTCCAATAAAACCATACTCCTTGAAAAGCCCCTGGAATGAAAGTAAAGGAAAAGTACAGAAGTTATTTGTGAAGTTTACACCAAGGCTCAGAGGTCAGATGAAAAGACTCAAAGCTCGATGTAAGAGTGACAAAATGATAAAATTTCAAGTAGGGCTTATGAGCAAACAGCTAAGAAAGAATTCTTGAGATGTTTTTGGTTCAAAAAAGTGATTTTATCGTAGCATGGCACAGGACCCGTGGGCAGAAAGAGCTACACTGGGATTGTGAGGAGTGACTGATTATATACTTTTAACTTTGTGGAGGAGGGGGGATAGAGATAAAGTTAGTTTCTGAGGAATTGCTGTATACTAAACGCAGGCTGTTACAGGACCCTGAAGATTTAGCTATGGTCAAGATAAGGTTGCTTTTAGTTTTTTACTGCAATGTAAACATTAAGGCATTAAGGCAGCCATAAAGTCCTTTGGAAATGTTATGCACTGCAGGTCTCTGGTATCTATCAGTGGGCTGCAAGCTGTAAGAGGGGATTTAACTTAAACTACATTTTTCTTGGGGCACCTTGGTGCTCAGTTGGTTAAGTGTCCAACTTCGGCTGAGGTCATGATCTCACAGTTCATGGGTTCAGGCCCTGCTTCAAGCTCTGTGCTGACAGCTCAGAGCCTAGAGCCTGCTTCAGATTCTGGATCTCTCTCTCTCTGCCCCTCCCCTGCTCACACTCTGTCTCTTTCTGCCTCTCAAAAATAAATTAAACATTAAATTTTTTAAACTACATTTTTCTTGCCTTTATTTCCCTCATCAGTACCTGCTCCTGAATCTTTTATATCGACTACACTTACTATTCAATCACAGCTCAACATTTAGCCCTCTGCTGCTCCACTTTCTCCCATTTCTCCTGCTAGATCTTTTCTTCTTTCCTTCCCTATCCATTCGGAGAGTTCAAGATGCTTCACTGAAAAGGAACCCTCATGCACCCCTGGTCAGAGTGTAAATTACTGCAGGCATTATAGAAAACAATATGGAGGCTCTTCAAGTAATTAAAAACAGAACTACAATGTGATTCAGTAATATCACTTTTGGTATTTATCCAAAGGAAATGAAATCACTTTCCCCTACAGATATCTGCAGCCCCATGTTCATAGCAGGATTATTTATAATCACCAACACATGGAAACAACCTAAGTTTCTACTGATGCATGAGTTGATGAAGAAAATGTGACACACTAATGCACAGCATGGTGACTAGTTAACAGCACAATATTAAATACTGAGAAGTTGCTAAGAGGATAAGAGAGTAGATCTTAAATATTCTTACCACAGCAATAACCAAAAAGTGGTAATTATGTGAGGTAAAGGGTGTGTTAACTAATCTTATTGTGGCAATTATTTCACAATATATCCATGTACCAAACCATATTGTACATCTTAAACTTAGATTCTTTTGTGTCAATTATATCACAATATAGTTGGAGGGAAAAAAGATGATCCACCTAATCCACTCTATTTCTAGCATCTTCAAGCTTCATATTTAATTTTTCTTCTCTGCCTCTTCCTCCTCAATCCTCCCCATGGAATAGGGGAGTCTTCTTTGCATTTCTGACATGCCAGCTATAGACTGAGCTCCATCTGAGGTCTTGCTTTTCTGTTTCCCTCTTGTCTCTGAGGAAAGCAGCTCTTCCTCCAGCAAAGCCAGTGGGGGAGATGAGGCCACATCATCCCTTCCTTCACCCTTCATCCACAGCCCCTTCACCCACAGCCCCTACTTGGGCTTAAGATCCCATCTCTGGAGGCTGCAGAAGTACAAAAAAGTAGTAGGACAAGGGAGCAGAGAAAGACAGAGGCTGCTACTTTCAATGGGTAGTGTGGAAGCTCTCTCTAAGAATGGGGGCATTTGAATAGAGGCTGTGAAGACAATGAAGGAATGAGCCACCTAACACTGGAGAAGCATATTTCAGGGAAGCCACAGAGAAAATGGAAATGCTCTGTGGCAGGAAGGCGCTCAGAGACTTCAAAGGATGGCAAGTAGGCCAATGTGGTTGGAGGACAAGTAAGAGTAGGAGAGTGGTGTCCAGTTTATTTTCACAAGCCCCTCCTCTCCATATTAGCCTATATCACCCTGTCTGCTTGGAAAATATTTTCTCACTTTTACTTATTTTATTTTATTTATTTTTAATTTAAATCCAAGTTTATTAACACTAGTGTAATAATGATTTCAGAATAGAATTTAGTGATTTGTCACTTATTTATAACACCCAGTGCTCATCCCAACAAGAGTCCTACTTCATACCCCTTGCCCATTTAGCCATCCCCCCACCCAACACCCCACCAGCAATCCTCAGTTTGTTCTCTGTATTTAAGAGTCTCTTTGTCTCCCTCTCTGTTTTTACATTATTTTTTATTCCCTTCTCTTATGTTCACCTGTTTTGTATCTTAAATTCCACATATGAGTGAAGTCATATGGTATTTGTCTTTCTCTGACTGACTTATTTTTCTTAGTTTAATATACTCTAGTTCCATCCATGTTGTAGCAAATGGCAAGATTTCATTCTTTTTGATTGCTGAGTCATATTCCATTGTATATGTATATACCACATATTCTTTATCCATTCATCAGTCTATGGATATTTGGGCTCTTTTCATACTTTGGCCATTTTCGATAGTGCTGCTATAAATATTGGGGTGCATGTGCCCCTTCAAAACAGCACCCCTGTATCCTTTGGATAAATACCTAGTAGTGTAATTGCTGGGTTATAGTGTAGTTCTATTTTTAATTTTTTGAGTAACCTCTATACTTTTTTCTAGAGTGACTGACCCAGTTTGCATTCCCACCAGCAATGCAAAAGGGTTCTTCTATCTCCACATCCTCACGAACATCTATTGTTGCTTGAGCTGTAAATTTTAGCCATTCTGACAGGCATGAAGTGATATTTCATTGTGGTTTTGATTTGTGTTTCCATGATGATGAGGGATGTTGAGTATTTTTTTCATGGATGTCTTCTTTGGAAAAGTGTCTATTCGTGTCTTTTGCCCATTTCTTCACTAGATTATTTGTTTTTTGGGGAGGTGTTGAATTTCATAAGTTCTTTATAGATTTTGGATACTAACCTTTTATCTGATATGTCATTTGCAAATATCTTCTCCTATTCTGAAGGTTGCCTTTTAGTTTTGCTGATTGTTTCCTTCCTTATGCAGAAGCTTTTTATCTTGATGAGGTACAAATATCTCATTTTTGCTTTTGTTTCCCTTGTCTCTGGAGACATGTCAAGTAAAAGTTGCTGTGGCTCGGGTCAAAGAGGTTGTTGCCTGTTTTCTCCTCTAGGGTTTTGACGGCTTCTTGTCTTACGTTTAGGTCTTTCATCCATTTTGGGTTTATTTTTGTGTATGGTGTAAGAAAGTTGTCCAGGATCATTCTCCTGCATGTCACTGTCCAGTTTTCCCAACACCGTTTGCTGAAGAGACTGATTTTTTTCCCATTGGATATTCTTTCCTGCTTTGTCAAAGATTAGTTGGCAATATATTTGTGCGTCCTTTTCTGGGCTCTTTGTTCTGTTCCATTGATCTATGTGTCTGTTTTTGTGCCAGTACCATATTGTCTTTATGATTATAGCTTTGTAATACAGCTTGAAGTCAAGAATTGTGATGCCTCAGGCTTTGGTTTTCTTTTTCAGGATTGCTTTGGCTATTAGGGATCTTTTACAGTTCCATACAAATTTTAGGATTGTTTGTTCTAACTCTATAAAGAATGCTGGTGCTATTTTGATAGGGATTGCATTGAATATGTCGATGGCTTTGGGTATTAGAGACATTTTAACAATATTTGTTCTTCCAATCCATGAGCATGGAATGTTTTTCGTGTGTGTGTGTGTGTGTGTGTGTGTGTGTGTGTGTGTTCTTCAATTTCCTTCATAAGCTTTTATAGTTTTCAGTGTATAGGTTTTTCACCTCTTTGGTTAGGTTGATTCCTAGGTAATTTATGGTTTTTGGTGCAATTGTAAATGGGACCAATTCCTTGATTTCTCTTTCTGATGCATCATTATTGGTGTATAGAAATGCAACAGATTTCTATACATTGATTTTATAGCATACTATTTTTGCTGAATTCATGTATCAGTTCTAGCTGTTTTTTGACAGAGTTTTTTTTAGGGGGGGGGTCCACAGAGAGTATCATGTCATCTGGGAAGAGAGAAAGTTTGACTTCCTCTTTGCCAGTTTGGATGCCTTTTATTTCTTTGTGTTGTCTGATTGCTGAGGCTAGGACTTCCAACACTATGTAGAAATAACAGTGGTGTGAGAGGACATTCTTGTCGTGTTCTTGACCTTAGGGGGAAAGCTCTCATCTTTTTCCTGTTGAGGATGATATTAGCAGTGTGTCTTTCATTTATGGCTTTTATAATCTTGAGGTTTGATCCTTCTATCCCTACTTACTTGAGGTTTTTATCAAGAAGGGAGTCTGTATTTTGTCAAATGCTTTCTCTGCATCTATTGAGAAGATCATGTGGTTCTTATCCTTTCTTTTATTAATGTGATGTATCACATTGATTGATTTGTGGATATTGAACCAGCCCTGGATCCCTGGAATAAATCCCACTTGATCATGGTGAATGATTCTTTTAATGTATTGTTGGATTTGATTTGCTAGTATTTTGCTGAGAATTTTTGCATCCATGTTCATCAGGGAAATTGGTCTGTAGTTCTCCTTTTTTAGTGGGGTCTTTGTCTGGTTTTGGAATCAAGGTAATGCTGGCCTCATAAAATGAATTTGGAAGCTTCCTTCCATTTCTACTTTTTGAAACTGCTCCAAAAGAGTAGGTGTGTATTCTTCTTTAAGTGTTTGGTAGAATTCCCCTGGAAAGCCATCTGGCCCTGGACTCTTGTTTGTTGGGATATTTTGGATTACTGATTCAATTTCTTTCCTGGTTATGGGTCTGTTCCAATTTCCTATTTCTTTCTGTTTAAGTTTTGGTAGTTCATATGTTTCTAAGAATTTATCCATTTCTTCCAGATTGCCTAATTTGTTGGCATATAATTGCTCTTTTTGTTGTTTGTATTTCTGCAGTGTTGGTTGTGATCTCTTCTCTTTCATTCTGATTTTATATTTTTGGGTCCTTTCCTTTTCCATTTTGGCCAGTCTGACTAGGGGTTTACCAATTTTGTTAATTCTTTCAAAGAATGAGCTCCTAGTTTCATTGATCTGTTCTACTGTTTGTTTTTTATTTCATGATCACTGACTTCTGCTCTTATCTTTATTATTTCCCTCCTTCTGCTGTTTTTGGTATCTATTTGATGTTTTATCCCCCCAGCTCTTTTAGGTGTAAGCTTAGGTTTTGTATTTGAGACCTTTCTTCCTTCTTTAAGAAGGCCAGTATTGCTATATACTTCCTTTTTATAACTGCCTTTGCTGCATCCCAAAGCTTTGGGGATGTCGTGTTTCCATTTTCATTGGCTTCCATGTACTTTTCAATTTCCTCTTTAATTTCTTGGTTAACCCATTCATTCTTTAGTATGGTGTTCTTTAATCTCCAAGTATTCACAATGTTTCCAAACTTTATCTTTTGGTTGATTTTGAGTTTCATAGCATTGTGATCTGAAAATATGCAAGGTATGATCTCAATCATTTTGTACTTGTTGAGGGCTGATTTGTGACCAAGCATGTGATCTATTCTGGAGAATGTTCCATGTGTACTCAAGAAGAATGTGTATTCTGCTGCTTTAGGATGAAATGGTCTGAATGTATCTGTTAAGTCCATCTGGTCCAAGAGTCCATCTGGTCCATTAGAAGCCGTTGGTTCCTTGTTGATTTTATGCTTAGATGATCTACACATTGTTGTGAGTGGATGTTGAAGTCCCCTACTATTGTGGTATTATTTTCAATGAGTTTCTTTTTGTTTGTGAATAATTGATTTATATATTTGGGTGTCACCACATTGGGGGCATGAATATTTACAATTGTTAGACCTTCTTAGTGAATGGACCCCTTAATTATGGTATAATGCCCTTCTTCATCTCTTGATACAGTCTTTATTTTAAAATCTAGTTTGTCTGATATAAGTATGGCTACTCCAGCTTTCTTTGACAACCATTAGCATGACAACCATTGTTCTCCATCCCCTTACTTTCGATCTGAAGGTGTCTGTACGTGTAAAATTGGTCTCTTGTAAACAGCATATAGATGGATCTTGTTTTCTTATCCATTCTGATACCCTATGTGTTTTGATTGGAGCATTTAGTCCATTGATATTTAGAGTGAGTACTGAAAGATATTAATTTAGCACCATTGTGTTGCCTGTAGAGTTGGTGTTTCTGGTGATGTTCCCTGGTCTTTTATAGTCTTTGTTTCTTTTGGTCTCTTGTTTTGTTTCATCTTTTCTCCACTAAAGAGTACTTCTTGAATGTTCTTGCAGGGCTTGTTTAGTGATCACGAACTGCTTTAATTTTTGTCTGTCTGGGAACCACTTTATCTCTCCTTCTATTTTCAATGACAGCCTTGCTGGATAAATAATTCTTCGCTGCATGTTTTTTTCTAATTCAGCACGTTGAACATATCCTGCCACTTTTTTAAGGCCTGCCAAGTTTCTGTGGATAGGTCTGCTGCAAACCGGATCTGTCTTCCCTTATTGGTTAAGGACGTTTTTCCCTTGCTGTTTTCATGATTCTCTCCTTGTCTGTGTATTTTGTGAATTTGACTATGATATGCCTGGTTGATGGCCATTTTTTTGTTGAATCTAATGGGAACTCTGTGCTTCTGGTTTTTTTATGTCTGTGTCTTTCCCCAGATTAGAAAAGTTTTCTGCTATAATTTGTTCACATAAACCTTCTGCCCTTCTTACTCTCTCTTCATCTTCTGGGACTCCTATGATTTGGGTGTTATTTCCTTTTACATAAGTCACTGAGTTCTCTAAATCTTGTGCTCTTTTGCTTTTGTTTCCCTCTTTTTTCATGCTTCACTATTCTCCATAATGATGTCTTCTATATCACTGATTTGCTGCTCTGCTGGTCCAACCTTGCTGTCATGGCATCCATTCAAGATTGCATCTCGGTTTTAGCATTTTTAATTTCGTCCTGACTAGATTTTACTTCTTTTATCTCTGCATAAAGGGATTCTGTGCTCTTTTCAACCTCAGCTAATATTCTTATTATCATGGTTCTAAATTCTATCAGACATCTTGCTTGTATCTGTGTTGATTTTTCTCTTGGCTGTCATTTCTTTCTGTTCTTTTTTTTTTTCCTTTAGGTGGGGGGGGGTGAATTCCTTTATTTTGTCATTTTGGAGGAAGAAAAAACCAATAAAGTAAAAAATTAAAATTAAAAACAAAACAAAAATTAAATAAAGAAAGCTAGATCCTAGGTGTGTTTTGTTCTTCTTGTTGAAAGAAGCTTGAAAGGGGCACTTGGGTCACTCAGTCGGTTAAGCATCTGACTTCAGCTCAGGTCATGATCTCACGGTTTGTGAGTTTGAGCCCCACATTGGGCTGTGTGCTGACAGCTCGGAGCCTGGAGCCTGCTTCGAATTCTGTGTCTCCCTCTCTCTGCCCTTCCCCTGCTCACATTCTGTCTCTCTCTTCTTCAAAAATAAATAAACATTAAAAAAATAAAGAAAATGAAAAAAGCTTGATAGAATAGAGAAAAAGAGGAATAAAAAAGGGAATTAGAAGACCGAAAGAAAGAAAAAAGATAAGAAAAAATTTAAAAATTTAAAAATATATATAATAAAATAGAATAAAATGAAATAAAGAAAATGAAGTATAATAAAAAAATTTTAAATTAAAAGTATAGTAAAAATTTTTTAATTATAAAAAATTTTAAAGAAAATAAAAATAATTTTTTCTCTTTCTGAATCCAAGAAAAAGAAAAAAAGGTGAGAAAACCATTTAAACAGAAACAAAAAAACAGACTAATAAATGAATCAGCAAACAGAATGAAATCTGAATGAAGTTACATCCATTTTCCCCAGTTTCCCCTAGAAGTGAAACAATGAAGCCCTCTATAGTCAGTCCACAAAGCAGGTGGAGGGACTTGTGCTCGTCTTCTAGGGAATGTGCTTGGAAGGTGCAGTTGGACGGAGCATGGTGTAATGGCTCCATTCTACACTAGGTGGTGCTGCTTATTTACTGGGTGTGTCAGTTTGGCACACACGCATGTGTACACACATGTGGGTGTGAGGGAGATGTGGAAATGGTTTCACTCAGCTCCCTAGTCTTTGGCACAGGAACTTCACACTCTCACTGACCCATGATCAAGCACTTCTTTGTCTCAGGCCTCTGTCCACTCCCCACCTCTACCTTGTCTGTGTCCATCCAAGTTTTTCACCTGACAGGTGGCACCTCCCTCCAGAGTTATATCTCAAATTGGGTTGTGTTTTAAAACCCCAAACTTCAGAGACTCCTGTGACCTTGACCCAAGCTGACTCTCTGGGGTAGGGTCTTCCTGAGCAATGGCTGAGTGCCAGCTTGCCTCAGAAAATGTTTGTGGCAATGCGCAGCAGCAGAGGTTCAGAGATTGTGGCAAATCACAACACACAGCCAGCTCCAGATTTTGCCACACTCTGGTGTCTTTGTTCCAGTACCAGCAAACGTGGCTTCTCTCTAGGGTCCTCTGGGACCTTTGCCTGTGGGGAGGCTGTATGGCCTCTACCAAATGCACTCCAAACAGGGATACTGCTTCTTCCCATGTGACACATGGACCCCTCATACCCCAATGCCTACTCTTGGATATTTTCCCAAATAGGGAAATACCTCACCAGAGCACTGCCAGGCACTGAGCTCCAGAGCTTCAGATTCTGCGCTCCACTCTTTATAGAATCCTAAGGGTATTGAAACCCTCTCCTTTCAGTGGTTTTGGGGAACAGATTTCTTGTTCAGTCTCCTGTGGAAGTTTTAACTCTTTCTCTTTGTCTCCAGCTACTTTCAGGGGAGTGTTTTTCCTGCAATCTCTTGATGTACCACACTCTCCCCCTTTCTCTGTCCTCCATTCTCAAAAACAGCTTCCTACTCTCCGTGGCTTTTCTCCCCCCACCCCAGTTCACCTCTCTGCACCATGTACCTGCCAAGTTCTGTGGCTCAAGTTATGCAGATTGTTGTGTTGATCCTCAGATCAATTTTCTAGGTGTCCAAAATGGGTTGGTGCTGATCTAGCTGTGTTTCAGGGACGAGACAAGCTGATGGTCTCCATGCTGTTCCACCATTTCCCCCTCTCTTCACTTTTGAAGAAGCAACTCCCATGTTCCTACACCTGTGAAAACTGTTGAGGCTTCCTTGGACTTCCTCTGATCTTAATTTCTGTTTCACTACTAGACCATGAGTTTCTTAAAAAGATGGATTTTTTTTTCATTTTCTTATCTCTAGGGATCAGAATTATCACTGCTTAATAAATATTGAATGAATGAATAAATGAATGGAGCAATGAGTGATTGTGACATTTTCTTTTTCCTTTGCCTTGCCTCAGTGGGAGCCAGGTATATTAGGAGCCCTGGTAAACAGAATCTAGAAATGGTGGGTTCTGCCTTTCACCAGATTGGAGGGTCTTAGAAATGAGCCTCATGCCACAATTTCCTGCTGGTTCCCAAAGTGAGAGTGATGACTAATTGGCTACCCCTCCTTCTGTCTATGGTGAGACCTGTTAGGTAAATGGGTTGACCTCTCATCTGGCTTGGTGCTCTTTGTTTCTCCTTGGCTTTCTAAGAGTCATAGATGCCTACCTGGTACAAGGAACTGAAGACCTGAAGTTACTACCTGCCTTGGGTTGGAATCCAGAGTTATTGCTGAAAGGTTTATTTGCTTCACGCAGAATGAATGTCAGCCTGTCTGTGAATAAAGGGACTGGCCAGGCTTCCTTGTTCAGCTTTGCCTCTCACACAACTTTCTGTCATTTTAACGTTTACTCTGCCTCACTCAGATTTCTTTTTTTTTGTTGTTTGTTTGTTTTGTTTTGTTTACCCTTATTTTTTCTTTTATAGTTTATTGTCAAGTTGGTTTCCATGTAACTCCCAGTGCTCATCCCAACAAGTGCCCTCCTCCATACCCATCACCTCCCTTCCCCCTCTCCTCCTCCCCCATCAGCCCTCAGTTTGTTCTCAGTATTCAAGAGTCTTTCCCAACTATTTTTACCTCCCTCCCTCTCCCCAACTATTTTTCCCCTTCCCCTCCCCCATGGTCCTCTGTTAAGTTTCTCCTATTACACTTATGAGTGAAAACATATGGTATCTGTCCTTCTCTGCCTGACTTATTTCACTTAGCATGACATCCTCGAGTTCCATCCACGTTGCTACAAATGGCCAAATTTCATTCTTTCTCATTGCCATGTAGTATTGTATAGATAAACCACATCTTCTTGATCCATTCATCAGTTGATGGACATTTAGGCTCTTTCCATGATTTGGCTATTGTTGAAAGTGCTGCTATGAACATTGGGGTACATGTGCCCCTATGCATCAGCACTTCTGTACCCCTTGGGTGTATCCCTAGCAGTGCTATTGCTGGGTCATAGAGGAGTTCTATTGATAATTTTTTGAGGAACCTCCACAGTGTTTTCCAGAGCAGCTGCACCAGTCAGATTTCTTTCATGTCATAAACACTGTTCCTTGCCCTAACTACAGGAAGTAGATAACTTCTTCCTGACACTGAGAATGCCCAGGGCAGTGAATTATCAGGCCAGCCTTGTGTTGTGCAGGAAACTAGCCAAGACTGTTGTACAGGCAGGGTGGGAAGAGTGGGCAAAGATACTTGTGACTGGAGAAGTAGTACACAGTAGGACAAGAGAATCCAGATTTCTGAGAGACGATCTTAGCCCAGAAGAAGGCAGAGCTTTCAAAGCAAATGGAGAGGGGAGCATCAAAGCTGGGTCTTGAATGTGAACCAAATGAAGTGAAAGCAACACAAGAGGAAAGTGAGTTAAGTGAAAAAAAGTAATACACAGAAGGAGCATAGTGCAAAGAATGTTGGGGTGTGTATTGAAGGAGTCATATCAGAAAAAGACTAGAAGTGGGGAGTGGTGCAGAAATGAGAGGATCCAGACAGCAGAGGCCATTCCAATTCCCAGTAGAGGACCTGAGAGCTTTATCCAGGGCAGCCTCAGGGCGAGGAGGGTAAGTTAGTTATGTAGCAAGGCAGCATATAATTTATTACTCATAATATTAATAGTAAATCAACTATTCTCAAGTAATTCCCTTGTTTCTGAAAATCCCATATAAGGACTTACATTCAGTTATATTCTTTTTGTATAGAGACTTGAAAATTGATTGGCCCATGTCCCATCTAGTAATTAAGGTAGAATTAAAGGTAGACCAAGGTTTTAATATTAGCTCTGCCTCATATTAGCTATGACTTATGACATGCCTCTTACCCTACCAAGCCTAAACTTCCTTATTTGTAGAAGGGGGTATGATAATAACTGACTTGAATATTTAATAAGAAATTGCATGTGAAATTGCCTGGGGCATGGCTGGAATGTACTGTTTCATACTTACTATCAATTTTACATTTTCTGTGTGAAGCAAACTTTTTACAAAGTTACTTTTTACAAGGTAACTGGACCGGGCTGGATGGGTTTTCTCCAACTCATTAAGGTGACTCCAGGCACCAAACAGCTCACTTGAACTTTGTTCTTCCCTATCTTGGCTGGCATTCTTGTTCCTCTCTCAATCCCCCTCCTTCCCTCTTTCTTGCCTCTGAGGTTGTTGTTCTCTCTGCCATGTTGAGTTCTGTCCCCAGTCACGGTTAATGTGAGATGCTCAGTTGCCCACCAGTGGACATACTTTATGAAGATGAACCATAGTGGTTCCTAGCTGTCTTGTAAAAAGAAAGGTTTTAGAGATATTTCGGTGCTACTTCTTCTGACTGCTGCTTGTAGTCCTGTCATCTTTCCCCAGGAGGCTTGTATTCACACCCCATTTCTTCCCAGGACCTGTGCTACAACTTTCTTCATGTAAAACCTGAGAGCCCTCCAGCAGATCAATTTACCATTTAGCTATTTTGCAAGTCCTTTCCCAGATGGACTTGTGTAACTTGATGCTGTATTGCTTGGCAAAGGATTTGAATGTCTTTATAAGGTGGATAACCAGAAGATACAGTTATTAACTTGTAAATAATATTATTTAGATTTTAAGCATTTAAACCTGGTGACTCAATGGCAGGATGAATAATTGAATCAAAGTTTGTTACCTTATAATTTTCTTCTGGAAGATCTCAAAACTTTTCCTGGTTGACTTTTAAGCCACATTGCCGTCACCCTCTCTCACATTAAGTGCAGAAAACCCTCCTCCTATCCATAAACTCTCCAACCATTCAACTGAGTGAGTGACATGTTTAGGTTTAACCCATACCTACACAATAGAAGATGTTTGGCAGGATAAATCATATCCTCTCAGCCTAGACCAGAATAAAAATCTTAATCCTCTTACTGCTGGTAAAGGCCTTGAGAGTCTTGAACAAAGCCAATCTTGGCTATACTTCTATTTTTGAACCACTTGCTGGTTCAAAGTGTTTTATTTTGTGATTAAGTGACTATTAAATGTTTTATCAAATTTAATCTACCAAGTGCAGGATTCCCACTTTGTTCTTCTCATTATGATCAAATAATGAAAAGTTAAAACAAGTCTGTCTAATTTATTAGAGATTAATTCTGTTAGTATTTTCTCACTAAATTAAAACCACATAACTAAAAGCAAACAAAATTTCAGAATAAAAGCATAACTATTGCATCACTATTCTGTTTATTTCTATAATTTTAAAATAAATCTTATGACCAGAGCTCCTTTTCAGCACATGCCGTAATTTGAGTGTTTGTTGCCGTGGTAATGGGCTTTTATGGCTGTTTATACAATAAGGGAAACAATTGGAGGCTAGTCTTTTAGAACCCATTTAAAAATCTTCAGGCTCAAAAGAAGCACATGTTATCTTACAGGAATATTCCATCTGTTGCTGGAAATATCTAATCTCCCTTGCTGACTGGTTTTACATATCAGCTGTATGGGTTTAATTTAATGTCTTCCTTCTATCAATAAATAGACTCATTTCTGTGGGCTGTCAAGTTAAATTGTTCTAAATGTGTAGAACCACCAATCCCATTATCAATTTCAAAAGTAAATGGATGCCACCTATAACTCCTTTTGGACCGCAGATTGCCATACCTGAAATATTGTTGGTTGAGAGTATTTTTCCTTAACATGGAAAATAATGCATCATTGGAGTGATGGTCTTTAGAAAGCAACTTTGTAATTGGGGGAAATTTCAGAACTGTGGCAGATATTACATCCATGAATAATGGAAGGTTGACTGAATCTAGAGCAACAAAGTTAGAAATACAGAAACTGGGTCAAACATCATATGGCTGACAGAAGGTGGAGAAGTTTCATTCATTACTCATTTCCTAATTATCATGTTTACCAGAAGTGGTGGCTTAAACTCTCAAATGGGCTGGATTGTATTCTCTGAAAGTAAAAAGGCTATATTTGGAGATTAAACTTTGTGTAGGCTACCTTGATTTTCCACAAATTGAATTAACAGATATAGTGAGGTAAGCATACAATAATTCCCTGGTTTTTTTCTCTCACTTTCTTTAATATGACCCTTACTCTAGTTAGTAAGAGGTATCTGTGTTTCCTTGAAAAAAATTAAGCCATTATCACAGGAATGCAAAGAGAAGGAAATAGTCTGATGTTCTGCATTTTTATATTATCACAATAGGCTTTTTAACTCCAGATCTGAAATAGTAGTTTTGAAAGGCAATTTTTTTACTTTGAAAAAAATGAAATGAAGAGAAGGACCTTGAAAGTAAAACTGAAAAGACCTTGGAAGAGGAGGAGCACGTTGGAAGAACTTGCCCCAGCAATAAGAGGAAACGGTAAAGAAAGACAAGGGCCACCCTATTTTAGGAGAGGGAATAAGGCTTATTCTGGCTGAGAGAGGGTCTTGGAAGGTTTGTGGGTTCGGGGATGAAGGGACAGTCCTGGGTTTCCTGATGGGGACCAGAATCCTCATGGAAAAGCAGCATCCTTGCCAACAATGTGGGGGCCTCAGGAACCCCAGCCTAGGCTTGCAGACCTTCTGCTGCCAGCTGAATGACCAATGCTCACCACTGCTCCACTCCACTCAGTTCCACTTTCCATGGTTTCTGGAGGTCTTGTTCAACTGCTGCCCTCATGTCTCCATTGAATGTTCAACAGAAACAATGCCAATTTTTTTTTCCCTGAGACTCTTAGAATTCTAATTAGAAATTCCCCCTTTCAATAGCCTGGAAATGTCGTAAGCATTCCAAATGCCTTGCAGAGTCAGATACAAAATAGTCAGAATGAAAACAAAAAGGAAAGGAAAGTTATTTTAAAGGCTCTTTTTTACTCAATGTTTTAAAAATAACTCAATCTAGTTTTAGAAGGGGAAGCCTAGCCTAGAAAATGAACGCACAATGGTGGCTTGGACCTTATCTGGAGAACTACTCTGAAGGAGGTCCTAAGCTGCATAGTAAGACCGGGACCCATGAATGGCAACAGTTCCAGAAACTAGAATTGAGAGTTGATTGGGACTGGGATTGTGCTCATCTTCTGGGCAACCAACTCCCATTTCAGTCAGCTGATGCCCAAGACTGGATAATGAATCTTGAAAGACAGTTTGCATTCCCACCAATAGTGCAAAAGTGTTCCCCTTTCTCCACATCCTCACCAACATCTATTGTTTCCTGAGTTGTTAATTTTAGCCATTCTGACAGGTGTGAGGTGATATCTCATTGTGGTTTTGATTTGTATTTTCCTGATGATGAGAAATGTTGAGCATCTTTTCATGTGTCTGTTGGCCATCTGGAGAGCTTCTTTAAAAAACTGCCTTTTCATATCTTCTGTCCATTTCTTCACTGAATTATTTGTTTTATGGGGTTTTGAACTTGATAAATTCCTTATAGATTTTGGGTACTAACCCATTATCTGATATGTCATTTGCAAATATTTTCTCCCATTCTGTAGGCTGTCATGTGTTTTTCTTGATTGTTTCCTTTGCTATGAAGAAGTTTTTTCCTTTAAAATTTTTTAATGTTTATTTATTTTTGAGAGAGAGAGAGAGACAGAACACAAGCAGGGAAGGGGCAGAAAGAGAGGGAGACACAGAATCTGAAGCAGTCTCCAGGCTCTGAGCTGTCAGCACAGAGCCTGACACAGGTCTTGAACCCACAGACTGCGAGATCATAACCTGAGCTGAAGTGAGTCGCTTAACTTACTAAGTCACATAGGCACCCCATGGAGGAGTCTTCCAGGTTTTCCACCTGAGTATCATGTCATCTGTGAAGAGTGAAAGTTTGAATTCTTCCTTGCTGATTTGGATACTTTTTATTTCTTTTTGCTGTCTGATTTCTGAGGCTAAGACTTCCAATAATATTTTGAACAACAGTGGTGAGAGGGGTCACCCCTGTCGTGTTCCTGACCTTAGAGGCAAAACTCTCAGTTTTTTTCCCAAAGAGGATGAGTTAGCTGTGGGTCTTTCATTTATGGCCTATATGATGTTGATGTATGTTTCTTCTATCCTTACTTTGCAGAGGGTTCTTATTAAGAAAGGATGGTGTATTTTGTCAAATGCTTTTTCTGCATCTATTGAGAGGATTATGTGTTTCATTTACTTTCTTTTATTAATATGATGAAGCACGTTCATTGATTTGCAAATATTGAACCATCCCTGCATCCCAGGAATAAATCCCACTTGATCGTGGTGCATAATTCTTTTAATGTCTTGTTAGATTCGATTTGCTAGTATCTTGTTGAGAATTTTTGCATCCATGTTGATCAAGGAATCTGGTCTGTAATTCTCCTTTTTTGGGGGGAGGAATTTTTCTGGTTTTGGAATCAAGGTAATGCTGGCCTTCTAGAATGAATTTGGAAGTTTTCCTTCCATTTATTCTCCCCCCACTCCGCCTCCTTCTTTTAGAAAAAGAAACACCTATTCAAAAAAATAGGTGTTAACCCTTCTTTAAATGTTTGGTAGAATTCCCTTCAGAAGTCATCTGGCTCTGGACTTCAGTTTGTTGGGATAGTTTTGATTACCGATTCATTTCTTAACTGGCTGTGGGTCTGTTCAAATTTTCTATTTCTTCCTGTTTCAGTTTTGATTGTTCACATGTTTCTAGAAATTTGTCCATTTCTTCCAGATTGCCAAATTTGTTGACATATAATTGCTCATAATATTCTCTTTTTATTGTTTGAGTTTCTACAGTGTTTGTTGTGATCTCTCCTCTTTTATTTGTGATTTTATTTGGGGAGGGGAGGTCCTTTCCTTTTTCTTTTTGGTCAGTCTGGCTAGGGGTTTATATTTTGTTAATTCTTTCAAAGAACCAGCTCCTAGTTCCACTGATGTTTTCTACTGTTGTTGTTGTTGTTGTTGTTGTTGTTGTTGTTGTTGTTTTGATATTGATATTATTGATTTCTGCTATAATCTTTATTCTGCTGGTGTGGGGATTTATTTGCTCTTCTTTTTCCAGCTCCTTTATTTTTTTACTTATTTTATTTTTTATTTTTTAAATACAATTTATTGTCAAATTGGTTTCCATGCAACATCCAGTGCTCATCCAAACAAGTGCCCTCCTCAATGCCCATCACCCCCCTTCCCCCTTCCTCCACCCCCTATCAACCCGCAGTTTGTTCTCTGTATTTAAGAATCTCTCATGGTTTGCCTCCCTCCCTCTCTGTGTGAAACTTTCTTCCCCTTTCCCCTCCCCCATGGTCTTCTGTTAAGTTTCTCAAGATCCACATATGAGTGAAAACATATGATGTCTGTCTTTCTCTGGACAAATTATTTCACTTAGCATAATACCCTCCAGTTCCATCCACGATGCTACAAATGACCAGATTTCATTCTTGCTCATTGCCAAGTAATATTCCATTGTATATATAAACCACATCTTCTTTATCCATTCATTAGTCTTAGAAAAATGCTTTTTCTTAATCTATTGACAGGATCAAATGGTTCTTATCCTTTCTTTTATTAATGTGATGTATCACATTGATTGATTTGCTAATATTGAACCAGCCCAGCATCCCAGGAATGAATCCCACTTGATCATGGTGAATAATTCTTTTTATATGTTGTTGAATTCTATTTTCTAGTATCTTATTGAGAATTTTTGCATCCATATTCATCAGGGATATGGGCCTGTGGTGTTTTTTTTTTTTTCTGAGTGTCTGTCTGGTTTGGGAATCAAGGTGATGCTGGCTTCATAAAATGAGTCTAGAAGCTTTTCTTCTATTTCTATTTTTTGGAACAGCTTGAGAAAGATAGGTATTAACTCTGCTTTAAATTTCTCCTAGAATTCCCCAGGGAAGGCATCTGGCCCAGGACTCTCATTTGTTAGGAGATTTTTGATAAGTGATTCAATTTCTTCACTAGTTACGGTTCTGTTCTAATTTTCTATTTCTTCCCATTTGAGTTTTGGTAGTGTGTAGGTGTTTAGGAATTTGTCCATTTCTTCCAGGTTGTCCAATTTGTTGGCGTATATTTTTTCATAATATTCTCTGATAAATGCTTGTATTTCTGAGAGATTGGTTGCAATAAATCCACTTTCATTTATGATTTCGTCGATTTGGGTGTTCTCGCTTTTCTTTTTGAGAAGCCTGGCTAGAGGTTTATCAATTTTATTTTTTCAAAAAACCAACTCTTAGCTTCATTGATCTGTCTTACTGTTTTTTGTTTTTGTTTTTGTTTTGTTGATTCTATATTGTTTATTTCTGCTCTGATTTTTATTATTTCTCTTCTTCTGCTGGATTAGGGGTTTCTTTGCTTTCTGCTTCTAGTTCTTTTGGGTGTGCTATTAGATTTTGTATTGGGGATTTTTCTAGTTTCTTGAGATAGGCCTGGATTGCAATGTATTTTCCTCTTAGGACTGCCTTTGCTGCATCCCAAAAGGTTTGGATTGTTGTGTTTTCATTTTCATTTGTTTCCATATATTTTTTTAATTTCTTCTCTAATTGCCTGGTTAACCTATTTGTTCTTTAGTAGGATGTTCTTTAACCTCCATATTTTGGGAGGTTTTCCAGACTTTTTCCTGTGGTTGATTTCAAGTTTCATAGCATTGTGATCTGAAAGTGTGCATGGTGTAATCTCAATTCTTTTATATTTATTGAGGGCTGTTTTGTGACCCAGTATGTGATCAATCTTGGGGAATGTTTTATGTGTACACAAGAAGAAAGTATATTCTATTCCTTTAGGATGTAGTGTTCTAAATAAATCTGTCAAGTCAATCTGGTCCAGTGTATCATTCAGGTCCATTGTTTCTTTAGTGATTTTCTATCTAGATGATCTGTCCATTGCTGTAAGTGGAGTATTAAAGTCCCCTCAATTACCACATTCTTACCAATAAGATTGCTTATGTTTGTGATTACTTGTTTTTGTGTATTTGGATGCTCTCGAATTCTGTGTGTAGACATTTATAATTGTTAGCTCTTCCTGATAGATAGACCCTTTAATTATTATATAGTGTCCTTCTTCATCTTTTGTTACAGCCTTTAATTTAAAGTCTAGTTTGTCCGATACAACTATGGCTACTCTGGCTTTCTTTTGACTTCCAGTAGCATGATAGATAGTCCTCCATCCCCTTACTTTCAATCTGAAGGTATCCTCAGGTCTAAAATGGGTCTCTTGTAGACAGCAAATAGATGGATCTTGTATTTTTATCCATTTTGATACCCTATGTCTTTTGATTGGAGCATTTAGTCCATTTACATTCAGTGTTATTATTGAAAAATATGGATTTAGAGTCACTGTGTTCTCTGTAGGATTCATGCTTGTAGTGACGTCTCTGACACTTGTGTTTTTTGCAACATTTCCTTCATAGAGTAATCCTTAGGATCTTTTGTAGCCCTGGTTTAGTGGTGATGAATTCCTTCAGTTTTTGTTTGTTTGGGAAAACCTTTATCTCTCCTTCTATTCTGAAGGACAGACTTGGTGGATAAAGGATTCTTGGCTGCATATTTTTCCTGTTCATCACATTGAAGATTTCCTGCCATTCCTTTCTGGCCTGCCAAGTTTTAGTACATGGGTCTGCCACTACTCTTATGTTTCTATCTTTGTATGTTAAGGCCCGTTTATCCCTAGCTGCTTTCAGAATTCTCTTTATCCTTGCATTTTCCCAGTTTCACTATGATATGTTGTACAGAAGATTGATTCATGTTATATCTGAGAGGAGTTTTCTGTGCCTCTTGGATTTCACTGTCTGTTTCCTTCCCCAGATTGGGGAAGTTCTCAGCTATGATTTGTTCAAGTACACCTTCAGCCCCTTTCTCTCTCTTCTTCTTCTTCTGGAATTCCTATGATATGGATATTTTCGGTTTGATTGAATCATTTAGTTCTCTAATACTCCCCTCATGATCTTGGATTTTTTTATCTCTCTTTTTCTCAGCTTCCTCTTTTTCCATAATTTTATCTTCTAATTTACCTATTCTCCTTTCTGCCTCTTCAATCCACACTGTGTCTGGCTCCATTTTATTTTGCAACTCATTTCCAGCATTTTTTAAAATTCATCATTACTATTTTTTAGTTCCTTCATCTCTGCAGCAATAGATTCTCTGCTGTCTTCTATGCCTTTTTCAAGCCCAGCAATTAATCTTATGACTATTATTCTAAATTCTTGTTCAGTTATTTTGCTTATATCTGTGTTGATCAATTCTTTAGCTGTCACTTCTTCCTGGAATTTCTTTTGAGGAAAATTCTTCCGTTTCATCTTTATGGCGAGTTTTCTGTCCCTTATGAGTTTTAAAAGCTTGTTATGTGCTCTGCCTTTGCGTGCACTGCTATATTAAAGGCACTGTCCAGGGCCTGACCATTCAGGAGGTGTTTTTTGAAGAGTGTTACTTGCTGTCTGTTGTTGTGACTTTGTTTATTTTATTTCCCTACTCATAGTGATGTTTTGGACCCTCCTCCAGGGTGTTTTAATTTGTTCCTTGAAGTAGCCCTGGGAAGGAAAACAAACAGACAAACATACAGGAAACATGCAAACACACAAACAAATAAAACAAAGAAACAACAAACAAACAAAAACCCAAAAGCAAAAATCCAGAAACAACGACTACAAATAAAGAACAGGATGGAGGGGATGCTGATGGAAGAGCACATGCAATGATAGAAATGACAGGGGCGGGGAAAAAGATAAAATAAACACTGACCAGGCAGAGAGACTAAACGGCATAATCCAGAGAGAGAAAAAGGAAAATAAAGAGGGAGGCACGGAAAAAGAAACAAAGATAAAGTTCCCCAGACAGATAAACTATACGGCTTGATTATTCCAGAGAGAGAGAAAGGAAAGTAAAGAAAGAGGTGTAGAACATATAACAAGAGAATGGATTAAATATGTCTGCTTAAACAAACCAACATCCAGGGTAATCAACCTAGAGGAGGGAAGAGATGAGAAGGATAAAAGGAAGGAAGAATATATCTAAATAACAGGAATTGTCCTATAATTAATCCAGGCAATGCAGCAGTCTGGAAGAGGGAGCTGTCTGGTTCCTCAGCATCTATCCTGTTCCAGTAGATACACAGTTACCCAACGAGGAGGGGCGTGGCTTGGTGTAGGCGGGTCCCACCTTCACTGTGAGCCTGGAGGACCTATCCCTGAGGCCCCGCCTTGATGGTGTGGGGAGAAAAATGGCAAGCCACCAGTCTCCTCTCCATGGAGCCAGTGTCACAAATCACTCCATTCATGCTGTCCTCACTGTGCCATGGGCGCAGACAAGGCAGTCTGTCTAGCTCTGCTGACTCCCATGCCTCACTGATTGACTGGGATTTAAACTCTAACTCCGTGCACCCTGACACTGGGGAAGCACCTCTCTCTATGCTGCCCAATATGTGGTCCTGGCTCATTTTGTCCTGTGCCACAGCACTTCAGAGAGGGGGTCGCTTTCTCCTACTGTAGGCTGTGGCCCTGACCTACCACCAAACCCGGGGGTGGCTCCCCTCCTCTCCAGGTGCGTGAACAGGGCAGTCAGCCCCAATGGATCCCTCTCCATCCTGGTCCAAGGTTTTTCTCTTGTCCAGATACAGTCCTTTGGTGATGGTCGTTTTTTGTTGAATCTGATGGGAGTTCTCTGTGTTTCTTGGATTTTGATTTCTGTGTCTTTCCCCAATTAGGAAAGTTTTCTGCTAAAATTTGCTCACATAAACCTTCTAACCTTTTTTCTGTATCTTCATCTTCTGGGACTCCTATAATATGAATGTTATTCCTCTTTAATAAGTCTCTGAGTTCTCTAAGTCTTTTATTGTGATCTTTCATTTTTCTCTTGTTTTGTTGTTTTCCATAATTTTATCTTTTATATCACTGATTTGCTGCACTGCTTCATCCATCCTTGCTGCTGTCACTGCAGCTATTCGAGATGGCATCTTGGTTATAGCATTTTAAAATTTGGCCTGACTAGATTTTAGTTCTTTTATCTCTGCAGAATGGGATTCTCTGGTGTCTTCTATGCTTTTTTCAACCCCAGCTAGTATTCTTATAATTGTTTTAAATTCTAGTTCAGACATCTTACTTATATCTGTTGATTAAATTCCTGGTTGTCATTTCTTCCTGTTATTTCTTTGGGGATGAATTCCCTCTACTTGTCATTTTGGATGAAGAAAAATAATTAATAAAATAAAAAATTAAATTAAAACATTTAAAACAAAACAAAACAAACTCAAATAAAGGGAGCTAAACCCTAGATGTGTTTCAGATTGCTTGTTGATAGAAGCTTGATAGAAAAGAGAAAAAAAGAGAAAAGGAAAAAGGTAAAAAAATTTTTTTTAATTTAAAAAACTAAGTAATAAAATAGAGTAAAATAAAATGAATAAAAAAATAAAAAATTGCTTTCTGTATCCAAGAAAGAAAAAAGAAAACAACAAAAGCAAAAATAAAAGCAAAGAAAACAAACAAACAAACAAACAATGCAACCAGAATGAGGTTACATCCAGTTTCCCCTAGAACTGAAACTTTGCAGCACGCTAGAGTCAGTAATTTTAACAGGTGGAAGGGATTTGTGCTGGTCTTCTGGGGAATGTTCTGGAAGATCATAGGTGGACCAAGCTTAGTGTAATGGCTCTGTTCTCCACTTCGTAGTGCTACTTTGCTCATGGAGGTCCATCCATGTGTGCACACTCGTGGTGAAAACGGCTTCACCAGGATCTCTAGTCTTTGTGCTGGGATTTCATGCCCTCACACACACAGGTACAATCAAGCACTTTTCCTTTGTCTCAGACTTCTTTCTGCTCCCTGACTCTGTCTGCTCCCTGCTTCCACCCTGTTTGTGTCCAAGCTGTCTGCATGCCTGGTGGTGCCTCCTTCCAGAGTTTTATCTCATATGGGGCTATGTCTCAAAATCCCACACTTCAGAGATCTCTACATCTGTACTTAGTTCTCTGGTGGAGGGTATCTCTGAACAATGGACAGATTCTGGCTTGTCCCAGAAAACATTCATGCAATCGTGCAGTAACAGAGGTTCTGAGTTTATGGCAAATCACAACACACAGCTGGTACCAGGTTTCACCATACTCTGGTGTCTTTGTCCCAATAGCAGCAAATGTGGGCCCTCTCTGGGATCCATGGGGCCCTTTGTCTGCAGGGAGGCCAAATAGCCTCTACAAAATGCACTCCAAAGAGGGGAATTGCTTTTCCCCATGTGGTACATGGATTCCTCAGACCACGTTGCCTGCTCCCGGAAATTTGTCTTATTTCCTCACCAGAGCACTACCAGGCACTGAGCCCAAAACTTCAGACTCTGTGCTCCACAGTTTATAGAATTCCGGTGAGATTGAAACCCTCTCATTTCTCCCCACCAATGGTTTTGGGGAAAAAATTTCTTGCTCAGTCCCCTGCAAGGGTTTTCACTCATTCTCTCTCTCTCTCTCTCTCTCTCTCTCTCTCTCTCTCTCTCTCTCTCTCTCCAGCTACTTTCAGGAAGAGTGATTTTCTTGCATGATGCCAATGCACTACCCTCTCCCCCTTCTCTTTCCTCTCTACATGAAAATGGCTCCCTACCTTCCATGGCTCTGTGGCTTTTCCCTTCCCCAATTCACCTCTCTGCACCGCACACCTGGCAAGTGCTCTGGCTCAAATTATGCACATTATTGTGTTAATCCTCAGATAAATTTCCTATGTGTTCAAAATGGGTTGATGCTGATCTAGCTGCATTTCAAGGATGAGACAATCTCAGAGTCCTAATACTACTCTGCCATCTTAACTACTTGTCAATCTTATTTTCTGATCTTTGGTGACAACTGGAGCTGACTTCTGCTGAGAAGGTTCCTTTAAAAATCCAATATTGTGAGAGGAACCAGCAAAAAGATGGGATTGAGTGGAGGAAAGTTCAGGCCAGCTCTGTGGCCTCGGGGGAGACTGGCTT
Source organism: Cryptoprocta ferox (assembly GCA_028646485.1). Lineage (NCBI taxonomy): Eukaryota > Metazoa > Chordata > Mammalia > Carnivora > Eupleridae > Cryptoprocta > Cryptoprocta ferox. The sequence goes on along the minus strand of CM053566.1, from coordinate 25,921,954 downwards.
GTTTTCCTAGCTTTGTTGTGCACTCTTTACTTCAAAGCACCAGGACACATGGGAACAAGATTCAGGATGGATTTAATGGAAAGGGGCCAAGAAAGATGTTTATTTTGACCTTTCTTGCAAATCTTAACGTAGAGAGGGAAAGGGAGCCTTGTAGCTTGTTCTTCCCAGTTAAATAGATTATTCCAGGTAGACATTTCCTTGGAATCTGTGGTGATAACCAGTGCTTGATTCATGGATTAAAACATTTGAGGGCCTGCCTTTCTTGAATACTGATTATTTGGTTGGAAGTAAGAGAACATGAAAATTTACTTTACACGCGGTTATTGTACACGCAAGGGCAGAACATATAGCTGGGCCTAATAAGTGACTGAAACAAAAAGCTAAACTCTTTTTATTAATCATGATTACCCTTTCCATTTACCTGCCATAATTTCTCTTATTCAGTATTCTCTTCTAGCAGGAGCAGTAATGTAGTATTATAATTGTCTTAGTTTTACACACATGCATTTCTGTGCTATAACAAATACCACTCATGTTTTAATTTACTCATAATCAAATTTGTTCTGAAGGGGAATTAACATGTGTCAGTTTTGTGTTTCCTATAGCCCTTTACCTATACCTGTCCTGTCACACAGAGCTCTCTTGACTTTGCAATGAGAGTCAAGTATGTGACTCATGTCCCCAATACACTGACAACTCTCTGAGGCCACATCGATATGGCCTTGTCTTTGTATCTTCTACCATATCTGTATTAGAAGTTAACAATATGGACAAATAGGAAGAGGAGTAATTTCTAGAGCCAATTCAGTAAAGAGTTCTAAAAAATGTACCAAGTCAAGGGGATTTAAGAAGAAAAGAGGCACCTACAGTAGAGCTGCTGTCAAGAGCCAAGAAATACTAGGCCATGTGTCAACCTCAGTCACCAGGATCAGAGTAAGTGGATGGTGAATATGGTATGGGATTAGAGAAAGAGGATCAGGAGAATCAAGGTTAAGAATAGGGTGGTCAGCAAGCTAAATCCCACTCCTTGGCAATCTTCATATGCTTCTAGGGCAAATGATCTGCTGAAAGGTGCCACAAGAGACCATAGTCAGTACTGGTGAGATCCTGACTCCTAACAAGTGCTTGCCAGATGGATAAACTGGGAAAATAATATTCATAGTCTATACTGGACATTTTTGATAAACAGAACTATAAATATTTTTCTTTCTTTCTTTTTTCTGAGGTGGCTGGGTTTACCAGGGCAGAGTTATAAGGTATATAAATTTACTCTATTTTCTGAGTTGTTTTTAATTTACTTATACTGTTTATGTTATAATAATAGCAGCTTTCCAGGTTATTATGGTGTGATAGACTACTTGATCTAATCTCAGTTCTGATTTTTCTTGCTCTGTGACACAGAACACATTAATTTAATCTCTTAAAGTCTTGATTTCTTCAACTGTAAAATGATGATGCTGTGACCTAACCCATAGGAACATAGAGAAGATCAAATGAAATAATGGATATGAGGTATTTATCATAATTTCTGGAACATTAATTTCTCAATACATATTAACTATTATTATTGTAAATAGATCTTTAGGAAGGTGTGATAGTTAATTTTATGTGTCAACTTGAGTGGACTAATGAATACACAAACAACTGGCAAAATATCATTTCTGGGTGTATTAGCAAGGATGTTTCTAGACAAGATTAAGCATTTGACTCAGTAGACTGAATAAAGAAGATTATCCTTCACAAATGTGGGTGGGCATCATCCAATCTGTTGAGAGGCCCAAACTGGACAAAAAGGCAGAGGAAGGGCAAATTCTCTCCGTTCTTGAGCTGTGATATCCACCTTCTCCTGCCCTCAAACATTGGAGCTCCTGCTTTTCAGGCCTTGAGATTTTGGGACTTACACTGGTACCTCCCCCAACTGGTTCTCAGACCTTCAGCTTTATACTGGGGGTTATAAAATAGTTCCCCTGGTTACTAGGCCTTGGGACTCAAACTAAATTATACCATTAATTTTCCTCATTCTCCAGCTTGCAGACAGCACGTCATGTGACATCTCATCTTTCATGGTCCCATTTGCCATTTCCCATAAGTCTGTTTATCTATCTATTTATCATATCTATGTCATCTATATCTATATCTATGTCTATATCTATATCTATATCTTATTGGTTCTGTTTCTCTGGAGAGCCCTGACTAATTCAGGAGGTACAAAAGATGGAATTTTGGAGAGTCCTATGTATGGTTTGTAAGACCACAGACAATTCCTATGAATTTTACCTTCAAATGTATGTTGTGCAGTACATGTTGCTTTCCATCTGCTACTGGCATTCAGAATTCTCTTTTCCTGATGATTGTCACAGTGTCTTTTTTATATGCTCCAAATACTAATGTGCAATTCTTAATTCAATGCATGTGCAAGTATCCCCACTTTCCCCACTTATCTTCAACTTCCTATTGTTCTTCCCTACCCAGGTATTCACAATAGCTTCTGTTCTCAAATGCAGAACTTTATATACAACTAATTAATATGCATGCTGAAAAGTTTAGTTTTAATGGTCTAGGAAAGAATCTGAACATTATTTATTTGAGAGAAAGGCAGTAAGATATCTTAAATTGCTGCTAATTATTGGTGCTACAAAAAGACAATGGTTATAATGGAGAAATTACATCTTGAAGATTTTATGTATGATAATGAGCGTCTAACATAAACATGATGAGGCACAACCAGTCCCTTGACCAGTAACTACCCATCTGTGACTCTAGACATCAAGCAATGTTTTCCTATTGTAGTTTTTCTTTCTTATTTTTATTTCTCATTTCTTTTTAAAAATTATATAATTATACATATTCCTGGTAGGCAATTTGCCACATATAAAATGTATAAAGGAAAAAATAGAAATGTTTCAATAAATACAGCCATTGTTAACATTTTGGTATTTTTTCTGTCTTTTAAAAGAACATATGCATATGTGTACATATTATGTTTATAAAATTGTTACATTTTTATATTTCATCTACCCTTTTCAACCACCACGGTATCTAGTACCAGACTGCTTCTGCTCCATGAGGAGCTCTGTCTCGTAAGGGGAAATGTGCTCAAGTATGTTTGAAACAAGAAATGAGATATGTTATCTCATGGCCTTGAAAAGGCGAAGAAAGACATTGCTATGATTTTGAATGCTCTGTCTCAGAGAGATTTATACAGGGTCTCAAGTAGCATTTCCTAATTGAACAACCATGATACTTGTTGATGAGGTTTAGATACCACAACTTTTTAAGAGATCTGAACTGAGGTGAAAAACAACTTAACCACTGAAAGTCTGACTACATGATTAGTAGTAGAATACATGAGATGATTTTTCCTTGCTTTTTTGGCAGAAAACACAAGAAAGAATTCTGCATTGTTGATATATTTAAAAACCACATCCAAAAGCTGCTATCTGCATGTTGAAATATAAAGAGTTTGACGACAATATACTCATGGAGTTGGCATCTGAAAAACAGACCTCCCTTCAGTGAAAAATCTCTGTAGTTTCTAGGTCCAATTTTCATTGGAATATCCACTACAATCTGCTACAACTATAAAACACTTGATATTTCTGATTATCTATAACTTGAATTAGGACTTTATCATTTGTAGAAATAAAGAATGAGAAAAGAATAGCTGGATTTACAATCCGATTATTTACCTGTATATAAATGTCTTAGTGAAATGTTAAAATTATACTATTGCTTATGCTAAGATAAAATTACAATTAATGCTTTTAAGAGGTTATTGTGTAATTTAAATTTTCTGACGAATATATTTTAAATTATTCAGGGAGCATGTATCACCAGTGTTTGTTATGTAGTCTACACCAACAAGAAAGTTTTTCTGAGAAGCAGGTTATCAATGGACAGGGTTTATTTGAGAAGATTAAGAAAAGTGACCAAATTTCATGATTTTATCTAACTTAAATTCAGAATTTAATATGGTCTTCTGTGAAATTTCATGGCTGAAATCTGCCAAGTGGGATAGGAGGAAACAGGATGGTAAGCACAAAGGGAGATTGAAGGTAGAAATGAGGGGTAAAAATTATTCCATGAATAACATGGAAATGGGCAACAATGGTTGCTTTGTCACGAGCTAACTAAAAGCTATGAATGATTATATGAGATAAAAATTTACCAGTTATTTTACTAAGATCATGGTGAAAAGACAGTTTGTTTAATTTCTATTCTTAAACTTCTCTTCTGAAATTTAAGATTATACTAAGAAATTTGGAATATTTTGGAAATACACATCCTGCTTTTTATTATATTCCTTGTTATTCTGAGCTTAGATAAATCTACTTGAACTTAACTCAGTAATGTAAATAAATCTTCATTTAGCAACTTTGTCTTTGGTGTCTAAATATGCTTAAGGGAGGTCTTGGGGAATATTTGAAGCTAAACATTTTAAAATGATATTTGGTCTAATAAAGAGGCAGAGCATTCCCTTGTGGGTTTGCCTTGCCTTCTTACTGATTCATTTGGTGTTTGAAGATGTGTTTCCTATTTATTTCACTTATATAATGGGTCTAATAGGAGTGCCAAACCTTTCTTTCTTTATTATCATGAACGTGGTTCTCTGGCTCTGACTCACACTATAAAATTTCTGAGAAGCCCTGAAATCTTGGATGTGCAGCCATGCTGACCACTCAGTGATATGAACACATATCTCTTGTGCTCCAGATTGCCTGAACTTGGGAGATATCTTTTCCCTTTACTGTCTGCCTTCCTCAAAAACTGCAATTCCTGCTAGGTGTAAAGAACTCACTTGATGCTGGGGATTAAGTGGCACACAGACATACACTTGTTTATAAATAATTGTAGGATTATAATATTGTGATTTATAATACTGTGATATATATATTATAAATATATATGTGATATATATCACAGTATTATAAATCTATCTATCTATATCTATATCTATATCTATATCTATATCTATATCTATATATGTATGTATATTAGTATTCACCCCCAGTCCTTGACACAGAACTCCTAAAACCCTTGCAAATTCCCAAATGATAAGAGCACTACAAGCATTTTGTTTTCTAATGAGGGGACTCTGGGTGGTCTCCTAGATAGCTCCCAGATGAAGAATGGTCACCAGAAAGACCAAGACATAATTTGAAGCTTGGAACTTCTAGTCCCATTCTCCAACCTCCAGAGAGAGAAGAGGAGCTGGAAATGGAGTTAGTCATGCTTATGTGAGGAAGCCTCCGTAAAATCTCAATAGTAGGGGGTTCAGAAAGCTTCCAGGTTAGTGAACACATCCAGATACCAGGAGGGTGATGCACCCCCAAGTCTGTGGGGACAGAAGCTCCCTTGCTCAGGGGCCTCTCAGACTTCACCCTATATTTGTCTTCTTCTGGCTGTTTGTTTTCTTTGTCATATGAATTATTATATAGTAAATTGGTAAACATAAATGTTTCCCTGAGTTCTGTGAGTTGCTCTAGCAAATAGTGGAACCCAAGATGGGAGTAATGGGATGCTTTGATTTGCAGCCAAGAGGGCAGAAGCTGTGGGCAACCCGGGGACCTACTACTTGCAGTTGGCATCTGAAGTGGAGAGCAGTCTCATGAGACTGAATCCTTAACCTGTGGGATCTGAAGTTATCTCCCAGCAGAGGATGTCAACACAGAGTTAAATTTGCAACATCCAGCTGGTGTCACAGAGAATTGCTTGGTGGGGAAAAGCCTCACACATATGGTGTTAGAAGTGTTGTGAGTGTGGTAGTAGATGAGTGGAAAGGAAACAGGAATGAGGAGGAGGAAAGACTGATGGTTTTCTCTCTTTATAAGTAATGTAAAAAAAATTCTTTAAAAAATCGATATGAATTTTCAGAGCACGCAGAGACATTTTCTCTGACAGATTTGTTCATTTTGGTGTTAAAAAAAATAAGCATTTGGAAATTATCTCTAAGGTGCTCAATTTCACTCAATATAGAAACTGGCAATAGAGCCTAGTTTTAATTAGTCCTTTCAGACATTTTCACAAGGTCATTCCATTCCTCTTTTGATGGTTGCAAAAATCCCACATTTTGTAGGAAAACTCAGAACAGAAACCTCTGTTATCTCTCTGTTGCATTTATGCAGACAAATGTAGGGATGAATGGATCTAAAACATAATGTGTTCTAGATCAGTATGGCCACCTTCAGCTTGTGTGGACTCACTGCATGAGACATCTTGCCTTCCAAGCACTGCCTCAATATTAGTGAAAAAGAAGTTTTATTGGGTGTTTCAAATAACAGCAGAATATTCATCTCCTTAGCAAGTGTGTTTCTTTTAAATATATCTTGTAACAAATTTTATTTTTTTTAATTTTTAACATTTTTATTTATTATTGAGAGACAGAGCATGAGCAGGGGAGGGGCAGACACAGAATCCAAAGGAGGCTCCAGGCTCTGAGCTGTTAGCACAGAGCCCAACGCGGGGCTCGAACCCACAAACTGCGAGACCATGACCTGAGCCGAAGTCGGACGCTTACCCGACCGAGCCACTCAGGCGCCCCAACAAATTTTATTTTTAATGTTTCTGCTGAAACAGTATGTCATAATAAGATTTTCATAATAGTTTATACTTTTCTAGCTATGATTAATAATTTTACAATAATAAAAATAACTGAGATATGTCAAATATCATTTTTATTACATCTATCATTCAAAAATGGGAAAAATGAAATAAGCAAAAACAGAAGAAAAGCCATAAATTTATCACTCATATTTAAACATTAAAACTATCTTTCCATTTATTCTATTTTTATATAAGACTATATTTATGTTTATTAAAATAAAAATAGGACAACATATACTGTCTTATATACATACCTATTATTTACAACATTGAGAACCTATTCTTCTGCAACACCATTCTAATGACTGTATATCATGCTATATTTTAGCACTTATTAACCAAACCCTTTGTTGTTGTTGACATGCTTTGTTTCTCATTATTCACTAGTAATATAACCACTGAGTCAATTGCAAAAGAAACTTCATACTATTGTGGCTTTTTGTGAAAGAAAAAGATGGACTAAAAACAGTTTCACAGCATTAAAGAAGTAGATTAAGTTTTAATTGGGTAAATAAAATGAATGAATAAAACAAAAATTCCAGCCGTTGGTGAAGAGCTCTGGTGACAATAAATGAAGTTTTAATTTTGGTCCAAAAGCCTGGGATATTGTCATAATTTATTTAAATGCTAGAGAAAATAATTTAGGGTAATAGTGGCCTCATATCATCTAACGACCATATATTGTATGAATCACATATTATCTAATATACATAATACTAATGTAATAGATATTTATGAATATTATTGCTATAAAACCTTTTTGTATTGACAATAACTTCTATTGAGGTATAATTAACATCCAATGGTATATTAGTTTCAAGTGTACAACATAGTGATTCAACAATTTCATACACTGTTCAGTGCTCACCGTAAGTGTAGTCACCATCTGACATCATACAATGTTATTGCAATATTATTGACTATATTCCCAATACTATTCTTTTTATCTCTGTGACTTATTTTATAACTGGAAGTTTGCACCTCTTACTCCACTTTATCTATTTCACCCATCCCCCCACACACACACCTTCCCTCTGGCAACCACCAGTTTCTTTTCTTTCTGTATTTGAGTTTGTATTTTTTGGTGTTGTTTTGCTTGTTTCTTTGTTCTTTTAGATTTCAGATTCCACATAGAAGTGAAATCCCATAGTATTTGTCCTTCTCTGTGTTTTGACTATTCTGTGTTCTTCAGAATACAATCTTTATGCTCCTCAGAATCTAAATCTCTTAGATTAAGTCCTGAACAGATACAAACACAAAAAGAAGACAAACATTTACCGAGCATCTACCGTGTAGCAAACACACAGTTGGTAGTTGATTGCCTGGAGAACTTACCATATGCCTAAATTTAACTCTGTAATTAATGTAAACTAATTATATCAAACTTCCAATTGTATCTATGTTAAAATAATACTTTGGAATAATTAAATAATTTTATTACCACAATTAAATGAAGGCAAACAAATCTATCACTATTGTATGTGAGAAGATACAAAATATTAGCTGTTTAACTTTCCCTAGATTTAGAATAAAAGTATTTTGACAAATGCCAACACCAATCACACAAACCCTTGAGCTCCAGAATAAATAGCAAAAGCAAGACAGCAAAGACCAAAACCTAGGGGAATAAACATAAAACAGAGTTTTCTCAAGTATTTTTTCGAAGAATGTTATTGTGCAGATGTTTTCCATAATTATTGGAGATATTTTCTTCTCTAAATGTTTAGCAATAAACTTATTTCTAATGTGGCTTCAGGGTTTTATATTAATCCATCATAGATGCTAATAATTTCCCTAATGAGGACTTATTTGACAACTGGGATCTGAAGCATTAAGTAATAATGAAATATGTCCCTTCTTGGTTGTGTTTGTGTTTCAGAGTGACATGCTGAGATTCCCAGTCCCTTAATCCCACTTGGTTGAGATGAATGGCTGAAAAGAATGGCCACAATCAGGCATTTTCTAACATTTACGGACTGCTGTCCTATCAGAAAAATTCTAGTCCTATCAGAAAAATTCTAGTTCTAATACAAGAGTGTAATCATACATTTTTAGGAATACTTTTACAGTTCAAAATGTCTCCAAAGCCAAATACACACCTGTGAAGATGCCAGGTATAATTTTATGGTCACCGAAGACAAGAGCTTTGCCCTTTAGCTTTGCAAATATATTGATGAACAAATATATAAAATGGAAATCATCATTTTTATTTTAAAAAAACACTGACAATGAATTCAACTAAAATAGTGCAGCATCTATTTAATGGCTTGTTTTTTAACCCATTTCCCTAGTAACAAATGGAGATTTGGCTGAAAACCGTATTTAGTACATATTTGGGTGCCACAAGGAGCAAGAAGCTTAGTAAAGTTGCTTTAGGCATATTGGGAATTCTGAAAAGTGGAGGAAATGGGTTAATTCTAAACTGAGGGAATGTAGTACTGGATTTGAATTTTCAGATTGCAATTTTCCTTTTAGGCAAAAGGTAGTTCTGCTACAAAGAAAGGGCAGCCAGAACTGCATCAGCCCTGTTGGGAGCTGATGTGCAAGACAGCTTTTATACTCTTGATGCTGCCGCACATATTTTAGGCAATGATTTCCAAAGATGGGAATGAGGAAAGGATAAAGGAATAAGTGAAAATAACTTAGAAGACTTAGTGCTGATTCTTAACATCTTCTGGCATGAGCAATCTGTTGAATGATACTTCATCTTTCTGTTTCATTTGTTCTTGCTTTCCAAAGTTTCCGTACACTTCTTTGAATAGTCTAGAAATATAATAGTTTTAAAATTGGTTAATTCATCAGATCCACAAGCTACACTGGATGCAGCTCTTCCCAGCCCTCCTCTAGAGTGTCTGCTTTCTTTAGGGTCATGTCCACATGGCCACAGACTGCTGCTCATTTCCAACACTTCTGCCAGTGATGAAAATGTCCAGAGAAAGATGAGGGGCAGTTATTCCAAAGTCTACTTCTTAGGAACAAGGACACTTATTCAGAAGCCCCCAGCAGACTGCCACTCACATCCTGTTGATCAGAACTGGACAATCTGCCCCCTATTGAACCAAATAAATTAGATTCCATCTCTGAGCTGGAAATTGAGTTTGTCCATGAAAAGAGTTATCTCCCTGAACAAATAAGGATTCTCACAGCAATTAAATCAGTGAACAGTCAAGAGTGATCACTACAGGATGGCATTATTGGTGAAATGACACTACTCATAAAGGTGAGGGCAGACAGAACTTGTTTGGTCAAAAAACTTCACTGATTTGTTCTTCTTTGTTCAGTAGAGTGAAGACTTCTAAAAAATAATTCTGACTAGACCCCATTCCCCAGAGATTCTGATTCAGTGTATCTGGACTATGTCTGGAACATGGCTATTTTTTTAACAACTCCTCAGTGATCAGTGTGGTCAACATTGAGAATCACTGTAGTAAGCTCAGCACCCTCTGTTATAGAACAGGAAGTGGCACAAATGAGATTTGCTTCTTGTTATTCAGAAAGTTACTCAAGACATGGAACATTAAAAAGGGGGGAGATGGCAAGGGTTTCATGAAGTATACAACTGACCACAAAACAGGGATCCTCTCTGTATCCTAAGGGTGTGGATTTGGGGAAAATATATCTGCTGAAGGCTATGCTTCTGCTAAGATTCCTATGAATTGGGGTGGAGGTGGGAAGGTGGAGCTGCAAAAATCCAGGGCAGCTGCTGGGGCTTGGGGCTGAGATGTTTTGGTATCTTGGAGAAATCAAGAGAGGAGCCACAGAGGGAGGGCTTACTCGGAGACATGCCTTTTGTAAATGCGGTCAACACTGAGATGTGGCAGCTGAGATCTAAACACCATTCCACAGTCAACAGTTGTTGTGGTGATGCAGGGCTCAGAGGAAGTGTAAAGGACAAAGATTCAGTACACACTATGGGCAGGCATCGAAGGAAGAACAGGGTGACAGGAGGGCCAGCAGAGCACATATCTAAATTTTAAAGGAACACTGCGAGGTTTCAGATATCATCCTCAAGAACAGTGCAGACTTTTGATGGGAAATACTTTCCACTGAAGTTAAGCTCAGGGTCATGAGTCTTGGGCATCTGGTATTATGATACAGTGAGCACAGAACAACAACAACAAAAATACAGTTAAAAAAAAAAAATACTCTTTTGTCCTTTCCCACTTACTGCTTCCCTGCACTAATTCTTAATCTATGATGACTCATTGTTGACAGGGGTTACTTTGTGAGAAATGGATTAAAAGATAGTCATGGAAACAAAAATTGGGGAATGGGGAGTAGGAGGAAACAGGAATTATAAACTGTGGTACTAGGGAATTTCTTGCACCTCTTAAATTTTGTGACTATGAAGCCGATGTCCCTTTTGAGTTGGCTGAGGTAGAAAACAACATATCCTTGGGCCTGGTTTAATTCAATTTTAGAATTCAAGTTGCAATTTCTGTGAAAGAATTTAGGCTGATCCTGCTGGAGGATACTCAAAACAAGGGCTCAAGTGGGATGATTACAAAATGGGATAAACATAAAATAATAACAATATAATCATTAGCATTTTTAAAATTTTATTTTACTTTGAGATATTCTGGATGTTAATTTCCCCTTTTCTTTGATTTTTAATGGGCAAGCTCTATTTATTTATTTATTTATTTATTTATTTATTTTGCATGTGGCAACATTAGGAACAATTTCATTATTGGGATATTACCAGTTATATTTAATTACTTTGTGAAAATTGAATAATGGGAGGGTTTCTCTCTGGGGAGTAAGTAAATATAGCTGGGGATAATTTTAAAGGCGAAGCAGAATAGGGGAAGTGGTGATAGAATTATCTTAAATAGTGGCTTTCCTTGACCCACTTCTGAAGCTCCTGCAGTCCACCTGCTTGGTCCTGGCTAGCTCCTTGGGAGTGGTGCCATGGGTGACAAAAGCAGCAGTTCACAGTTAGGACCAGGCCTTTCTTGATCATCAGTACCTTCCCTGAAGACAGGAGGAGTGGAACACAGCGAAGACAGTGGAGCACAGGCTTGGCTGAGAAGCTTGCTTGGTTGACAGAATTCAGGAGAGGATATAAGCCTGGAGGAGAAGGCATATTCTCCCCTCTCTTATCATTTTATCCTTCCTCTGCAAGAAGACAGGATACTAACTTGACTGGCTTCATGCTAGGGCACTGATCTTGCAATGCTTATGGCAAGAGTCTAAGGGTGCACCTGCAGCTTTCTGGGGCTCTCTTATTTTGTCCCCTTCCTCCAACTGCACACAGAAGCTTGCTTTTTGTGGCTTCTGCCTTCTGCATTTGTGTGTTCTCAGCTTGTCATCTAAAGATTGGGTAGATGTGTGTTTGTGTATGGTGGGTGTGTGGTGGGGATTCCTTTAAAGCTTGGATTTAATGGGGCACCTGGGTGGCTCAGTCCATCAAGCGTCCGACTTCAGCTCAGGTCATGATCTTACAGTTCATGGGTTCGAGCCCCGCGTCAGGTCTGTACTGACAGCTTGGAGTCTGGAGCCTACTTCGATTCTGTGTCTCCCGTCTCTCTCTCTGCCTCTCCCCAGCTCACGCTCGCTTGCTCTCTCTCTCTCTCTCTCTCTCTCTCTCTCTCAAAATAAATAAACATTAAAAAAATTTTAAAGCTTAGCTTTGGTCTGATCACCAGAGTTCTCTGAACTGAGGTTTTAGTCATAAGGTTGGTAATGATACAGTGATACTAATTTTCCATTGCTCCCAAATCCTTATATCTCTCCTGGAAACTCCCTGGGACAAGGAAAGCACCACAGTGGATTGGGCATTTATTGGTCTTCTATTTAGAAGGTCACCCCACCTCACATTTTCTACCTTGTACCTAATACCACCTTGCTAATTCATTCCCTCTGAACGTGCCCACATGCGACCTATGGTTTCTTATACTCTCCATATTTTGCAGTCTACTCGACCCCTCCTAATTTCTCATGCTTTTTTTCCAAGATGAAACCATTAACCTTAAAATAAAACTGATAGTTATTTGCTCAACGAAATGGATTTATTCAGAAAGAGAACTACAATTTGAGACAAGCAAGTTATAGCAAAACCATAGGAAAGTCTGGAGAACATAGTAAAGGAACGCTCTTTTCTACAGGAAAAGGGGGGAATTGGGAGGGGCTGTTGTAAACAAAAAGTCTACTAGAGTAAACTGGGAATTCAAAGTGTAGTGGCTTTTCCTTGGCTCAGTTCTGAGTCTCTCATTGACTAAGCTATTGCCAGGCAAAGAGAAAATCTTATTGTTTCATTTTTAAATATTTATTTATTTATGAGAGAGAGACAGAGAAACAGAGAACAAGTGGGGAAGAGGCATAGAGAGAGGGAGACACAATCCGAAGCAGGCTCCAGGCACCAAGTTCTCAGCACAGAGCCCTAAGTGGGGCTTGAACCCACCAACCGAGAGATCATGACTTGAGCCAAAGTTGAATGCTCAACCGACTGAGCCACCCAGGGGTCCCAAAGAGAAATTCCTTTTTTCCTCCTACAGGGGTAGTCAAGTTTATAGGCTTCTTCCTGTGACAGTGCAAGGCGCATCTCTACGGATTCTGCAAAGAGCTGCAAGGAGTAGTATGGTGGGAGTGCTCCCCCTTCTGGTCTCCTAGAACCATTGTAAATGAGGCTTTATTTGGTTTCACAAAACTCATGATCAATTTTAACTGCAGTTTCATAAGCATTATATAATCCACTCCACCTTTATTTGCCTTCTGCTACATTTGTCTTACCAGTCCATTTATACACTAAAAACACGGAAAGGGGGACAGAGAGCCCTGCTGGACTGAATTGCAATAAGCCAACAACCTCAAATTCAGCATCAACAACAGCTGTTTGTCTTTTTCATTCATGACATATGTCTCTTATTCCTTTCCTGAAATGCACTAAGCTTTACTGGGAATGGCCAACTCCTCATTAAATTTTCTACGAATCTGTGCTTTCTAGCTCCTTTAGATGGGCAGCTCAAATATTTTTTGGAAATCTTTATGTTCCTTAGTGGACTGAATCCTGTGTCATGATAATCTCCTCCACATGCCTCCATATTGCTTAATATTAGGAAATGTTTAATTTTATCACATATCATGGGAACAATTTCACTAGCACTCTAATAATATGTAATAACAAACGTAATCTAGTTTAGCATCCACAGTAACGTGTTCCATAAAAAAAAAGGAAGGGAACTAAGGATAGTTGATTATTTCAAGGTAGTTACGTATTTTCCTTCTTCTATCACTTTCTTACCTTCTCACATGTGCCAGTGGGCAAGTAGTAGCAGGCACCAAAGGTTTTACTTATTGGAGAAAACTTGGAGTCCCAAAAGTTATGAATAACAGCTGGGTGTTTTTCTACATATTAACAACAGGCCACTTTTTTTTTTTTTTTTTAGTTTTAGCAGATGAATATTTGATTCATCCCACGGAGCACTAACATTCCAGGAGAGCATCATTTGAGAAGTATTCTTCTGCACGGATCCTTAAGCTGCTCCATATGTTTCTCCTGCTATTCAAGTTCCTCATCTTACACACACTCTCTCATTATCAACCTTACCTCATCAATGAGAAAATAGAGGCCAGCCTTGAATTCCTTCAACTCTGGACCCCAATTTTCATGTTTATCTATTTTTTTATTATGTAAGTAGTATGTGTATACATATTTACAGTGGTTTCACAGTTTATACTGTGACAGTAAGAATATTGTCAAATATGTTTCCCTTACCGGCAAAGGTAATTGGACTCCCAAATTTTTGTTAAGCATATATCCACCCAAGGTATAGACTTTATTTTCAGCTTCCCTGACAGCTGGGAGTGACCAGGTGACTAAATTCTGGCTAGGAAGTTTAAGTAGAAGTGATGTATGCAACCCCTAGGAAGTTATCAGAATGAGAAGGGATTGTCTTTCACTCCATTTTTCTTTCTGTTATCTAGAATGTAACTCTGATGGCTGGAGTGGAAGCAGCCATCTGCGACCATGAGGTGAATTTGAGAGTGGAGAGTATGTATGCTGGAGAAACAAGATTAAAAGAATCTGATATCCCTTGCCACTGAGTTCATCACAACCAATCTGGACTGTCTATCTAAAATGTTACATGAGAGACAAATAAACTTTTCTGTTATTTAAGCTGCAGGGTTTTTTTTTGTTTGTTTGTTTGTTTTTGTTTTTGTTTTTGTTTTTGTTTTTTTTGCATTTTCTCCCTTGCATCTGAATGACACTTCAACTACTCTTCCCTCATTCAATCTTGACCTTCACATTTGGTCCTGTTCTCAGAAGTAAAACTGTCAACAGTTTGGTTTGTATCTTCCTGCTTCTTTCTATGAATTATCCTCATATATGTATATACACACACATATACATGATTGGGGGTAATTTTTCCCTAAAATTAGTTCACATATTGTGCACTTTTACTTTCACATATCAAGAATGAGCTTCTCTTCTATTTCCAAGTGTAAGTCTTCCACCTGCCTGTACCCCTTCCTTTCCTAAGCCCTCTGCATTGCCTATAGCAATAGCGCTTCTCCCTGGTTGGCTGAACTTTGAGTAACCTATGAATATTAGAAAATATACATTTCTGGTTTCTGCAAAGTTACATATGACTTAGAATCAACCTACTTAAGTTAGGAAGCTCTTTGCCTTGTCTCCCTGAGCTTTGTCTTCGAACAGTGCCCTGGGAAGATCAAGTTTTCTATATGATCTCCAAGTCTTCAACTCACCCAAGAAACATGAACTTTTCCTGTCAAAATTCTCTTAAAATAAAATGATAAATTTTTAGGTGACATTATTAAAATTAATCATTATCAGAAACCCTTAATTTCCTGATTTGTTGACGTGCCTTATTCTATAAAAAAGAAATAATTATATTTTTATATTGTTATTCATGACTATTATTAAGAAGATCATTACCCTGACTTATGTCTTTTGGGTGAGATACCGAATTGAGAGAAGGGAAAACTGAATAACTGTATTGCTTTTAGTTTTGTAAATATATAAAATTTGGCCAATATTCAAATTTATAATCATCCTTGAATAAAATAAGTAACACATTTAGTACCATTTACTCGGGTACTATTCCATCCATCCATCCGCCATATGTCCATTTATCCATTGATCTATCCATTTTTTTAGTCACGTATTAATCTATATTTTCAAAAAAAATCCTATTATACTAGGTACTATGCTGGCATAAAATGCGCATTCCATGAACACTGGAAAAGGATTAATCAAGCATACTGAAGCACAGAGTGAAGGGCAATTTGCTATGCAAGCAAGGAGAATATGCTACATTCTCTATCTCTTTATTTATAAAATGTGATTTATAAAATCATACTTTATTTTTAGTTTCACATACAATGCCCCTGGTAGATAAATTAGGAAATATACATAAGCAAATGAGAAAACAAAAATCTTCCACAATCCTACTATATGTGAATAAAAGCTGTTAATGTTTTAGAATATGTACTTTCTGTCTCTTTTTTCTATATGTACATACTTTTAGTGGTATCATATGATATGTAATTCTTTTGATAAATTATATTTTAAAGTGATGCTTTAAAAATAGAATGTTGAAAATAAAATGGAAGAAAAAGAGCTATAATTATATTTTAGCTGTGCCTTTTATATTAGTGTTATTTGTTCAGGAAAGAGGACATCAATTCACACAACAACTGCTCTGAGCATGGAATCAATATTCCCTAAAGAAGACCTTTACTTCATGTATTTTCAAGAAGGGGCCAAGAGGGAAGCCTATTGAAAAAGAAATCAGAGATCTGATTCTACCACAAATTAACTCCATGATAACCAGTAAAGCAGCCTTCGTGCAAACTACAGATTGGCCCTCTCAATAGCCACTTCATCCTTCTTCTAAAGTGTCTTCGTGTCCTATGGTGTCTAGAAAGCTGTAAATGACATCTTTCAGAGTCTCTTGCAGCTGAGATTCCACATGTGCTCTGGAGGCTACCAAGTAGAAGTACACACGTGAGTCTTGGAGGAGTGTGCCATGGGAGGAAATCACAGTAATGCATGTGGAGATCATTTTTTCTGTCAGACATTTGGTGAAACATTTGATTGTTCTGTGGTAGCTATGAAGGAGAGTCTAGTCTCTAGTTATTTAGCATGGGTATAAGGCAACAGCAGCAATGGGATTTACAATTTATTAATCTTATGAAGAGGTTGGTCATTTCTTTTAGCTCTATTTCTGCTGAAAGCATAGAATCAAAGTTTGATTCCCTTGAATTTCCAGAAATTATGTAAACAACCTAATAATACATAATACATCCAGTTTTGCTAAAACTAACGAATCTAGAACACAATGTTGGCCAGTGTTTTTCTTTCATCATTTTAAGGGTATCCCCCCATTGTCCTGTGAATGGAAATAAGAAAAATCTGTTGAAATCCTTATCTTTGTTTCTATATTTGTAATGTATCCTTCTTCTTTGGCTATCTCAAGATTTTCTCCTTGCTTTTGGTTTTTAGCAGTTTGAATATGATATGTCTAGGATGGTGTATGTGAGTGTGTGTATGCTTGTTTTTGCTCTCTAATATATTTGCATCTTGGTTTGATGTCTATCATTAAGTGAAAAAAAAATTTTTTATGTTTTTCATTTATTTTTGAGAGAGAGAGACAGCGCGAGCAGGGGAGGGTCAGAGAGAGAGGGAGACACAGAATCCAAAGACAGGCTCCAGGCTCTGAGCTGTCAGCACAGAGCCCGACGCGGGGCTTGAACCCACAAACCGTGAGATCATGACCTGAGCCGAAGTCAGATGCTCAACCGACTGAGCCACCCAGGCGCCCCTATCATTAAGTTTTAAAATTCCTGGTAATTTTCTTCTCAAATATTTCTTCTGCCTTCTTCCTCTTCGCATTCAAAGATTTTAATAATATTTCTGTTAACCATTTTATATTGTCCATGATTTCTTGAATGCTTTGTTCTTTTTTTTCCTTCTGTTATTTTTTTGTGTTTTTTTTCTTTTTTTTTTCTTTTATAGGTTATTGTCGAGTTGGTTTCCATATAACACCCAGTGCTCATCCCAACAAGTGCCCTCCTTCATGCCCATCACCCCTTTCCCTGCCCCCATCCCATCAACCCTCAGTTTGTTCTCAGTATTTAAGAGTCTATTATGGGTTCGCCTCCCCCTCTCCTTAACTATTTTTCCCCTTCCCCTCCTCCATGGTCTTCTGTTAAGTATCTCCTGTTCCACATATGAGTGAAAGCATAAGGTATCTGTCCTTTTCTGCTTGACTTACTTCGCAGACTTACTTAGCATAACACCCTTGAGTTCCATCCACGTTGCTACAAATGGCCAGATTTCATTCTTTCTCATTGCCATGTAGTATTCCATTGTATACATAAACCACATCTTCTTGATCCATTCGTCACTTGATGGACAGTTAGGCTCTTTCCATAATTTGGCTATTGTTGAAAGTGCTGCTATGAACATTGGGGTGCATGTGCCCCTATGCATCAGCACTCTGTATCCCTTGGGTAAATTCCTAGCAGTGCTTTGCTGGGTCATAGGGGAGTTCTATTGATAAATTTTTGAGGAACCTCCACACTGCTTTCCAGAGCAGCTGCACCAGTTTACATTCCTGCCAACAGTGTAGGAGGGTGCTTGTTTCTCCACATCCTCGCCAGTATCTATAGTCTCCTGATTTGTTCATTTTAGCCACTCTGATCGGCGTGAGGGGATATCTCAGTGTGGTTTTGATTTGTATTTCCCTGATGATGAGTGACACTGAGCACCGTTTCATGTGTCTGTTGGCCATCCGGATGTCCTCTTTGGAGAAGTGTCTGTTCATGTCTTCTACCCATTTCTTCACTGGATTATCTGTTTTTCAGGTGTGGAGTTTGGTGAGTTCCTTATAGATTTTGGATACTATGCTTTATCCAATATGTCATTTGCAACTATCTCTTCCCATTCCGTCGGTTGCCTATTAATTTTGTTGATTGTTTCCTTTGCTGTGCAGAAGATTTTAATCTTGATGAGGTCACAATAGTTCATTTCTGCTCTTGATTCCCTTGCCTTTGGGGATGTGTCGCATAGGAAATTGCTGCGGTGGAGGTCAAGGAGGTTGTTGCCTGCTTTCTCCTCTAGGGTTTTGATGGTTTCCTGTCTCATATTCAGGTCCTTCATCCATTTTGAGTTTATTTTTGTGTATGGTGTAAGAAAGTGGTCTAGTTTCACTCTTCTGCATGTTGCTGTCCAGTTCTCCCAGCACCATCTGTTAAAGAGGCTGTTTTTTTTCCATTGGATACTCTTTCCTGCTTTGTCAAAGATTAATTGGCCATACATGTGGGGGTCCAGTTCTGTGTTCTCTATTCTATTCCATGGGTCTATGTGTCTGTTTTTGTGCCAATACCATACTGTCTTGATGATGACAGCTTTGTAGTAGAGGCTAAAGTCTGGGATTGTGATGCCTCACACTTTGGTTTTCTTCTTCAATATTACTTTCGCTATTTGGAGTCTCTGGTGGTTCCATACGAATTTTAGGATAGTTTGTTCTAGCTTTGAGAAGAATGCCGGGTGCAATTTTGATTGGGATTGCACTGAATATGTAGATTGCTTTGGGTAGAATTGACATTTTAACAATATTTATTCTTCCGATCCATGAGCATGGAATGTTTTTCCATTTCTTTGTGTCTTCTTCAATTTCCTTCATAAGTTTCCTATAGTTTTCATCATACAGATATTTTATATCTTTGGTTACGTTTTTTCCTAGGCATTTTATATTTTTTGTGCAATTGTGAATGGGATCAGTTTCTTGATACTATTTATGTTGCTTCATTATTGGTGTATAAAAATGCAACCAATTTCTGTATGTTGATTTTGTACCCTGCAACTTTGCTGAATTCATGGATCAGTTCTAGGAGGCTTCTAGTGGAGTCGGTCAGGTTTTCCATGTAGAGTATCATGTTATCTGCGAAAAGTGAAAGTTTGACTTCATCTTTGCCAATTCTGATGCCTTTTGTTTCCTTTTGTTGTCTGATAGCGATGCTGGGACTTCCAGCACTATGTTAAACAACAGTGGTGAGAGTGGACATCCCTGTCGTGTTCCTGATCTTGGGGGGAAAGCTCTCAGTTTTTCTCCATTGAGGATGATATTAGCCGTGAGCTTTTCATAAATGGCTTTTATGATGTTTAAGTAAGTTCCTTCTATCCCGACTTTCCTGAGGGTCTTTATTAAGAAAAGATGCTATATTTTGTCAAATGCTTTGTCTGCATCTATCGACAGGATCATACGTTTTTATCCTTTCTTTTATTAATGTGATGTATCACATTGATTGATTTGTGAATTTTGAACCAGCCCTGTAACCCAGTAATGAATCCCACTTGATCATGGTGGATAATTCTTTTTATATGCTGTTGAATTCAATTTGCTAGTATCTTGCTGAAGATTTTTGTATTCGTATTCATTAAGGATATTGGCCTGTAGTTCTCTTTTTTTGCTGGGTCTCTGTCTGGTTTGGGAATCAAAGTGATGCTGGCTTTGTAGAATGAGTCCAGAAGTTTTCCTTCCATTTGTATTTTTTGGAATAGCTTGGGATTAATGGGTATTAACTCTGCTTTAAATGTCTGGTAGAATTCCCCAGGGAAGCCATCTGGCCCAGGGCTCTTATTTGTTAGATTTTTGATAAGTGATTCAATTTCTTCACTAGTTCTGGGTCTGTTCAGATTTTCTATCTCTTCCCGTTTGAATTTTGGTAATGTATGTGTATTTAGAAATTTGTCCATTTACCAGGTTGTCCAGTTTGTTGGCATGTAATTTTTCATAGTATTCCCTGATAATTGCTTGTATTTCTGAGGGATTGGTTGTAATAGCTCCATTTTCATTCATGATTTTGTCTATTTGGGTGATCTCTCTTTTCTTTTTGAGAAGCCTGGCTAGAGGTTTATCAATTTTGTTTATTTTTTCAAAAAACCAACTCTTGGTTTCATTGATCTGTTCAACTTTTTTTTGGATTCTATATTGTTTATTTCTGCTCTGATCTTTATTATTTCTCTTCTTCTGCTGGGTTTTGTGTGTTCTTGCTCTTCTGCTTCTAGTTCGTTTAGGTGTGCTGTTAGATTTTGTGTTTGCGCTTTTTCTTGTTTCTTGCAATAGGCCTGGATTGCAATGTATTTTCCTCTTAGGACTGCCTTTGCTGCATCCCAAAGAGTTTGGATTGTGGTATTTTCATTTTCATTTCCATTTGTTTCCATATATTTTTAAATTTCTTCTCTAATTTTCTGATTGTCCCATTCATTCTTTAGTAGGGTGTTCTTTAACCTCCATGTTTTAGGAGGTTTTCCAGACTTTTTCCTATGGTTGATTTCAAGTTTCATAGCATTGTGATCTGAAAGTTTGCATGGTATGATCTCAATTCTTTTATATTTATTGAGGGATGATTTATGACCCAGTATGTGACCTAAATTGGAGAAGGTACCATGTGCACTCGAGAAGAAAGTGGTTTCCATACCCTCAGGATGTAGAGTTCTAAATATGTCTGTCAGATCCATCTGGTCCAATGTGTCATTCAGGTCCATTGTTTCTTTAGTGATTTTCTGTCTAGTTGATCTATCCATTGCTGTAAGTGGAGTATTAAAGTCCCCTGCAATTAGCACATTCTTATCAATAAGATTGTTTATGTTTGTGATTAATTGTTTTGTGTATTTGGGTGCCTCCGAATTTGGTGCATAGACATTTGTAAGTCTTAGCTCTTCCTGATGGAGAGACCCTGTAATTATTATATAATGCCCTTCTTCATCTCTTGTTACTACCTTAACTTTAAAGTCCAGTTTGTCCGATATAACTATGGCTACTCCAGCTTTCTTTTGACTTTCAGTAGCATGATAGATATTTCTCCATCCCCTCACTTTCAACCTGAAGGTGTCCTCAGGTCTAAAATGAGTCTCTTGTAGACAGCAAATAGATGGGTCTTGTTTTTTGTTTATCCATTCTGATACCCTATGTCTTTTGATTGGAGCATTTAGTCCATTTACATTCAGTGTTATTATTGAAAAATATGGATTTAGAGTCATGTGTTCTCTGTAGGATTGATGCTTGTAGTGATGTCTCTGGTACCTTGTGTTCCTTGCAACATTTCTCTCATAGAGTCCCCCTTAGGATTTCTTGTAGGGTTGGTTTAGTGGTGATGAATTCCTTCAGTTTTTGTTTGTTTGGGTAAACCTTTATCTCTTCTCCTATTCTGAAGGACAGCTTGGTGGATAAAGGATTCTTGGCTGCATATTTTTCCTGTTCATCACACTGAAGATTTCCTGCCATTTCTTTCTGCTGCCAAGTTTCAGTAGATAGGTCTGCAACTACTCTGATATGTCTCCCTTTGTACGTTAGGGCCCTTTTATCCCTAGCTGCTTTAAGAATTCTCTCTTTATCCTTATATTTTGCCAGTTTTACTATGATATGTTATGCAGAAGATCAATTCAAGTTACATCTGAGGGGAGTTCTCTGTGCCTCTTGGATTTCACTGTCTGTTTCCTTCCCCAGATTGGGGAAGTTCTCAGCTATAATTTGTTCGAGTACCCCTTTAGACCCTTTCTCTCTCTCTTCCTCTTCTGGAATTCCTATGATACAGATATTATTCCATTTGATTGCATCACTCAGTTCTCGAATTCTCCTTTCGTGCTCCTGGATCAATATATCTCTCTTTCTCTCGGCTTCCTCTTTTTCTATAATTGTGTCTTCTAATTAATTCACCTATTCTCCTCTCTGCCTCTTCTATCTGTGCAGTGGCCGCCTCTATTTTATTATTCACCTCATTTATAGCATTTTTTAATTCATCACAACTATTTTTAAGGTCCATAATCTTTGTAGCAATAACTTCTCTGGTGTCTTCCGTGCCTTTTTCAAGCCCAGCGATTAATTTTATGACTATTATTCTAAATTCTTGGTCAGTTATGTTGCTTATATCTGTTTTGAGCAATTCTGTAGCTGTGACTTCTTCCTGGAATTTCTTTAGGGGAGAGTTCTTCCATTTCATCATTTTGGCTAGCTTTCTGTCTCTTGTAAGTTTTAAAAGCTTGTTATGTGCTTTGCACCTTCAAGTACTACTATATTAAAGAAGGCTCATTGACTGTCCAAAGCCTATCCATTCAGAAAGTGTTTTTTTAATGGTGTACCTTGGTCTCTCCTGTTGAGACTATGGTTATTTTATTTCCCTACTTGTAGTGATATTTGGGACTCTCCACCATGTGTACTTTGGCTTGTTTCTTGAGATAGCCCTGGAAAGGAAAACAGGCAGACAAACAGGGAACAAAAGTATGCAAACACACAAACAAACAAACAAGCAAACCGAAAGGAAAAAAACAAAAACAACAAAAGCCAAAAGACAGTCTAAAAGCATAAAACCAGAAATCCCAGCTACAAATAAAGAGCAGGGTGGAGGCAGTGCTGATGGAAGAACATATACAAAGAGTGAAATGACAGGGGTGGGGAGAAAGAGAAATTGAACATTGACCAGGCATAGAGACTAAAAGACTTAATTTAGATAGAGATAAAGGAGAACATGACAGGAGGTGAGGAGAAAAAAATCGAAGATAATGTTACCCAGAGAAACTATATAGTCTGATTATTTCTGAGAGACAGAAAAGAAGGTAACGATGGAGATAGAACATGCATCAAGAGAATGGATTATATATGCCTGTTTAAGCAAATCTATAACCAGGATACCCCGTCCAGAGGAGGGGAGAGATAGGAATGAGATCGGGGAGAATATATCTGAATAGCAAGAGTTGATATAGAGTTAATCACAGCAGTGCATTTGTGCTGATCTTGGGAGAGGGGCTGTTTCCGTATCATCTACCCAGGCTCTGGTAACAAAGCAGCTACCCAGCGCAGATGGGCATGGTTTGGTGTAGGTGGGTCTCGCCTCCACTGTGGGTCCCTCAGGCCCCACGTTGGTGGTTGTGGGGGAAAAGATGGTGACCCCCCTGTCCCTCCTCAAATCAGGCATTGCAAATCACTCTTTTGGGTCTGATCTCACTGTGCTGCAGGAGCAGCCAAGGTGGGCCATGTTCTACGTCCTGCACCCAGGCTCATTGCCAGATCTTACTCCGTGGGCATTAATCATACCGCCTGAAATGTAATCCTGCAAGCCGGGGCGCTTTCTAGCAGGGGATAGAGTAGGGGACTGCTTCCTCCTGGTGTTGACTGCAACTGCAATCCCTTCCATACCATCTATCCCAGAGGGAATTTCTGGGACCAGGGCACCCAGCCCAAAGAAAGCTCTGCAGTTAGAGATAGGATCCCTCTCCGAAAGCCCTGAAGTTAGAGATGGGATGATAAAATCCCTCTCTGTCCCGGGCCGAGGTGTTTCTCTTCTCCAAGACTGTTCTAAGATTCCCCAGCCACTCTTTCTCTTCCTTTTGTCTCTCTGCAGAGGGGCTCCCTCCTCTCCAAGCCTCCGTGCCCTGGCCCATTTTTATCTCCCCTAGTTCGCAATCACGCACCTATGAGGCTGTCTTCTTAGTGGACTCCATCTACTTTCCTCCCAGACCCTTGGCTCAGAGTCCTCTGGCTTCAGCCCTTCTTTGTTTGAGACATGCAGGCGGGAAGAACAGAACTCCCTATTTCTCCACCATCTTCAGAAAGCCCCCTACAATTCCATAGTATATAACCAGTCGCTCTTCACAACCCCAGCACAGCTCTTACTGCCCACAGTTCCTGTCTCTGTGCTTTAATAAAATCAGCTTTTTGCACCAAAGACATCTTCAATAATTCTTTCTTGGTGGTCAGCTCTGAACCCCACCATCACTCCAAAACCTCATTCACTTGGACTTCAGCCAAAGCTCCAGATACTGTGAGGAGCAATATAAGCTAGTGGTTTAAATTTCCTTGCCTAGTGCTGTTGGACTGAATGTATGCTGGTGCTAACAGGACACAAAACAAAAAGAGGAGGTCTGAGGAGACCACTTCCTTCCCCATGCGAGTCTGAAGTTCAAATAATTAATTTTAAAAATATTTGTTTTGTAACAGAGTGAACAGAAAACCTGTCTCTTAGGAAAGGAAATTTTGCTTTGCTCTCCCCAAATTTTGTAGAATAGCTTTTCCAAATTTCAGAATTTTATAAAATATTTTAATAACACAGTCTTTCTGAAAATATACAGCCTATCAAAGTTTTAGAATTGATTTTATTTTGTAAAGTGCCAATCTGGTTGGGTTCCCTCCCTAAGGAAAGAAAAAAAACCTCAAGGCAACCTGACTATATGCACACATCTGTGACAACATCCCTCACGACCTTGTAACATGAGATGACTTAATCAGATTGCATGTTTGTGTGTTATCATATATGGGAGACAACGAAGTAAAAAATATATTTTAAAAATACACCACGTGGCGTTTGGTCAGGGCTCAGTTCTTTGGGTCAAACCCTACTGACTAGTGCCGGCAGGAATAAAGTTTAAGATACAAAACAAGTGAATGTAAGGGAAGGGAAGCAAAAATAATATAAAAACAGGGAGGGGGACAAAACATAGGAGACTCTTAAATATGGAGAACAAACAGAGGGTTTCTGGAGGGGTGATGGGAGGGGGGTGGGCTAAATGGGTAAGGGGCATTAAGGAATCTACTGCTGAAATCATTGTTGCACTCTATGCTAACTAACTTGGATGTAAAAAAGAAAAAAAAAAGTTGCTTCCTGGAAAGAAAACCCTCAGGGTCACGACTCCCTATGCGAGAATGCTGCTACACCAACTTTTCATCGCAGACTAGTAGCAGACATTTTATTAATTGTATAATGTAGAAACACTTGTCATTTCATTTTTAATATCAGAATTATTTTATTGCCTGCACTAGGATGTGGAGTTCTATGAAGACAATACTGTATTATTATTCACAATTCAATCCTCATAACAATCCAATTTCTGAAGTACTGGAAGAAGTACTGGAAATTATTCAGTAAGAGTTGTCAATGATTAAAATTTGATAAATGAATGAAAAGGTGATTTAGATGATCCTACTCCTGCACGACACATTTATGCCACTGATTCCTCAATCACAGTTTCCCTTTAGGATCAGAAAGATGCTGTAGACTTTCTCCCTCGTTTTCATGTGTATGTGTGTGCGCAACACAACATGTTGCAGCCAACACCCTGTGCTTTAGAAACCCCTTGAATACAATGTCTCAACCCATTAGACTCAACAGACCTCGGGGATATAATGAATGTTTTCACCAACAAAGAAAAAGTAATTGATCTGAAAACAGGTCAGAACTCATCTTGCAGTTCCTACTTTCTCCCTAAATAGCCTTCTTGCAGTTTAATTTACAAAATAGACATTCTTTCTATGTTGATCTTTCTCCTAGCATTTTCTTCTTTAGGACCATTCATGTACAGCAAAGAGTAGATCTCTGGAGGGTACATTTCCAAGTGGATCTCTGAATGGAAGTGCACTGTCTCTGCATTTTTTGTGTGATTGTTAGGGGAAACTGTTGTGCTTCTGTTCCTGAGATAATAATGGCTATATTAAGAGGAAAGCAAACAAACAAACAAACAAACAAAGGAAGGAAGCTAGATCCTATTTCCCCTGGAGCTGAAGCTTTGCAGCACTCTATGATCAGTAGATTTGGTGGGAACATGGGGTTTGTGCTGGTCTTCTATGGCTGGTTCTATGGTAGTTCTCAGGTGGACTTGCCCTAGTGATGATGCACTTGCAGGGCATAGGGGTGTGAGATTTGGTGTAAGTGGCTCCAGCCTCCACTCAGTGGTGCTGTTTTGCTCACTGAAGTCTGTCAGTGCTGATGGGAGGGAGGGGGGAGTGACTCTGCCAGAGAGGATTTCTATAGGAATGGTTACTATCTTCTTTTCACATCCCAAGACTCCTTCTTTGACTCCAAAAAGATGACCAGGTCTGGCTTTGACACAAGGCCTGAGGACTGGCCATTTCTTCCTTCACCTTGTCCTCTAGATCTCTTTCTCAAAAGATATTTGCAGAGAAAACACAGCTGCATGGGGAGAAAATGCCTTTAAAGCCACCAACACAGCCTCTTCGCCTGTAAATTCCTCCCTTGAAGGCAGGACTTTGAACTGTCCTACAGTTTTAAAAGATAATTAGCCCTTAATGCTCCAAGTTATTATTCAGTTTCTTCTATGATGCTAAATGCTAGGAGAACTTCCAGGGTATTGACCCTACTCCCAAACCTATTTGTGCCTACCTATCTTCATTTCTATAACAAGTTTAACCGAATTCAGTAATTTCAACATATAGTTATGAAGACCAACAACTTTCATGTCCCTCTGGCCATTTATCACATATGCTGATCAAGACCCAAATCCTGAGTGACTCAAGCTACCTGCTTTGCCCATGGTGAATCTAAGTAGGATCTTAAACCTGGTCAGAGTCACATATCTCCCTGTGGCTCCCAAACATCCCAGGACACAGTACTGCATCTTGAGAATTATGTCATTATTCTATGCCTCAGAAATATTTTAGACCTTCTCCATATACTTCCATTTCAGCTCCTGCTACACATAGTAGGTGGAGAGTAGTTAGGTAACTTGAGGAAATTACTTAGCTCACTGTCTCAGATGATTTCACACCCATGGAATTCTGGAATTCACATCCCTAGTTTATTCTTAATCCCACAGTCAAAGTGAAGAATCATCTCAGCCCTGGTCCAGCCCTTTGCATTCTTGCAAAGTTCATGTAATTGATTTTCACCTACGTATTCTGTATCTTGGCATTAAGATATAAACACTTTAAAACCCTCGAATATCTTCCTTGAATATTTGATTTTCGCATACACATCACTCCTTATGTAGAGCTGCACTGAATCCCACAGCATCGGAGACTTTTCATAGGTTAAATCCATTTTTAGAAATCCATTTAGTAACAAAGACTAATCTCCTTGCTGCAAATTGTCTGCAGGACTTCTCAGAACTAGCCAAAACCCAAAGCCCAATGAGACCTCTAGCCAAAGGCATCAAGGCCTTTGGAGGCCTTGAGCACACTAGCAGAATTAAAGGAATCAACCCATTTTCCTTGTGTGTATTTAAATAGTTGACCTAATGAGAAGGGAAAGCTCATGTTAAGGAAGGCATCTCTTAATTAGATTTACCCGAATTGTCGTCTAAGTTAAAGGGAATCTGTGCTGGGGATTACAAATCTGATGAGGTCACCAACTCTCGAAAAAGGAAGTCCACAAAAACCTCTGTCTGTTTACAGAAAGAAAAGGAAGCTTTGAGCTCAGGAGTGTGGTGGTCACACACAGAATAAAGACACATGTAGGGAGCTGTCCGAACTCACCTGTTGAGTGAAAATTCCTGGTGAGGGTATGGCAAGTTTGCACGGTCTCTTGCCCCCAGACAGCTACCAAAATCTACCTTCTCGAAACTTTCATTTCTGCTTGGGCACCAAACCTTGGAGTGCTTTGCTGATTAGTGTCAGGAGTAGCCTGTCCCCTTGCCCTGTCCCTGAGGCGTGATTGCACCTGGTCAGGGAAAAGATGAGTAAACTAGATACACCCTAATGCGACTAAGGCAAGCAACATATAATTTTCCTCCTAGTTGAGCAATTAACTGATAACTGACTACTTTCTGGGCCTGGACGTAGTTGCAAAAGTCACTACTGCAATAAAATGTATCAATCGTCTTTGGGACTGTGAGCGCAGGCATTATGTCTCCTGGGAATCCTGTTTTTCTGGGAACTATCTCTTAGAGTTATACACAGCCTAATGACCCTCACTCATAAAAAACTGACCTTTACTGAACAATGCTGCTTGCCTCTTGGTTAAAGGTTGCTTCCTTAGGGCTATACCTGAGCTTTTGTATATCTTGGTTTTAAAAAATACCTGCCCTTCCCGTATGATAGCATCAGTGCCTGTAGCTAAGTTTTTTATGACAATCATTACTACTAGAATTGTAACTTCTGCAGAACCCATGTCCTGGAATATTGTAAAAATTATCTATGAGAAATCATTTACTGCTCTTTCTGCTCCTTGTACCTTTCACCATAAATAAAGCTAGAGAATCAGACAGAGCAGAGATGCCTGCCTGGTGATCAGAAAGAAACTCGAGGCTCTCTCACTCTCTCTCGCTGACACCATCCATCCTTCAGGGAACCCTGGACCTGCTGGAGCTGGAGTCCGGCAGACACAAGCTCAGTTTTCCCATCTACTTCAGTTTTAGGGCTTACTGAAGAAAACTTTCACCAGAAAAATCCAAACTCCTTTATTATATCAAGAATTCATTACTTATTTATCTATGTATTTATCTTTCTATTTTCCAATATGGTTAACATACAGTGTTATATTAGTTTCAGGTGTACAATATGTGATTCAAAAATTCCACACATCCCAGTGCTCATTACAAGTGTACTCCTTAATCCCCATTACCTATTTCATCCCCCCACCCCGCCTCTGGTAACCATCATCAGTTTGCTCTCTATAATTAAGTGTCTGTTTCTTGGTCTCTTTCTTTCTCTCATACATTTTTTTATTCTTAAATTCCATATATGAGTGAGATTATATAGTATTTGTCTTTCTATGACTGATTTCTTTTACTTAGCATTATGCACTCTAGTTCCATCCACGTCATTGCAAATGGCAAGATATCATTTTCTGTGGCTGAATACTCCATTGTATATATATATACAATATATACACATCTTCTTTATCCATTCTTGTATCAATGGACACTAGGGCTGCTTCCATGATTTGGCTACTGTAAATAATGCTTTCATAAACACAACGGTGTGTGTATGCCTTTGAATTAGTGTTTTTGTGCTCTTTGGCTAAATATCCAGTGGTACAATTACTGGATTGTAGGGTATTTCTATTCTCATCTTTCTGAGGAAACTCCATACTGTTCTCCACAGTGGCTGCACCAGTTTGCATTCCCAACAACAGTGCAAAAGAGTTACTTTTTCTCCACATCCTCACCAACACTTGTTGTTCAAGAAATTTTTAGTCTCAAGATGATTGTTTAATTTGACTTTCAGGCCTTTAGTGATAGGTCATCTGTGTACATGGAATTGGTGGATTTAAAATTCAGTGAAATGCCTCTTCATGTCTTTTGCCGATTTTGTAATCAGACCATTTGTTTTTTACCACTGCATTTGGAGGGTTTTTGTAGCTTCAGACACCTGGCATTGGTTGAGTGTGTGGTCTGTAAATATTTCCCTTTAGGACATACTTTGTTGTTTCATCTTCTTAAAATGGTCTTTCACAGAGCCTAGGTTGTTAATTTTAATAAATTCCAGTTAATCCATTTCTTTTTATGGATCGCACTTTTGGTGTCAGGTCTAAAATCTCTTTGCCCACCCTAGATCTCATAGACTTTTTTCCTAATGTTTTACATTCTACAAATAAGTGTGTGATCCATTTGGAGTTAATGATTGTATGAGGTGTGAGCTTTAGGCTTTTAGTATAGTTTAATTTTGCCCTGATGTCCACTTGCCCTACTTCCATTTGATGGAGACACCATCTTTCATCCCATGAATTACTTGGGCATGTTTGCCGAAACTCAGTCCAACATATTTGTTTGGGTTTCTATTCAGTTCCATTGATCAACATGCCTATCCCTCTGCCAGTACCACACAGAAATTACTAGCTATGTAATAACTGTTAAAATAGGGGAGATTTTATCCTTGTGTTTCAAAATTGCTTTAGCTATTCTAATTCCATTGCCTTTCCATGGAGGTATTTATTTAAGGTGCTTTTTTCTTTTTTCAAGAGAAGCTCTAAAACTTGCTGTTTTCATTAACAGGTCATCATCAACCCTGTACCTGTAGATATACCTCATTTATTTTTTTAAGTTTATTTATTTATTTATTTTGAAAGAGTGAGAATCAGGGAAGGGCAGAGAGAGAGAGAGCAGGAGACAGAGAGAGCATCCCAAGCAGGCTCTGCACTATTAGTGCAGACCCCAACACAGGGTTCCCCATCAACCTGAGCTCATGATCTAAGATCAAGAGTGGGTGTTTAACCAACTGAGCCAGCAAGGGGCCCCTAGATCTACCTCAATTAAAAAGCAAAAGTCAAAATAAAGTAAAATACATCTAGTACATCATGGTATTAAAGCACTAGAATTTATTTAAGCTGGTCTTTTTCTTTTTTTTAATTTTTAATGTTTCATTTATTCTTGAGAGAGTGAGAGAGACAGCGTGAGCAGGGGAGGGTCAGAGAGAGAGGTAGACACAGAATCCGAAGATGGGCTCCAGGCTCTGAGCTAGCTGTCAGCACAGAGCCTGATGTGGGGCTTGAACCCACAAACCGTGAGATTATGCCCTGAGCCGAAGTCGGACGCTTAACCGACTG
>CM053566.1:25761426-25890608 GCA_028646485.1 Cryptoprocta ferox | reverse complement strand
ATTCTTGAGAGAGTGAGAGAGACAGCGTGAGCAGGGGAGGGTCAGAGAGAGAGGTAGACACAGAATCCGAAGATGGGCTCCAGGCTCTGAGCTAGCTGTCAGCACAGAGCCTGATGTGGGGCTTGAACCCACAAACCGTGAGATTATGCCCTGAGCCGAAGTCGGACGCTTAACCGACTGAGCCACCCAGGTGCCCCTAAGCTGGTCTTTCTTAACGGCAATTATTTTCCCTCAATTTCCTGCTATATTAAGTAATGCTGAAATTAGTATTGTATTCTACATGTATTTGCACAAATGTTCCCCACACCTGTTTGTTGCCATTTGACTGGGCTTTGCGCAAAGATCCATTTTGTTTAAACGTTGTGAGGTCAAGTTTATTGATCATTTGCTTAATGGCTTCTGGGCTTTGTGTTATGCTTTAGAAAGAACTTCCCCCTCTCCAAAATTGTAAATAACAATGATTCATCCATGTTCTCTCTGGGTTCTTTCACTGTTTCAGTTTCCCAGGCCTCGTCCCGCTGAGCACCCCCAGAATTTACCAAGTCTCCCTGGAGACCAAGAACCACCTGGGCTGCTCTGCGGAAGCCCAGGCAGCTCGCCCTGGCCCTCCAGCCTCTCCGGGAAATGTTCTAAGATCCCGCGTGAGCTGCGGGGTCGTGCCTTGCTGGCCAGGAGCTCGCAAGAGGAGGCCCCGGGACGCCCTGCACGCCTACTGCCCACCCCCAGGGGGACAGATGGCTTGCGAGGTGGGCCGGGAGGAGATCACCCTATTAGACTGCCAAGGCGCACCCTCGCCAGCACCTAGACTGGGTCGTCCCTCGAAGGCTAATAACTGTTGTCCGGCGCCATCTGGTGGCCGCTTTTATATAGTTTTCCACCGGAATTCGGGCGAAATCTGCAAGGGTGAGGTTAGGTCAACTGTGCGCCAGGCAGAACTCCAGGAGGCTAGTGACACCGGCGGCAATCTTCCGGGTCCTACTGGGAATCGGAGCGTTGGCGCCTCATCCATTTGCTGGAGAATGAACAGGCAACGTTTTGAGGAGTGACCGTCGCTGTCCTGCCGGGTGTGAACCAGAACCTGCCGAGGCCCCTTCGCACGCGGGAACCAATCAAAGTCGCTGCAGGTTAACGGGAAAAAAGAGTGTTTCACGCCGGGACACCTTCACACGTGCGGCTCTGCCGTTGGGTCTTTGTGCTATCCATTTTTTTCCCACTCCTGCCCGAGGTGGGACTGGGCCGTTACGGGAAGACATGATGGCACATCGCAGGCTCAGACGCCAGCCCGCGGGGGTCCCGCTGTCAGCAGCACCTCCAGAAATTGTTTTCCAAGCCCCCCATTCATAATGGTAGACCGGCAGGAGCCGTCTGTGAGGGACAGAACGGGGCCCTGGCTGGGCCCAATTCCTTCCTGAGGTCCGGTGGTCAGAGGTGCCTCCAAGCTTTCTCGAATTTCACTCTAGAGACACGGACCTGCCATCCCCGTACAGATGGCCTGGGAAGGTGTGTACCCGGGCCTGGAATCGGCCCTACGTGGGTATTGGTTGCCGGACTTTCCCATCAGCTTTTCCGAGTCCCGCTCTGAAAGTGGAGACCAGCTGGAGCCCCATGGGTAAATCTAGGTAGGTGGCTATCTGCGTGGAACGCGACCTTAGGAACGCCCCCACATATTCCAAGTCTCTTCTCCGGAGTTGTGGCCTGGACAGGACGGCCGATGAGAGGAGGCCTGCGGAGGGCTCTCCTGGGCCTCCCAGTCCTCCTGGGCGTCATCTCACCCTGAGGGACCGCGACCAGGCCAGGCCCACAAGGCAGGGGATGCGCCCTCCTGCTTCTGGTGACACAGATCTATCCCCGTGCGGCCAGCGGAGGTGGTACTACGCCACCTGGCGGCCCCTTTTATATCGTTTTCTCCCAGAGCTCGAATGGAAATACGCTGGGAATAGGTGCCCGCGGCAAAGCCCAGAGAGAGGCCACCAGCGAGGGCAGGATCCTTCCAGCGGCCTCCCGAGCCCCTGGGGAGCGATCCCAGAGATCGGACCTGTAGCTCGAGGGAAGGAGGGGGGAGGACTGGGGGCGGGGGGGGGGAACAGAGCCCGTCCCCGCCATCCTCCCAGGCGGCTGGCTGACGTGGCGCTTAAGGGTCGACCAGCAAAAGGAGCCGCGGGCGGTTCACAGATCTGATCGCGTCCTGCGTGGGCTTCACTCTTTGGAGGTGCCGCTCAGAAAAAATTTCCAAGTCCCCATTTACAGTCAGGGACCAGCATGGGCCGCCTTGAGTCCTTGGAAGGGGGTCCCTAGCTAGACTGCTGTCCCTCTTGGGGTTCAGTCTTCGGAGGCACCTTCCGGGGAATTTTTCCAAGTCTCACTCAGGGACAAGGACCAGCCCCGGCCGTCGGGGTAGCTGGGGAGGACACCCCTTGCTGAGAAATACTAACTGGGAGGAGGCTGTGCACCCGGAGGGGGCCAGGAGGGAAAATAGTAACTATGAAGATAAGTGGTTGAAGGGGTTTACTGGAATAGAAAATGAAAATCCTGAAATTTATAGGAATAATGATTGCTACTTATTGAAGTTATGATTATTCATCACTATTGTAATTATTACTGTTTTTTCTGGTTAATTGTAATTGTAAAAACGCTGAAGTTTCTACTCTACCTAAGAAGAGTGTCTGATTGACTTACAATGATGAAGCATGGGTTTCAGTCCACAAAACTTTTAAAAATTGAAATACAATTGGCATAACATTGTATAATAGTTTCAGGTGTACAACATAACGATTTGATATATGTATATCTTTTAAAATGACCACCACTGTCCAGTTAATATCTGTCACCATACTTAGAAAAATGTTTTCTTGTGATGAGAACTTTCAAGATCCACTCTCCTAGCTACTTTCAAATATTCGATATATGATTAACTATAGTCACCATGCTGTGCATCCCCATGACATTCATTTTATAAATGGAAACTTGTACCTTTTGAATCCCTTCACCCATTTGGCCCCCCTCAGGCCCCCTATTCCCTTCTCAGGAACCACCATTCTATTCTGTATATCTCCCACCTTGTTTGTGTTTTGTTTTTCTAGATTCCACATATAGTGAGATCGTATGTTTCTGTTTCTGTCTGACTTATTTCATTTAGCACAATGCCCTCAAGGTCCATCCATGTTGTTGCAAAGGCAAATTTTCATTCTTTTTTATGGCTGAGTAATATTCCATTTGTCCCACAGAATTTTCTAAATCCCCTCAGGAGCCTGGGAGCTTCCTTGTTCCAAACAGTGAGGCCCTGCCCAGAGAGCTGCAGGACCCAGCCTGGAAGGCCAGACCACAGCCTCTGCAACAACTGGCCCCAAGCAGTCAGGACCTGGTCAATAGCCAACAGTTTCCCTCAATGTTGTCCTGGCTTCCAACATAGAAAACGGAAGAAAGCCAAATTTTCTCCCCCTCACCAATCCTGCCTGACCTTGAGTCAGCCTGACCTCCCATCAGGATGTGCCTTCATTTTATTTCCACCAGAAAGCTTTCCCACTCCTCTGCCTGCCTTGGAATCTCTGCAACTACTGGTGGCGGATTCCCTCGTCGTGTAGAGCAAGCTCTGAATACATGGTGCTTGTTCTCATTTGGAAGGTTTTCCTTTATCTCAGTAGTGGGGGAACCAAACAAAGCACTCGGAGAATCATACTGTTCCCCATGTTAACTCTTTTAAAAAAACATATATGGGGGTGCCTGGGTGGCTCGGTCGGTTGAGTGTCAGACTTCAGCTCAGGTCATGATCTTGCGGTTTGTGGGTTCGAGCCCCGTGTCGGGCTCTGTGCTGATAGCTAGCTCAGAGCCTGGAGCCTTGTCTTCAGATTCTGTGTCTCCCTCTCTCTCTGTCCCTCCCCTGCTCGTGCTCTCTCTCTCTCTCTCTCTCAAAAAATAAAATTAAAAAAAAACAAAAAAGTTAAAAAAAACATATATGTAAGTATGTATTTATCATACAATTTTTAATTGAGATGTAATTCATATACCATAGAATTTACCCTTTTAAGAATGAACAATTCAGTTATTTATATATATGCAAATGTCAGCACCGCCTAATTCCAGAACACTTCATCGCCCCAAAAAGACACTCCCTCCCATTAAATAGTTGCTTTCCATTCCATCCTCTTCCCAGACACTGGCATCCACCAATCTGCTTTTTTATCTGGATCTATGGATTTATCTGGATCTCTGTATTCTGGATATTTCATAAAAATGAAACCATACAATATGTGGCCTTTATGTCTAGCTTCTTACACTCAGTGTCATGTTTTTGAGACTCATCTATGCTTTATCATATATCAGTGATTTCATTCCTTTGACCTAATGTATTTATACTTTAAGCCATTAGGACTTTTTTTTCCCCCGCATGCTAACAAGTCCTTTAAAAAAAAAAAAGAGTAAAATGCCCATCACATTACATTTAGATTTTTAATTATTTTAAACTTAACTACAGTGGCATTAAGTGTTGTCCTCCTTCCCAGACCCAACCTGCCCCACACAACTGGAGCCACCGGCATGCCCAGTGGACACCATGCCAGCCCAGTTGCCCTGACTCAGAATGCTCTACTGCACCCATCCACCTGGACTAGAACCTCATGGGTGGGCTTCCCCAAGAGTATCCAAAAGGAGTGCTCTTAAAGGGGAGAGACAAAGAGAGGCTCTAGGGAAGATGGCGGCTCGCCCACAGGACAGTGGCCATCAGTGGGCTGGCCAGAACACGGAGGCTATGCCTTGAGGCTGGCAGTCACCCAAAGACCTTCAGGAGATACAGTGACTGTCACTTAAGGTGTGTTCACCTCTGATTCCTGCCAGTGCCCATGCAGTTCCAAGGGTCTTGAAGTATCAGTGGCAGAGATGCTGTTTGCAGCCTTTGGCAGGCCCCTCTTGGTGAACTACAGTGCAAGCCTTCAGGATTTGGGAGTAAGGCCTGCCATTATCTGCAGATAATTACACTCCTTTTGAGAAACAGCTGTTGGCCTACTACTGGGTCTTAGGAGAGACTGAACACTGAACTATGGCCACCAAGTTACCATGCCACCCGAGCTGCCCATCATGAACTGGGTGCCATCTGACCCACCAAGCCACAACACTGGGCATGCACAGCAGCCCTTCATCATCAAATGGAAGTGTACGTGTATCATTGGGCCTGATCGGGCCCTGAAGACACAGGTAAGTTACATGAAGAAGTGGGCCAAATGCCCATGGTCCCCACTCCTGCTACACTGCCTTCTCTCCCAGCCTGCACCTATGGCCTAACACGGGGAGTTTCCTATGACAGAGAAAGAGAAGATGTGGGTCTGGTTTACAGGTGGGTCTGCCTGACCACCTGAAAATGGACAGCAAGAGCACAACAGCTTCACGGTGTCGTTCTTATAGGGGTTGGTCCTCATGACCCCATGAGCCCAGCAGGATATTCAGCAATCCAAACTTTGTTTTGTAGATTTTTGTGGCTTATGAAGAGCATAACTGTGGATTCCAGGACTTTTATTATCAAGTTTGGATTGAGGCATTGGGCCAATGTTTTCTTCGACATGTTGACGACGCTGGTAGAGGCGGGGGGGGGCGGGGTGGGCAGGACTTTCCCACGAAGGTGTTGGGGCTGGGGAGGGCGAAGGACGTACCGCCATCCTTCCTCCGGCGCGCAGACCCCTCCTGCACCGCCGCTGCTGAAGCCCCCAGACACCGTGTGTGTGTGTGTTTGGGGTGGGAGAGGTCTCGTTTGACAGGTAACCCGGACAATCGCCCCATGAATGGAAGACAAGGAGACTGAAGCCTAAAGGTGACGAAAATGGCCCAAGATCACGCCGCTAGTATTGGTGGACCTCCGGGCTCAGTGACTCCAGCGCTTTCGTGGAGAGCAAAGAGGAACAAACACGTTGCGACAGGACCAACCACAAGGTATCCAAGCAGGCGCAAGCGCTGGACCAGATCCCCGCCCCACCTCCTCGTACCCCCGCCTACTCAGCCCAGTGGGGCGGGGCCTCGGTCCTGGCCGACTCAGGGCAGGAAAGTTGGGCTTCTTCGAAATCTCGCGATTTGGAGGCTGTGGTGTCACGCCTTAGGTCTCGTGGGCCAAACGGCAGGGTAAGGGAAGGGGACAATGAGGGACCCTCCTAGGAACCTCGGCGGAAGGGCGGAGCGAGCCTCGTACGTTACCGCCTCAACTGTCGTAAAAGGGGGCGGGACGCGCCGCGTTCGAGATGGTCGTAAAAATGGGCGGGATGCACGGCACTCGGGACTGACGCAGAGGGGGCGCGGGCTGCTTCGGCCCGCGGCTGGCTGGGCGCGACCGCCATGGAGCGCTACGGTGGCGCCTTCGAAGAGGCGGTGGATGGAGCCCGGCAGCAGGAGCGGCACTACCAGCTGCTGTCTGCGCTACAGAGCCTAGTCAAAGAGCTTCCCAGGTGCGCGGCCGCGGGGTGGGGCGGAGCGGGCGGCTCAGGCGGCCCTGGGTCCCGCCCGCGCTCACCGCGTCCCTCCGCCCGCAGCTCTTTCCAGCAGCGCCTGTCCTACACCACGCTCAGCGACCTGGCCCTGGCGCTTCTCGACGGCACCGTGTTCGAGATCGTGCAGGGGCTGCTGGAGATCCAGCACCTCACCGAGAAGAGCCTGTACAACCAGCGCCTGCGGCTGCAGAATGAGCACCGAGGTGCGCGGGGCAGGCGGGACGACGCACGCTTCGCCTCCGGGAGTTTAACTCTCGGTCTCTGTAGGCCGAGTCCTTCCCTGGGTGTCGCTGGGAGGAAG
Organism: Cryptoprocta ferox; assembly: GCA_028646485.1. NCBI lineage: Eukaryota > Metazoa > Chordata > Mammalia > Carnivora > Eupleridae > Cryptoprocta > Cryptoprocta ferox. The sequence goes on along the minus strand of CM053566.1, from coordinate 25,883,843 downwards.
TCCCTAAAACTGAGCAGGTCACGTGCGTAGAGGCTGCTAGCGCTTTTTTGGTGACAAAAAGGCCGAGGCAGTTTAATTTTTTCAGTTGCACGACCCCTCGTCAACATAACATCCAGACACTCCCTCCCCAGACTTACCAGTGTCTCCACCCTCGTCCCTGCAAGGTGGCCCAAGGCCTTCCTGTTTGGTCCGCGGGCGGATCCTGGTGGTGGCGATCAGCGGTATGGCTGCTGACTACCCTCCCTGGTGATGCCCCGCAGTGTTGACAGGTCTGCCGTGCTTTAGGGTCACTTCCGCCTCCAGCAGCGCAGAGCCCCACACCACCCCCACCCTTCACCCGCACTATGCCCTGTGTCACCCTTTGGAACCAGAAACTTCTTCACTCGCGCCACACCCTCAGTCCTTGGTCCCTCCGAGGCGTCCCCACTCGGAGGTCTCCGGAGCCCCTTCCTGCAAGGTATGCTGGGCAGCTCTCCCTGCCCCCATGAGATTTCCTACTTTTGTTACTTTATTTTTACCCAACTTATTTATTAAAAAAAAAAAAAAAGTTAAAATATTTAGTAAAGTTGAAAGAATAGTGTAATGTATACCTGTATTCCCTCCAGATAGGTTCAATAATTAACATTTTGCCAAAGTTCTTAATGCCTCTAAATATATGCAACACCATAGGGTTTCACCCTGGGTCTTCAGTATTCCTCTAGACTGGGGGTTTTCAACCGCAGCACTGTTATTTGTGGCTGAACAAGTCTTAATGGTGAGACAGTGTCTTGTGCATTGCAGGATGTTTAGCAGCATATGTGGCTTCTACTCACTAGATGACAGTGGCATTTCCTCCAGTGACAGTCAGAAAGGTCTCCAGACATCCTTGGGGGTCAACCTTGGCCCAGGATTAAGAACCAGTGCCCTAGAACAAGAACACTCCAACGTGACCGTGGACAGCATCCTGAGAACTTAATCCTTCCAGGGTGTCTTCTGACCTTCAGTCCACAGTCACATTACCCAACTTGTCGCAAACTGTCTCTTTGCAAGGACAGTGTGGGTTTATGCATTGCATTTGGTTACTTTGGTCTCTCTGCTGCTGGAACAGTCTCAAACATTTACTATGGCATTGACTTTTTGAAGAGTCTGGGGAATTCTACCTGTAGGATGTCCCCATGCTGGATCTGTCAGATTGCTTCCTCATGCTGTCATTTAACGTTTCTCCACCCTCTGTTTCCTGTAAACTGGACAGCAGTTGCAGACCCAATGATATTCAGCTTAAACATTTATGGCAGAAATTAGCATTTCTCTCAGAAATTGACATTGGATTTTCTATATCTATTGAGATGATCTTGTGGCTTTTTGGTTACCATGGTGAATTACACTGATTTTTTTAATTCCTGGGATAAACTGCCTTCCTGGGATAAATCCTAGTTGGTCGGGATGTATTATCCTTTTTGTCTATGTTGGATTTGATTTGCTAAAATCTTGTTAAGAATTTTTGCTTCTGTAGTTTCTTATAATGTCTTTGGATGGGGTATTAGGGTAAGGCTGGCTTCAAAGAATGAGGGTTCTCTTCAGTTTTCTACAAGAGTTTTTTATAGAATTGGTATTACATTTTCCCTGCTGTTGGAGTGGTTGTCTTTGTAAACATTTCTATTGAGGCGTAAGATGCATAGTCAAAAACCCAAAGTACATAGCTCGTTATTCTTTGTAATGCGCAAATTGTGCCACATTCTGTCAGTGGGAGAGCTCTTTGGCTGGCTCCTATGTCCTTGGAGCACTTCCTTGCTTTCTGGTTACAGGAAGGTGTTTAGGCTCATCTTTTCTTGTTCTTTGCCTGCCTCAGCCTGCTTCCAGCTTCAGCAGCCTCCCATCAGGATGGACCTCACTCTTTGGCCACCAAAAAGCTTTCCCACTCCTTTCTGTGGTTGGGTCTCTACCAAATGCAGGCAGTGGTGGTCACTTACACTCTTGCTGTCAATAAGTAATTATTGTTCTCATGTGGGTGATCTTTGTTTATCCACAGAGGTTACTAGTTCAGGAAGTGAATAAGGCACTCCCAAATAATAAAGCAGGGGGTGGGGACAGCAATTTCTCCAGAGTCCTGGTTTCTTTTATTGAGTTTTTGATAACCCTCTAGACACCTTGCTACTTGTGCTTCAGAAGTTTTGGGCAGGTTTTGATGCCACCAGCAATGGGTGAGCACCCTGTGACTTTCTGTGTTTCCTTCCCTCTGACTCAGCAGGTGGTGGTGACTGGCTGCCATTGCTTTCCTTGGTCATTGCTAAAGCCAGGCCGCTTCCACCCAGGCAGTGGCCACAGCTCTTGTCTCACCTGTGGCTGCTCACCAGTGGAAGCTGGGAGTTGTCCTGGGATTTGCAGCAATGTTTGATAAACAGAGTGAAGGAGATAACATGTCCCTGCATTTATCTATTTCCTCCCATCCTGTCTCCCATGTAGTGTAAACACTAACCAGGGAGTATCTTCCTTGTCCCTGTTGTGTACGGAGGTGTCTCAAGCGTGGTTCTTGGTTTCACACTCATTTAATATGATAAATGTCATTGTTGAGGTATACACAGAATGCCAAGAAACAAGAGATTGGTAAGGCTCAGGGCACAGCAGGTGCCAAACCACTGGCTAAGAGGTACCTGCCTAAGACACAGTGTTGGGTTTGGTTCCTTATGCAAGGCCCCTTCTTACAGGGGAGATCTAGCCACTTGACATGGGTCTAGAATCTACACAGTATATAGTTCTGAATATTCTGTTTTGATATTGGTTTCTTTCCATCCTATGATACCTTTCTCCTCGGTCCAGCCCTATCAGACTAGACAACTTTGCTTATATTTATGGTATGATTTAGTGGCAGCTGTATGAGCTTTCCTCAGTGGCCATGGAGAACTCCTCTCCAAGTAACACAGACTCCCCAGCACAGGACCTCTAATGGCTCATCTTGTCCTTGGGCCTTCCAGGGTCTATGCCCACCCTGAAGGGCAGCTCTGAGGGAGTGACACAACCATGCCTCCGCGAACAGAGGCCATGCCATGCTTGGGCACAATGACTCCTCATCCTCCTTTTCCCAGACCTTTGCCCGGGTAGTCTCCTGGACATCTCCGTAAATATCACACGGGTGATGGGCAGCTCACACCCAGGAATGCTGGCCTGTGGCCGTCTAAGCCCAGAAGCCTCCAGACCGCAGTCTCCCACTCCTGTTGGTCTTGAGCCTGGGCTATAGCCCTGGCCCCACCCCCATGCCAGCCTACGATCTCTCACCCTCCTCTGTTGCCTTGCACCCTCGAGTCCCCTGGATCCTCACTGCTAGAGAATGGCCCTGCCCTGGGTGAGGGCAAGACTGCATGGGCTAGGGGATTGGGCGTCCCCCAGAACTCCACCCAGCTGCTGGTGCAGGGCTTTGGGGCGGCTGGGTCATCAGACAGGGCTTCAGGTGTGCTCCTTGGCCGGGCTGCTCCATGATGGGACAGCCAGGGCAGGTGCAGGTACTGAGGCAAGAGGTGTTCCCTGACCCCCTCCATCTCACCTCCCACCACCTACTTACTAGACTTGTCTGGTCTCATCTCTTCCTAGTGCTCAGGCAGGCGCTGCGGCAGAAGCACCAGGAAGCCCAGCAGTCCTGCCGACCCCATAACTTGCCCGTGCTCCAGGCAGCTCAGCAGCGTGAGCTGGAGGTAGGGGTGTGGGCAGGGAGACTGGGCTGTGGTGGAGGGGGCACAGGGTGGACTGAGAGCTGCTGTCTGTTCTGAACTTCAGCTTGGCTGGGCCACTAAAGGCTTGATGAGTCCCCAAATACGGCTCTTCATTGTGGGGATTGGGATGTGGCAGGACTGGGAGCGTATGATTCCCTGCTCCCTGGGGCTTCAGCTCCTCGTGGGCTGGGCCTGTGCAAGGCAGGTGCTGAGTGGGAGGCCATTGTGCCCCATGGCTTTAGAGGTGCAAGGACAATGGTGGGATGATGAGGCCAGCCTCAGAGGCCCGTCCTGCTCCCAGATTGCTCAGGACAACCAGGAGACCCATATGTAACCAAGAAGCCATGGGGGATGGTGGTGCATGGAAAGATTTGTGCAGGCTTCCAAGTGGCCCTGAGCCAGGGCATACAGGGAAGAGGTGCTGAGCTGGGGTTGGCTGGCAGTCCCGGTGGGGAGGGAACATATGCAAAGGCACAGAGATGGTTGGCAACTTGATAGTAAGCAGAGGTGGATCTGGCATCTGGCCAGCTCGTGGTGGTCCTGAGCGGTCTTTGCTGGGCAAAGTCTGGTACAGCAAAGGAGGGACACCTGGCTAGAGGTCCTGGAAGGGAGAGCATTTGGGGCGGGACAGCCGAGCCTTTCTGCAGGGTTCAGTGTGGCTGAGGAGGGAGCAGCCTGGGTGCAATAAAGGCACTATCAGTGGCCTTGGAGCTATTGGGAATGGGGGAGGGGCTGAAGGAAGTGACAGGCCACCAGTGTATGTTTGAGGCATTTATGGGCAGGGGGCTAAGCCCCTGAGCTGCCCTCACTGTGCAGGCAGTGGAGCACCGGATCCGTGAGGAGCAGCGGGCAATGGACCAGAAGATTGTCCTAGAGCTAGACCGGAAGGTGGCAGACCAGCAGAGCACACTGGAGAAGGCAGGGGTTGCTGGCTTCTATGTGACCACCAACCCACAGGTCAGTGCCTCAGGCCTGCCCTGGCACAGCCCAGGGGATGCTGGTTCCCAAAGGCCCAGTTCCCTCTGGGGTTTTATCACTGGTCACTGGGGAGCCAGGCCCAGGGTGTATAGAGGGAGGGGAGGAGGGAGGAATTGGTAAGGCAGGTCCCACTGCCTCTGTCCCCCCTTCCCCAGGCCTGCTACTCACAGGGCCCTCATCTGCTCCTCCCCTGCATGCACCTCCATGTGCACCGAGCCTAGACAACTGCAGCCTTGTTGGGGGTGGCATCCCTACTTTGTCTCCCTTTCTGGCAAGCCATGGGCAGGAGTCACTGGAAGTCAGTCCCATGGGCTCATTGCCTGGCACTCTTAGGCCCTTATCTGCCTGTGGGCTATTGGGGAAAAGAGGCTTGTGCCTAGGGCTCTTGCCAGCGCAGGAGAAGCGAGGTGTCATGCCAGTCTCACAGCAGCCCTTTTGCATCCCAGGAGCTGACACTGCAGATGAACCTGTTGGAACTCATCCGGAAGCTGCAGCAGAGGGGCTGCCAGGCAGGGAAGACAGCCCTATGACCAGATGGGGTCCCTGCCAGTTACCTGCTGCCCATCATGGCTGAGAAGACAACCCTGTTCCTCAGTCACCACAGGCAGCAGGAAGCTGAGTGGAACCTGGCCACCACCTTCCCAGCTGCCTGCAGGAGGTGTCGACCCTCTGAGGAGAAGCCAGGTGGACTCCAGCTGCACCTGCCACCCACCTTTGTCTGTTTTGCTTTTGTCCAAAGCTAGGATGCTATGATAAAGGGAAGAGTGGGCCCATCCTGCTAGCTGGCTGCCCCAGAGCCAAGCATCATAGGGCTGGAGGTCCTCATACCTTCTCACTCCACTGGGCTCATCTCTGCCACACTCCAGGCTTCATGCTTGTTCTGGTCTCAGCCCCACCCTTGGCAGATGCAGCCCACCAAGTAAGTGGGAGAGGCTCCAAGGCCCAAGCTCTATTTGGCCCAGAGAAATAAAGGTGCCACAGTGTGGCCTGCATGTGGCTTGTATGACAGCTCTGTGGTATCTGCCTTGACTGAGGCCCTCACCTGGTAGCTTCATGGCCTATGGAGAACCAGCAGATGCCCCCACGTCCCTTATCACAGAGGTTCCTCCCAGGGGCACCCCCTCTGGAGCTCCCTCATGGAGCTGCAGGCCCAACCATACCACCCTTCCCCCAGGGCAAGCCCAGGACACTAAGACCACATCTAGTCTGCTCTGTGGGGCTGAGGACTGGAGGGAGGAGGCAGCTATGAGTCAGCTCTGGTCACAACAGCAGGAGCCTGATGGGTCACTGGGGCAGCTGGGGCAAAGGGCACAGAGCAGCAAGACGAGTCTGGGGGAGAGAGTCCAGGGTGGGGAAGCAGCAAGTCCACCCCAGGAATGTCCTGTCTGCAGTGGTCTGTGCCCAGGGGCCCTGCTGTCATCTTGAGTTGTGCAGTTTTGGGGTGGGAGTGTCCAGCACCCTACATAGCCAAATCTGTGATACAGCCTGAAGGAAGGTATTGGTGGGTCCACCCCACCCATGGTGGGCCTTGCTCCCAGGGACACCTGGTGCCAGAGAGGCAGAGTCATAAGAGCCACTCTGTCTTGATGCAGACCCTACATGAGGGGTTGAGGGAAAGAGCGTTGCCAAGAATGAAGTTGAGGGCTGCAGGAGTAGTAGTTTATTGACCAGGCCAGCTTCCCCAGCCTGGTGACTGCCCACCTGAGGGGCTCAGGATGTGAGCTGAATGAACCCTGGCAGAAGGTAGTCCTTTGGCTCCAAGGTCATAGGGGTTGTGCCCATTCATTGAAGGGCAGTCCCTGACAGTTTCCAGTGGCTCTTGCAGGCATCAGACATGGCCTGAGTGCCCATATCATGGGCAGAGGCCAGAGGGGCACTGAGGCCCCACTTCCAGTGGATCTCAGACTCTTGGGCATAAAAAGGTGAATCCATATGAAGTCTGGGTTGGGCTATAAATGTGGCATTGGCCTGGGAGGCCACAGCCCAGGCAAGGCAGCGTCTGGAGGGCAAGTCTGAAGGTGGGTGATAGTAGCCCACAAGCACTAGGCAGGACGGTGGAAGAGGCTGCCCGTGCAGAGCCTCCGCTTGAGCTCCTGCCACAGCAGCTGCCTCTCCCGCCAGGCCCCCTTCATGACACCACTGTTCTCCAGGGCACGGCGGGACAGGTAGGGCAGCACTTCCATCACAGGGCCATAGGGTACATACTTGTACACGGGAAAGCCCGCCTGACCTGTACACACAGGCAGAAGCAGTGAGTCCCAGTCCTGGACTCCCCCACCCCTGCTCCCCTGGGAGGCTCAGCTCACCTAGTGGAAAGCTGATCTGATCACACATGCCCAGTAGCTGTCCAAAGTACACCTGGCGATCAGCAGGGTGCAGGCCCAGCTCCTCCATCCTGGAGACAGACAAGATGGCAGGTGAGCCCCCGGGGCAACTTGGGCTAGCTCTGAGCCCTCCACTTCCACTCCCAGATCTTCATACACTTTAGCCTCCATCCCCTGCAGGGTGGGGCATGGGTTTAGGCTCTGTGCTGCCCAGACCAGGCCTTTGCCCTACAAGTCCCACCTCAGGTCATGGCCACCAAGTTCCTTCCCCCAGCCCGCCTCCCCCTCCCACTATGCTTGCTCCCCATGGCTCCTTCCCTCTCCCCTCTCTTCTGCCCTGACCCAGCAAGGCAGGCCTGCCCCAAGGCATGGTAAACTCTCAGAGGCCCTCCTCCCACCCCTTTTTGAGCCCCTCTCCTTCGGTGCCATATCCCCTCCGTCCCACACATCCCTCCGTCCCACTCGGTCTTTTGTCCTCCCATTACTGGCTGCTCCGTCCCAGACAGCAGCACTAGCCACTGGTGGCCCCTGACTCTCTGGAAGTTGACCGGTCTAGATTGAGAAGTGCTAAAAGTATCTAACACACATGGGATTTTTGAAAACTGGAAAAAAGTACATTATTTTTCTGAAATACTGAATACAGATAATATTTTGGGTATGTTGGGCTAATTGAAAGGTATTATTGAAATTAACTCATCTCTTTCACGTGGCTAGTGGAACATTTAGAAATGATGTGGCTCACATTTCTATTAGTGCTGCTCAGATGTGTTGGGGCGGGTGGCCCCCAACTATGTCCAGCACCCTCTCCTGCTCTCTCACCTCCCTTGTAGGATCTTACAAAAATTTCCAGGATTTGAAATGTCTACTTAGGATTCTCATATTTTTACCTCCAGCTTCCTGTATCCACATGTCCAGACTCGACTACCAGCACTCTGGAATCTGCCCTCATCCTTCCACCTCCCTCCAGTGGCGTGTTCAGCCTGCGTTCTCCTCACACCCAACCAGGCTGCAGGCCAGCAGTGTGCTTCCCTGTCTCCAGGGCCCCCCTCTTCTCACCGTCTCAGGCCCCTCAACTCCTAGAGCATTGAAGACACCTCACCCTGGCCCTCCCCATGAGGGTCATCCCTACAGAGATCCTCTCCCTCTTTCTGTCAGAGTCTGGCTCCAGTGTGGGGACCACCCAGTCTAAAGCAGGCCATGGTCTCCACCATGTGGCCCTGGTCTCCAGTTTAGGTATCTCTGTCCCTCACTGGAACATGAACACAGTGAGAGCAAGGCTGCCACCATGTTGCTGCCCACCTGACTGGCAGTGGTGGGGACATTCGTGTGGCTCCTGCGGAAATGGCTGCTGACCCCTCTCCACCCCCTGTGCCATGTGACTGCAGCTTCTCCCAGCAGGACGAGGGTTCTCCACCTGGCTTCTGGGCTGGGCCTCCTGACTTCCTTTGGCCAAGAAGAGCAAATGTGGTATGGGCAGAGGCTTGCCCTCTCAGGGCTTCTGGAAGCCTGAGACCACCATGTGGCAAAGCCCACAGTGACCTATAGGAAACCAGACATGTGATGCAGTCCCCTTTGCTGCCCCAGCCTTGAATGAAGCCATTTAGGTCCAGTCAGGCCTTAGCTGACCGCAGATACAAGTCAGGTCCCAGGGCAGGGCCAGCAGAAGCAGTCCCCAGCTGAGCCCAGCCAACACTGCTGGCCCACAGAACATGCAGTTCAGGCCTCTGAGTTCTGGGCTGGCTTGCCACTCAGCCAAAGCTAACACAGGCGATCTGAGCTCCCTGATGTAGCATCAGAGACCCACATTACTTCCTCGGGGAAGGTAAGCCCAAGCTGCCATGGGCTCTCCAGCTCCCAGTGCAGGAACACAGAACCATATCCTGCAGGCACCAAGCCTCCTCCATGATAGCAGTATTTGTGGAGCCTGGCTCGGCCCCTCGGGGCTACGAGAAAGGAGAGCGCACTCAGCTGGCACTCCAAAGGAAGCCACGTCCAAGGCAGGAGGCCTCCCTGGCTAAGATGCCCAGAATAGGCTTATTCTGGTGGGAATAGGCATTCTCGGTGGGAAGATTGAGAAAGCAGGAGAGAGGAAGTCCTTCTGAGGGCAGTTATACCTTTAGAACTTTTACTCTTCCCTGTCTAGCTGGTGAGTGGCCTACCTGAGACCCCTACTTAAAATGGGAGTGGTCAAGCAAAGCCTGCTGAGCTCATAACTGAAACCTAGGAAGATGCCACTTGCACATCACTGACCCTCTGGGGCCTGCCACTGTGTAGGGGTGCAGGTTCCCAAGTGCCAGGCCAGGGGCACAGGGAGGCTCTTTGTGTACATGAACTAGTAGAGGGCCCTGGTGCTCCAGGGTCCATGATCAAGTTTCCGTCAAGGAATAACAGTATTTTTAAGTCTAAGGGAAAGCCAGGTTTTAAGATTTGCAATGTAATCATCTGTTTTAAAAGTCAAGCCAGAACTTTTTTTTTTTTTTCCTGCACCGAGCACAAAAGGTACCTCTGGCCTTCTGACATCCAGTGACAAGGTTGGGGCATCCAAGGCAGTAAATGAGCAACTGGGAAGTCCCCAGGGAATGGAGGGAAGAAGGCGGAGCAGTCCTGTCCATCTAGGACTCCACTCAGCCATTCACCAATCCCACAGAAACAGCAAGACCCCAATCCTGGCAGGGACTCTCAGTAGGGAGACTTGTCACAGTCTGCACTCGGCCTGGGTAGCACTGGTGGCCTTAGCGCTCATGTCCCCACCCTGCTAGCTGCAAAGGCTATGCATTAGAAATCATGGTTTTCACTAACAGGAAAAAATGCTCAACATCACTCATCATCAGGGAAATACAAATCAAAACCACAATGAGGCACCACCTCACATCTGTTAGAATCTCTAAAATTAACAACTCAGGAAACAACAGATGTTGGTGAGGATGTGGAGAAAGGGGAACCCTCTTACACTGCTAGTGGGAATGCAAAGTGGTGCAGCCACTCTGGAAAACAGTATGCAGATGCCTCAAAAAATTGAAAATAGAACTACCCTAGGGGCGCGTGGGTGGCTTAGTGGGTTGAGCATCTGACTTTTGATTTCAGCTCAGGTCATGATCTCACATGGGATCAAGCCCATGTCAGCCTCTGAGCACTGACAGAGCAGAGCCTGCTTGAGATTCTCTCTTTCCCTCTCTCTCTCCCCTCAATCTCAAAATAAATAAACATTTAAAAAAAAATTGAGCAACCTACAACCCAGCAATTGCACTGCTATGTATTTATACAAAGGATAAAAAAAAATGCTGATTTGAAGGGGAACATGCATCCCAATGTTTATAGCAGTGCCATCAACAATAGCCAAGTTATTGAAAGAGCCCAAATGTCCAACTGATGAATGGATAAAGAGGATGTGGTATATATATACATATATATATATGTACACACACACACATACATACATAATGGAATATTACTTGGAAACCAAAAAGAATGAAATCTTGCTGTTTGCAACAACATGGATGGAACTAGAATATATTATGCTAAGCAAAGTAAGAGAAAGACATCATGATTTCACTCATACGTGGAATTTAAGAAACATAACAGATGAACATAGAGGAAAGGAAGGAAAAATAAAAACGGAGGCAGGACATAAGAGACTCTTAAATATAGAGAACAAATAGGGTTGCTGATGGGGAGGTGGGTTGGAGGAATGGGCTAAATGGGTGATGGGCATTAAGGAGGACACTTGTGATGAGCACTGGGTGTCATTTGTAAGTGATGAATCACTAAATTCTACTCCTGAAACCATGATTTTATTGTACGTTAAATACCTTGGATTTAAATAAAATTAAAAAAAGAATCCTAGTTTTCAGCTACAGTGTCAGGCTGTGAAAAAGCAAGAGAATAAGCAGAGAATAAGCGCTGCTTCACCAAATGGGTGTAGAGTGACCAGTCAGCTCGTCAGGCAGCTGGCTGCACTGTGCCTTGGCTGTTCTCTCATTGCTTCTTCCGGAAGCCCTGCTTGGCCACAATCCTTGGCTGCCCTGCTTTGCCCCTGGGAAAGGCGAGGGCTATTAAGGCCACTGCCACTGTGCTTCCTGTGGGGCCTCAAGCCCAGGAAGGTAGAGACGGGAGCAGGAGGAGTGGCTAGGACCCCTCATGTGGTGCTCCTTGGATTAAGATAGAAACCACAAAAACATGGTGATAACACTGGAATATTTAAGAATTTACTTCATGGGGTCCCTGGGTGACTTGGTTGAGCGTCTGACTTTGGCTCAGGTCATGATCTCATAGTCCATGGGTTCGAACCCCGTGCCGGGCTCTGTGCTGACAGCTCAGAGCCTGGAGCCTGATTCAGATTCTGTGTGTGTGTGTCTCTCTCTCTCTGCCCCTCCCCCTCATTCTCTCTTTCTCTCTCTCTCAAAAATAAATTAAAAAACATTTTAAAAATATTTTTTTAATTTACTTCACCTTATTCCTGTATCTGACTTGGATGGATTCTACCAAAGTTTTGCTCCACAGGACACACATTTAAAGAGAAAACAGACTATAGTAAATTCTAAATGCAGTTAAAAATTTTTTAACGTTTTTATTTATTTTTGAGAGAGAGAGAGAGAGAGACAGACAGACAGACAGACAGAGAGCGTGAGCAGGGGAGGGTCAGACAAAGAGGGAGACATAGAATCTGAAGACAGGCTCCAGACTCTGGGGTAGCTGTCAGCACAGAGCCTGACACGGGGCTTGAACCCATGAACCATTAGATCATGACATGAGCCGAAGCCGGACGCTCAACCAACTGAGCCACCCAGGCGCCCCCTAAATGCAGTTTAAAACATTAAGAGTAACTATTTATAAAGGAGATGACTCACTGGAGGCCTCCTGAGGGGATCCAACATTGCACACTGTATTTGTGCATTTTGGTAAGCTATTTAAATCACCTAATGAAATTTAGTTTCTGATTTGAAATTTTAATAAGTCAGGTATTAATTTTAAACACTCAAGTCACTGCAAATAGCCTCTTTGCTACTGCAGTGCCAATGGCCAGCCGGACCTGGGGAGACAGGGGGCTTGCAGGACACTAAAGCTGCCACTTCAGCTCATTTCCACAGACGTCACCCCCAAATACCACTATGTCCAACAGGTCACTCTGCACATAGCTTCCACACCACTCATCCCGAACTGCCCCCCCACCAAGGAACACCAGACAGCTGAAGGGAGTGCCTACCTGCGCAGCGTGAAGCGAACTGTGTCCTCATTGTGAGAGGCCACCATCACTTTGGCCTTGGCATTGTGCTTCAGCTCCTCCAGGACATAGTTGAGGCACCTGAAGGGAGTGCCACGTGAGCCCCAACCTGCAGAGGCCCCAGGCAGGCCCAAGGCTGTCCAGCGAGCCCACTCCTTCCAAGCATTGCCATGGTAATGGGACCAAGGCTGTACTTGTCACTCCTCAACACCTCATAGGTAAGAAAGAAAACATGAGCAGTACTTGGGGCTAGACATTCAACAGGAGACTAGCTGGGACACAGTGCGCCCAGGACAGATGGAGCTTCGCTTCCAGAAGGGGTCCACAAGGAAACTGAAGCCTCCCTGTGCATAGACAGTGTGAGGTCCTGCCTGTGCACAGGTGGTGTGAGGTCCTGCCAGTGTGAGGGTTGTATGACAACTATGTCCTTGCCCATGAGCACAGGAGATGGTGGCAGGGTGTGCTATGAGTCACTACTGTAATGGCCTGACAGAAAACCACCGAAAGCTCACAAAGATGGGCACCCTGCTAGCTGGTGGGTTAACACCATGGGCTGGCATGCTGACACGGGAGGATCCAAATGGGTGTTACATGGAAAAGCAAGGGGACAGGGCTGAATGCAAGATGCCAAAGCTGATGTGGGTACATCCACGGCAGACTTGGAAACTCCCAGAAAGAAGCAGGGCACTGCCAGGGAGGGAGCAGGAGCCACGGAGGGCAGACACTCAGGGTCTGAATTTGCAACACACACACCTCACAGAGAAAAAGCCTGGGCTCTGCTTGCCCTTGCTGCAGGACAATGTCAGCAAAATAAACACAGCAAAAGCAGATGCAGCAACAGTTGATGATCCTGGTGTGTCATTTGGAAAGCAAATGGGCCGCATGCAAGGCAAGAGGGCCGCTCAGGGATCCCGTGTCCTAAGTGTCAACAAGAGATGGCTGGGGGACCTGGGCCAATTTAGTTTTATTCAGTAGACTTTTCTGTGCTAAAAATCCACCTTAATAGTTTTTAGAAAGGGTAAAACAAAAGCAGAGGATTCAAAAAATAGAAAATAAATAAAAAGCAGAGGCCTCAGGACAGAAGTCTTGCTCCTACAGAGCCTTCTGGCACACTGGGCTACTCACCCTTCAGACAGGGGTCACATCAGGTCAGTTCCAACACCCCTGCCCTGTTTTCTCATTCCCCTCCCCAGGAAGCCGCGAGGCCCCCCCAGGGGCCAAGGAGGGCTGGCGTACCTGTGGTACATGGCATTAGTGGCCTCATACGTAGGGTTAATGGGGTCCTCATAGCCAATCTCTGCGGCACGGGTGCGTTCCTGGGCCATATATGCACCCCGCACCAGCTTGGCCCCAAAGCACCAGCCCTCACGGCGAGCCAGCTCCACATCCAGGGTGACGTTGTCATAGGCGTCCTGCGGGACCAGGGCCAAAAGTTGCTGCTGACCAGGATGAGGCCCCCTCCACCCTGAGGCCCAGGTGCTCAGAAGAGCTAGGAGACAAGTGTGAGTGAGCAAGGCCCTCTGACTTCCATCTCCAAGAAATGGTGACTCCTCTGTGTGGCCTGGGGAAAACCTTGTTGGGGGACAGACTAGGTACTGGCAGCCATGGTACACTCCAGAGTCTTCTCAGGCTGACTCAGGGGCAAGGGATGCTGCTTGCTATGGGCACCTCCCTGGGTCCCCCACCCACCCACTTCCCCCAGCCCTAGAGCCTTGACACCCATCCCACACTGTCTCCTCCAAATACCTGGCTGGTCCCAGAGCAGCCCAGCCCAGGTTTGTGCTCAGCGACCCCACCCTCAAGCACCCTGGGCTCCCTGAGGTACATGCAAGATTCTCAGCAAGTCTCTTTGTGGGAAGGGGACCAGAGATTTCCTGTGATTCTCGGAGGGACCCAAGCTAAAAAATGGCAGGAAAAACAAATGGCAGGAAAAAACAGTGACTCATGAGGCCTTCAAATTTGGGGGATTAAGGCACATGAAGCAGACTGTAAAAAGCCTCCTTCATCTTCCTTCTACCCCTTCAAAACCCTGTCTGGAATTTGAGGGCCAGAGGAAGGGCTGACACACAGCTGGCCACAGAGTCCTAGGGCCTTTCTTCCCACTCAGAGGCCGTCACACTCAGGCAGAGGCCTCTCCCAACACCAGCACGGGACTCCAGTGAGGGGCATCCCCTCACCTGAGGGCCAGTGGGTGAGGGAGGGCAGTGGGCAGGGGCCATACCTTGAGGTAGCACTGGTACGTGTTGAAGATGAGTGGCTTCTCCATGTTGAACTTGCGCTGCATTTCCAGTGTCAGGCGGCTGATGGCGGGCTGGAAGTAGGTCTGCTCAGCATCCACCATCAGCCGCACACCCACCTCGGTGGCTTTCTGAGAAGTGCAGGGTGGAACAGAAGGTTTGACTGGGATCACATGAGACAGGTGCCCCCCTCTCTGGGAACATCCCAGGGTCCTCGACCTTGGCCAAGACATCCATTCTTTGCAGCATCCTCGTCATCTGCAGCTCTTCCTCCTCAGTGAACTGTGACAGCAGAGGCTCCAGCTGCCCTGTCTGGGGCAGCATATGGTCAGGCTACAGCAGGGCTCCAAGCTCCCACCTCTCAAAGCCACAGCTCCCTCTGAGGGCACCTTCCTGGCCCTGTGTGCAGGACCAACAAGGCTACCCCATCCCCTGCCTCCCATTTTTGAGTGAAGATTGGCACCTGTCCTGAGGCCACCTGGTCGCTTGGTACCCCAGGACCTTGCTGCCAGGCAGCACCCTCTGACTCACAGGGCTAGCCACCCCAGGTCAGGCCTGCACCCAAGGTGTTTGCTCCCACACAACGGTAAGGAAGAAACCCTTGACCCATCCAATCACCCAGAAGGACTCAGTCCCTAGCAGGGAGAGGGCTCGGAGGAAGAGTGGTGGCTACAAGCAGGACGGACAACTTGCAGTAGACGGACAACACAGAGTGGGGACAGAGGCACCATCTCCAGACAGTGGTTGCCATGAGGGAGCTGGCAGGTCAGGAGAAAGCTGGTGCTCAGCAGCTGGGGTGGGAGGGCACCTACCCTGGGGGCCTGTGCAGCCCTGGTCCCTCTGCTAGCCCCACATGCCCACTAACACCACCCAGGGCACTCTCAGTGGGGCCTCAAGCATGCCCTTCCATTGGCCCTTAGTGTCTTAGCTTGGGGACTGGGCTCACCAACAGCTGGGGCCCAATGCCGGGGGAAGGCAGTATCAGTGGGATGTTTTCCCAAGAGGGCTCTGCTGCTGCTTTACATCCCAGCTCAAGGGTGGTTTCAAACAGGCACAAATTCCTGGCACCTCGCACAGGCAGGATGGGGGGCGGGGTGTCTCATTCCTCTCTCCCTGAACATAGGCTGACCTAATAACTCACTTTTAACAAACAGAATTGGGCATAAATGATGCTGTGGGACATCTGGAGCTAGGCTGCAAAAGGTAATAATGCTTCCGCCTGGCTCTCAGGGGACACTCAACCTGAGAACCCAGCCGCCACGTGGTGAGGAAGCCCTGGCCCACAGCCAGCATCAACTGCCGGCCACATGAGTGGGGACCCTCCACAATGACCCCAGCTCCCACCACGCTCTGAGAACTGCAAGGGAGACCCTGAGCAAGAACCACACAAGCTGAGCCCTGTCCGTCCAGAACCGTGACGTGGGATAATGCCATTTCAGGCCAGTAATCATATCAGGTTTGGGGTAACCTGACATGCAAGGAGAGAGGACATGGGTCTCTCTCCCCCTATGTGGGGCACTCATGGATCTGTCTTCTTCCTCCAGACCACAGGGGTGTTACGCAGCCAGGAAGGACTCTGGTTTCAGCCAGCTGCGTCCCCAGCTGCTGCCTCAGGGAAAGCAACAGCGAACATTTCCCTTCTCAGCCTTGTGCCCCTGTGAGACAGGGTGACAGGGTGACGGGGCGACGGGTCATCACCTGCATGTTAGGGACCACCAGGTGCTTGGAGAGCTCAGTTCTGCTGTCGATGAGGCTGCTCCAGTCCAGTAGGTCCAGAGTGCTGTGGAAAAAGCCGCATCAGCACAGGGGCGCTAGGATCTGTGGGGGACCTAGGCCCCAACCAGCCCATTCCTTAAAAGAGCACCCCAAGGCCAACCCCCACAAAACTCACCTCAGCATTCAGTTTCAAAGGACAGATCAAATGTTAACATCGTCCTCTGTTTACAAAATGGAAACCAAAACCAAAACATTTCTTGCATCAGGGTGGTGGCAGCTATATATAAAAACCCAGGGTGAACACCAAGAACACCACGGGCCATGTCAGGCTTGGGAAAGAGCCAAACACGGGAGGCCAGGAAGGAGGCAGACCCTGCACATCAGGGGACAGCCTCTGCCAGCCTGGGGAACCTGGTGACCTCAGTCCCAGCCCCCAGGTGTCTCAGGATGAGTCGTGGGCCCCTCCAGGAGCTCAGCTGCCCTTCCCTCCGCCTGCCTGCCGTGTGGGTCCCAGGGAGGGCTGAGTGTGGCACCCTCATGCTAGGACCCGAATAATTCTGTGAGCAGCCCTGCCGGTTCGGGACACCCCCACCCAGCTGCTGTCTGGGCTAGCTGCAGCCCCAGTCCCACGGACTCCAGACTCCCTGTCAACTCCTGCCGTTTGTCTCAGGGAACAAGTCCTTCCGCATTGTCACCCCAGGCCCATGCTCTTCCAGAGGGCAAGCGGGACAGGGAGAAGCTGTTGGGGCTCAGCTGGAACCATGGCTGAAGCAGAGCATACGCTCCCGAATTCCCAGCTGGGGGGCTACCCTTACCCAGACACGCCCAGGGTCTCCGCAGTGAACCAGCTCTCAATCTCCGTCCTGGATGCGATGCCCATCTTTGCCACACTTTCCTTGAGAAGTGAGAAGGTGGCAGTCCCACAGACGTGCCCCAGCCCCATTCCCTAACATTTCCTCTTCCCCTGAACATTTGTGTGGCTCTTTTGAGTTTATTATACCATTACTGAGAACAAGATAGCTTTGGCCTGTGTTTCTGTTCCACAGACAGGTCTATTCTTACCTGTCCCTGATGCCCCTTCCCGAACCCGAAGCTAGCACTCAGCCATGTGCAGGGCGAGCACCCCCTTCCCTAAATCTCCTGCCCAGCGTGTCCTCAACCTCTGGGAAACCACCCTAAACACTGCCTGGCCAGCTCCCCCCAGGCAGGGCCCCTCCCCAAGCCCCCACTGTGCCCACCCACTCATACCCACCAGGGCAGGGCTGTCCCACCTGTAGCACTGCCACCTCCAGCTTCATGTCCATGGCAGCCAGACCAGCCTTCCCTTGCTCTGCAGCCATTTGGTGAAAGAATCGTCTCCACTTGGTCAGCACATCTGAGAACTGCAGCTGCGAGTGCAGGCCTGAGGCACGAGCTCTGGCACATGCCCAGCTCCCTGCCCCCAGGACCCCTGCATAGCTCTGGGCTCCCTCCCAGTCTCGCCTATGTGCCTGGCTCCCAGCACCAAGGTACCAACACGTGAGCTTTCGCTTAATGCTCACAGCAGCCCCAAGTTCTTACAGACTCTCTCTGCAGGTGGAAGGTTCTGACACTTACCAGAAACTGGGGTCTCCCCAACGCGGTGAGCTTGATGGCTGAGAAGCCATCATCACTGGCTCTGCCTGTCAGAAGCCACAGGAAGAACCATTAGGGCTCCAGAGGGGGATAGGGAGGACCAGGAGCCCGTGCCTAGAGTGTGTCAAGAGTGATGGACGTGTGACAGACTGCAAATGGCTGGCATAGCCCCTTTTCCTACCAATTACCTACAACATACATGGTACTAGGTCTCCCTCACAGATGGGCCCCAAGACCCCATGATCCAGTCGCCAAAACTGAGGACAGTGCAGTGGGACCGGCAGGTCTCTCCCCCTCCCCCACCTGAGCTTAGCAGGGCTGCAGCAATGTCTAGGAGGGCTGTCTGCTCCCCAGCATGCACGCCTTACCCTCCCTGGAAGTAGTTCTAGTGACAGCTCAGAAATCTCCGGCTAAGGTAGGTGGCTCCAAGGGTCCCTGCTGCCCCCTGTCCCCAACAGGAAGGGAGAGCCCACCAAGGAGCCAGATATCTTGGGCTGATGGGTAACTATTTATGGGCAGAAGCACCATGTTTCTACAGAGGCCATAAATGCCCATGTACACAGCTGCTCCAGACACCCCACCTTGGAGGCGGGAACAGGCAACTTGGCAGGGTTTGTTGGGCACACGGGTCCAGGAAGGCAGTGGGCAAAGGAGCCAGTGAGACCAGCCCATTCTGTCTCTGCCTCCACGACCTCTCCCATGCCACCGGCACCCCAGGATTCACAGAACACAGAAATGTCTGGTGGAGCACAGGGTGGAGCTCAGAAGGCAATCAACCATACCTGACTCTCTCCTCCCTTCCAGAAACCCATGACCTATCTGTGACCTTTGCTTCAGGCAAAGCAGGCACGAAGGAAGGAGGCGCCCCATGCTCTGGTCCACCTCCGCCTGACCACCTGGAGTCTCCCCAGCACTGCTCCCAGAAGGCATGGGGCTTCTGAGCACAACTTACTCCCGCTCCTCCCAGTGTTCGGAAGGTACAGAGCCCACTGATGGAAGGGTTGCTGGAGCCACATGGCAGGCTGCACTGTAGCTGGGGGAGGTCCTGAAGAATAAAGGACCCAGAGGCCCACTTAACTCACCTCCCTTGGCAGGCTCTCCACCTAAGGCCAGGTGGGAGGAGTCCTCTGTGGCAACAGCACAGTCACTGGCAAACGCCAGTGCCACATGTGGAGAGGCTCGAGCCCCTGACCCAGATGGGGGTGCTGCTCAGCCCACTGACGGCCTTACTGAGGTTCTCATCTGGGCCCTAGTATCTAGGAAGGGGCAGGAGGTGCCAGGCTCCTTCGGTAGGAGCTGTACTCAGGCGTGACCTAAGCCCAGCCTATCCTTCCCAGTGTCACCCATGGTCACCCTCACAACCATCTGAGCCCCAGGCAAGTGCTCCAGCCTGGCCTTGCTTTCACCCACCAGCATCTTTACACAAAGAGATCGAGCCTCCCTGGCAGGTGTACGGCCGGCAAGGAGGGCCTACCTGAAGCCTCGATGCAGCGCAAGAACGTCTCCATGTGGCTGTCACACTTGGCTTCATTGGCATAGAAGTAGGTGCGGGCACTGATAACACCATCCCTGCGGTCTCCAAAGGCCCGGTGGGCCTGGTACTGCTTCTCCCTCTTACTTGTACCTGGAGGGGCGGGCACATGGCCTGAGCACACACAGGCTCTGGGCTGTGCTCTGGCTCCCACCCCACTCTAAGCACACATGGGGCTTCCCCCGCATCCAGCAGAACCTGCCCATGGCCCACAGCCCCCTGCCCTCAGGACTGGCTCCTTGGCAGCCACAGCCCCCCTCCACTGTGCTGCCCACCACTCCCTGCTCCTTCCACCTGGCTGAGCCCTAGTCACATGGCAAACCCGGGCCAGAAAGGCAGAACCCAGACCCACTTAGGACAAAGGGATGAGGACCCCTGGGAGGGTCCTGAGGACGTCAACAGATTTGGAGCAATGGCCTGGGTGCACACAGGGAGAAGCCATGTGGGCACAGGGAGAAGCCATGTGGGCACAGGGAGGAGCCTTGGCCCCAAGTCTTGCCTGTGCCCTTGAACCTAGGTCTCCCAAGTAAGGGTGGTGAGGGCAAGGGGGGGGCAGGTGGTGAAGTATTTGTTCCTGAACGGCCTCCTCGTACTCACCACTGCCCTCCCTCTCTACAGCTGATGTACAGGACCTGTAGGAAGGAAGAAGAGGGTGAGGATGGGTCACACCACCTCAGGCTGCAAGTGACAAGCACTTGTTCCCTTTGAGCAAGCAGAGGTGAGAGGAAGCCAGAGGTGGAGTCCTGAACCTGACCTGACATGGAGGGCTGCTCAAGAATGGCTGGGTTAGCCTGGGCAAGTAAAAGTGACTCAGGTGCCCCACCCACCTCCTTACCCACCCCAGGCCTGCAGGGTCACCTCCCCTGAGCAGGGCAGGGAAGCAGCCTCATAGACCAACCTGGCCTACAAGCTCTGCATCCTGGAGAAGGTTCAGATTCCTCACGGGTAGGTGAGGAGTGAATAAATCTGGCTGACAGCCCAAGGCATAGAGGAGGTGCCTGATGAAAGCTAGCTATGGGGGCATTCCTTCTGAGGGGAAGATGGAGCCTCGGGGCCAGCCAGGGCTGATAAGGAATGGAGCCCGGCAACTACCAAAGTACAAAATTCCCAAAGCTGAGGAGCAAGGCCCCTTGCTTTGCCCTATGCCCCCTACATCCAGGCAACTCCAACTGCCAGGAACCCCAAGCCAGGCTCTGGGCTTCTGCACGGATACACAGCGAGCCCCACTTCCAGCCACCTCCTGCTTCATTCTTGCCCCTTAGGTGTATCTTCTAACCAGTAATCAGAATTTTTTTTTTTAATGCAAGCCCTCCCCTGGCCTCCCATCACAAGGGAATAACAGACCCCAGTCCTCATGAGGGCAGATCAGTGAGGCCAGCCTGAGATCATGGTTGCCACTGCCCACACTCAGGTTCAGCCCAGCCACACTGGCCTCGCTGCAGTCCCCTGGCCATGCCCCTGCCATCCCTGCCTGGTCTGCCCCCACCCAGGTGCCCCCTCCCCCAGAATGCCTGCGAGAATCACAGTAGGACCATCCCCCTCTCAGTGGCTGTGACAGCTAGGACAGCAAATGTCGTAGCTAAGCCTTCTCGGATGAAGGAGCTGCTCACCATCACTGTCCTGGAGTGGCATTTGAGGAGTTCTATCCATCATCTGACTTTCTATTTAAAGCCTCTTAAATCAGTTCTCACAGAAAGAGTGCAGCTGAAGCCCTGTGCTCCTAAATGCTCAGACCTGGTGAACTCCTAAATGCTCAGACCCCTGGGGCCCCCTGAGGCTCTGCTCATACTTCACAGAAAAGGACAGTGTTTTCCCCCTCCCCCTCCCCCACCCCCACCCCTTGTGCTGGGGCACTTGAGACAGAGGTAAAGCCAGCAAAGCCGCTGAGAGCTAATTGCGCCTGCAGTAGCCTCAAGTCGAATCAAAGATCTAAGGCAGCTTTTGACCTCCCTGCTCCTGCACCAAGGGGCTGCCAGCTGCCCTCCAGGGAGCCCTCCCTTTGGGCCCTAGTTCCTGTGCAACCCAAGGGCCCATAGCTGGCAACTGTAAGGACCCGGGAGTCCCAGTAGCTGGGACAGTCCACAGGGGCTAGGGGCGCCACACATGGCTGCACAGCCCACAAGGCCCCCACCTGGGGACAGGGGACAAGAGCCACTTCATGCCAACTAGACATATGTGCTTGATGTACAGAAGAGGGTGAGGTGTGACTGTGTGACAATATTTGACTCTGTTACATAAGGGAGGGGTCAGCCCCACACACAGCATCCCCTCTGGGAACAAGGAGCACCTGTAAGATCGGCCCCAAGATGTGGTCCAGGTACAACCAGGCAAATAGCATGACTCGGGACCCACCATCTGCACTAAGGCATGGGTCTCATCAGCAAGGAGGGTGCCTGCTGGGGACTCGGGCCTGCTCTGTAACCACACAGCCCATGGCTCAGGGAAACACAAGTATTCACCTTCAAGGTCCCTGCCTTCTAGGTAGGCTGCATTCTGTCACATGGGAAATCATTATCTAAAAGACCCCTAGTGGCCCATCGCTGTGTAAGGTTCCTGCTCAACATTTCCACAGTTGGCCTATCCACCCTCAAAGCCCCAGCCAGCCTCCAAAGATACAGGGGAGTGTGGGCCACTCCCTTCCTCACTGCCAGCAGGGTCAGTGGCAGGAAAACAGTCAGAGTCTGTGCTATTTCCATCCATGAACCTTCTGGGCACACCAGAGAGGAAGCACTTTAGAAATGGACTGAGCAGAGGAACTGGAACAGCGGCCTGTCTCCGAGAAGATGGGACCAAGAAGGATCAGGGTCACACTCTCAACCAGGCCTGGCGGGTGGGTCATGAGAAGAAAAAGGTGGCAGCTGCCAGGTGCAGTGGAAGGGAGGAGGATCATGCGACTGTCAGGGAAAGGAAGAGACCACCCTGTGCGCACGTACGCACACTCGCACACACACACACACACAGGCACACATATGCACACACACGTGCACGGCCCCAGGATGTAGAGGAGGGAAGAGAATGTGCCCAGGGGCAGAGGGCAGAAGAAGATCAATACAAGTGACCCAGGGGGTTGCAGAGGAGTAGGAAGGCCCCAATCATCTCTTGGCCACCTCCAAGCTCAGCTCACTGCACCAGGTGATTTGTTGACTGGACACCTTTTAGAAGAAAGCAGAAAGTGAGGGGAGCTCTCGCTGGCTCGCCCTGGGGGAATGAAGGTGGCAGGAGGGAGTGAAGCACAGAGAAGCCCAGTGGAGCTCAGTCCTGCCTGCACATCCACATCCCTAGCCCCCCAGGCCCCGGTTCCAGACAGTGCCTGAGTGCTCTGCGCCCACCAGTCCTGTGGAGCTGCCCCCACCTTGGGGGCTCCACTGCCAGCCAGTCCTGGGTCTGCGTAGGCAAGACAGACACACCTGCCATTCACACTCTCCCCAGGTGTCCTCATCACAGTCGATCATCAGGAGGCGCCCTTGCCCCTTTCCCTATCCCCACAGCTCCCAGCCTACTGGGGAGACCCTATGGGGCTCCTGCCTTTTACCAGGTGTTCTGAGAAATACCATCCTGCCCCCGCCCTATCTGGCTACTCTCTCTCTCTGGCACCTGTAACCTCTTACCTCCTGCTTCCTGCCCAGGGATCCCTTCCAGGGTCTCCTCCTCAGACCTTCAGGAGGCCTGCTGGGCCTCCTGTGCATTCAGACACTTCTATCCTTTCTGTGCCTCACATGGTTATGCCCACAGCGGGCCCGGCACCACCTATACCCTTCCTACCCCAACCTCTGTGGCCTTAATTTGGGGTAGTGGCCTCTAGAGCACTCCCCAGAGTAGGGTCTACATGCCTTGCAACAGGATCAGCAAGACAGACCTCTGGGGGCCACCGGGACACAGAAGCAGTTTTCTGCATGGGGGCTGCGTGGATGGAGGCTGCATGGTAGGAGCCACTCCTGACTAAACACCCAGGAAGCCAGGCAGGCAACTTGACAGGATAGATGTTCAACCAGCACCCACAAGCCTGGTTCTGTCCCCTTGGTCCAGGCCTCTCCAAAGACACAAGGCTGCCTGGCAGCAGACCTGGGCACGAGTGGACACCTGCCACTCGCATCAGATGCCAGTTAGGATGGGAGGGACCACCACTCACATCCCAAAGCCCACCAAGCAGGGCTGCTACATCATGATAGGCATCAACAGCAGCATGACCCAGGGGCACAGGCTCCTTGGCTCCAAGACAGGGCAAGGCCAGCCCACCTCCCAATACTCCCCCTGCAGGACAGGCAGGAAGCCAGCGAGATCACCCAGGAAAAGAAGTCTTTTCATACCAGAGGGAGATTATCCTATTGTGAAATCACTCAGCCCTCAACTCAGACACAGCAGGAATACAGAGCCCATTAGTTATTCAACAGGCAGCGTCAGGAAGGCTGCAGCCCCAGGCCACCTCGAGGAACACATAGAAGGGTGCCAAACTGGAGAACCCTGCCGTTAAGACAGCAAATGGCTAGGCAGGGGCTGGACTCCCCAGGCCAATCCACTGCTGCTGTTGCTGCTTGGCTTGGACATTCCGTTCCCAGGGCAGGAGCCTCCTGTATTGCCTTTCCCTCCCCTCCCCTCTTGTCCCCAGGCCAGAGCAAACACCCCAGCCTGCAACAGGGCAGGTTACTCAGCAGGCCCGTCTCAGGCCTCACCTGCTGTCAGACTCACGTGGTCGGGCACAGCTGCTGTCAGAACTAAGGGTACCAAACGCAAGCGAGGGCCTGGCATGGAAGGGTGCATGTATCTGCACAGGAACTGGGCATTTTGCACAGAAAGGGCTGGTCTAGGGGCGCCTGGGTGGCTCACTCGGTTAAGCATCCAGCTTCGGCTCAGGTCATGATCTCATGGTTCATGGGTTCGAGCCCTGCGTCGGGCTCTGTGCTGACAGCTAACTCAGGGCCTGGAGGCTGCTTCAGATTCTGTGTCTCCCTCTCTCTCTGACTCTCCCCTGCTCGCGCTGTCTCTCTCTCTCAAAAATAAAAATAAATAAATAAATAAAGTCTAAAGAATTCATTTTAAAAAAAAAGAAAGAAAGGGCTGGTCTTGCCTTGATCTACTGTGAGGCCACCTCTCCAGGAAGTAGAGGGTGACTTCATCCTCTAATTTTGTTCTGTGGCCCAGAAAGGTAGGTCAGGGAGGTACCCATCTGTCCCTACAGCCAGCCCAGAGAACAGGTTCTACAGCAAGGTGGTGATCTCAGGAGGAGACCCCAGGCCAGCCTGCTCCCACACTGCTCCTGGCTGCACATTCCCTTCTTGGACCCCTGGGTAGGCACCAGGCCTGACAGGCTCCACACCCACCAGGCAGAGCCCACCTGCTAATTAGAAAACCCTCCCAAGAGCTAGGCAAGAGTTGGGCAGTGGGACCTGTCCAACAGGTTAGCGATGCCTCAGAAGAGATGCTTTAGTAGAACAGGAAGCCAGAGCACCTCCTATACCAGGGTCAGCAAATAGGTTTTGTGAACGGTCAGGTAGCTTCTATCTTCAGCCTTGTGGGCCATATGGCATCTGCCACAGCCACTCAACACTGCTCCTCTAGGGCAAAAGTGATTTGAATTTCATATACTTTTTTTTAATATTTATTTATTTTTGAGAGAGAGAGAGACAGAGCATGAGTGGGGGAGGAGCAGGGAGAGAGGGAGACAAAGAATCCAAAGCAGGTGCAGGCTCTGAGCTGTCAGCCCAGAACCTGACATGGGGCTTGAACTCACGAATCATGAGATCATGCTTGAGCCGAAGTTGGACGCTTAATCAACTGAGCCACCCAGGTACCCCGAATTTCATATACTTTTAATGTATCACAAAATAGCATTCTTGTTTTGTTTCAACCATTTGAAAAAGCAACAACCAATCTCACCTTGCAAATCACACAAAACCAGGCTGGCCGGCTACATTAGGCTGTGGATTATAGTTTGCCAACCGCTATCCCTGCCCCTCCTCTAGCCTTGTGCACAAAGGCCTTTTGTGAAAACCCACAGCTATCATCCTCACAGGGCAAAAATGCAAGAACCCCAGGGAGAACCCAGGAGGGCCACTGGTAAGCAGGCTGATCAAGCCCTCCTATCCTTGGGGGCCTCCTCCCAGCCCAGCCCCAGATGGCTCCAGGATGCTTTGGGGTTACAACCAGATGCCCAGGCAGGCCTTACTCCATCTCCTTGCGCTCTGCCTCCTCCGGGCTCAGATCCTCCTCCACCGCGTAGTCCAGGATGGAGCCCACACCATAGGCCCTGTTGTGCTGAATCAGGGGCCGGATGGACTCCTGGTCCTCACCAGCCACAAACTGCCCATAGAAGGTCATCTTCATCAGCTTGTCAAACAGCTTTTGCCCCAGAAGTCTCCTGGTGAGATGGAGCAGCTGAAAGGCAGAGGGAAAGGGCTGTCCTGGCGGCCTGGCCTCCCCTGTCCCAGCAGGACACCCCTGCTTCCCCACCCCCTTCTCTCCAACCATAAAGCCTTGATATACACCTCCCAAAGCCAAACACGACTCAGGGCCTTGATGTAACAGCGGATGACACCAGCAGCAGCTCGCCTCTCCACTTATAGCCACTGTCAATCTACTCCTCATGCAGGGCAGATGTCCCAGCGCCGCTCCCACAGCTGCTCCCACTTCCCTGCCCTGCACACTCACGGGTGACCTGAGCGGCACATAGCAGTGCCAGACCATCATTTGGTGGATAAAGAAACGAATAGCAGGTCTCTCTGGGAATAGCAGTGGGTGTGTTCATAACATCCTCTGTATTCACACCTCAGTGGGTTATGCCAGGTAGGAGGATTCAGTGCAACTTTCTAGCAGGCGAGCACCCAGATTTTTCAATATTTTGTTCACTGCTTATTCCCAGTCCCTAAAACAGTGCCTGGCAAGGGGCCGGCCTTCCAGTAGTTGCTGAGCAGATGAACACATGCTAAATTCAGAAGGAGTCTGACTTCAAGTGGAGCAAGCACTAAGTGAATAATAAGCCAGGTGACCTTCTACACAGTCATCCAGGGCCACAGCAGACCCACAGCTAGAGTGGACATGCCCCTGAGGAAGACAGCTGCCCATAGAGCACTCAGCTCCTCTCATCACATTTTGCCATATCCTCAATTTCTGCCATCCTTCAAAGTCCTGAGTCACTGCTTTGTGCCCAGTACAATTCCAGGCTAAACAAAACAGAGGAGCTCATATCCTAGTGGGGAAGAGACCTTGATGGAGTAAGGCACCTCCACGGAGTGATTCAGAACAGGGGGTGAGGGAGTGACAGAGCACAGGTAGGAGATGTTTGTTTAGACCCAGAGAGGTGGGCTTGCCAAGGCATGGAGGTGGCATGGAGTTCCTGCAGTAAAAACAGTCAGGGCAGGAAGGAGTGAGGATAATGGAGTCCCCTGAGGCTAGAAGGGATGGCTGCTTGGAGGGCACATATGCCACCTGTCTGGGAATTCCTATGTGTCCACTATCTGCTCCCCTCCCCCACACTTATCTCCAAGACAGAAAAAGCCTGAGGTCTGTCAAACCCAATGGATGACAGAACCCTTTTGTGAGGAACATCTCTTGAGATCTCTAGTTTAAGCAGAAGTATGAGTACATCAAAAACCTTCATCCGCAAACCAGTCCTGAGCTGCCTCACACTGGCCCAAGGGCAGACACGCCCTGAATCACAGGCTGGTGTTTGGTGGAGATGCCTCAGGACCAAACCTGAGGGCACCACAGGGCATCCCAAGGACAAGGGTTTCCTGGTCATCACCTCTGCCTTGCTCCAACCTCTCTGTAGTGGTGTTTGATTTCATTGCGTCTCATTAGTTTTTTTGTTTGTCTGGATTTTTTTTTTTTTCTGTAAAGAGAGACAGAGAGAGAGAGAAGGGAAGCAGGGGAGAGAGAAAGAGAGAGAGAGAATCTTAAGCAGGCTCCATGCTGGGCAATATGGGGCTCCATCCCACAACCCTGGGGTCATGACTTGAGCCAATATCAAGAGGCAGATGCTCTCAACCGACGGAGCCACCTAGGTGTCCTGCATCTCATTGTTTTTATAAAGAGGATAAGAAACAAAAAATTACAGGGTCAACTCGGGAGAACGGGGCAGGGTGTCTCAGCCCCACACAGCCTGGGCCAGTGGTCAAGGAGTCCATCAGCCAGAGCAGCCTCGCCAGTGGAAAAGCCGGGTCTTGATTATATCAAAGATCACCCCAGTGGCAGGTGGGGCAGAATCGGACACCTGAAAACCATCATCTGGTTCTGGAAAACCCCAACATTGTACATGTCAGCTCTGAGAACTGTCAGAAACCACCATGTGCAGAAATGGGCCAGCCATCTACTCTTGGCCCAGCAAACTTTCCTGTCCAGGGCCACATGGTAAATAATGTAGGCTGTGTGGGCCACACAGTCACAGTCATAAGTACTCAACTCCGCTGGCTAAACCCAAAAGCAGCCACAGCCAATGCTAATAGAAGAAGCAGGAGCAAGGCAGATGCTGTTATTTGACTCGGGGGTGGGGGTGGGGAGCCCTGGGCTGGTAACCTCCCGCACACCCGGCACTTCGCACTGACCAGCTCCCCAGGTGGAGGTGGGGCTCAGAGGGAATGGCAGAGAAGGCCACCCAGGTCACCGAGCCGGTCACTCACCCTCAGTCTGGCAAACAGGAGGCCAACCTGTCACAGAAGGTTATGGAACCACATGGGACAGAGCTGGCAGTTTTAAAGCTAACTCCAGAGCAAAGTCGCCCCTTTAAAACCATCCTGGCATCAAGTGTATCCCTGGGTGGCACAGTCTGAGATGAGGGTGGCATCCCCTCTTCTCCAGGTAGGGGCATCCTTCGTGGGTTTAGAAATGCACCAGGAACACATATACTCACTTTCACCATAAAAGACTCAAATAGATGTGTTCAAAGCAAGAAGGGGTAAAGCCAGTTCTCTCTCTTCCCTGTCCCTTAAGGCCACCATCACCATCCATCCTGTCCCCTTCTCCTTCTGTTACCCTCTTCTCCACTGGCTCATACACAAGCACAGAAACCTCTGTCATGGAAGACTTGCGTTTTCTAAACTCTTGTCTTCTGGCAAGGAAGGGACCAAACTGGGTGCCAAACCAATGCAGCAGCTCCAACTGAGCTCCCGCAGGCTGACACTCCCTGGGAATGGATTTGATGATCCCCACCACCCCCAAAGGTGCCACATAGACACACATTGCCCAGCAGGAGGAATTTTCACTGCAGGCCAGAGGACAAGGTAAATGTTGGTTCTGGAGAGCAGCCCACAACCCTGCAGCCTGGTCTCTGCCTCATTTCCTCCAGCACCAGGCACCGAGGCCACGGGCACCAGTGTGCCCACTAGCGATGTTGTGGTGGAACAGGTCCCACAGGGGACAAACAGAGCACCGTTAGAGGGCTCCTTGAAGGCATCCCCAGGACACAGGTGAGACAGGAGGGGAGCCTGGGAGAAGCCTCCCCCAACCTCCGGGTACCCACAGTGGTCCCTGCACTCCAGCACTTTATGGCACTTAGACAGTAGTCACCCACAGCACCCCATGGTCTGCAACTATGCTGGCTTCCTTTGATACAAAGGAAGAAAACTCAAGAGACATACAGCCTAGATGGCTCCAGCCTTCACTCCCTCCCTTCCAGTCACATGGCGGCAGGCACAGCTCCTACACCACTACTGCCCCATGGATCCCAGTCCCACCCAGCAGTCCCATGTTGCCCCAACTGCAGGAGCCAGGTCCCTGTCCTTGCCCTCCATGGCGACTTCATGGCCAGCTACTTTCTCCCCTAGTCATTCCCACCCCTGGCTGCCTCCTCCCTCCCAACCCACTGCACCTCCAGAACTTGCTGCTCCTTTCTGCTCTTCAGACATCAATGCTCCCCAAGAGTCCTCATCACCTCCAGCCCCCCCACCAGTCTCCTTGAACCCCGAGTGTTCTTTTCTGCCCTCCTCTCCAGTTGGCCTGGGCTCTCCATAGCCACAAATTTGCCTCAGTAAACATCCACATTTACTGCAAACACAGATGACTTCCCGGAAGCCTCCGTAACTCCAGTTCTGCCCCTTCCCCCTCCTTCAGGGACCAAGGGAGGCAGCATGATACCCTCAGCGGAGTCTTGCTTGAGAAATGACCACCACCTGCATTAAAGAGCCTTCCAGGCACTTAGCACCAACATGCACCCTTGCAAACTGTTCCCAGGATCACCCTGAAATAACTGTCATCTCCATACACCCAGACTGATAGTGGCTAAGACAGTGTTCTGCTTTTTACTTCCCCAAAGCCTACACCCTTTTCACAAGTTACTATGTTGAAGTAATAAAAGCTGTAGTTCAGGGGGCTTCCCACTTTCTCCCAACAGTGTTAGGAGTGGCTGTGTCTGGCGAGCTCCTGAGTCCGTTTCTGAAAACCCTGGGTTCCCAGGCCAGGAGCCCTTCAATACCACCAAGGCTCCCTTTTAAGCAACATTTAAAACACACAATTGTCAGGCGACAACTTTGCATTGGCACAAGCAGCATATAGCTTAAAAATTCAGAAACTGGTCTTTGTTTTTAGTTGGTAGAAACCGGCATTAGGAAAATTCACGAAGCTCAAAGGAGAATGCAGGCAACACCTCCCCTTCCTGACTTCCCGGCGATGCTCCAGGGCCGCCCCCCGCTTTCCAGTGAAACTTCATCCCAGCGCCCGGAACACGCCCAGGATCCGGCGCGCCCCGCCGCGCACCTACCCACCCACAGGCCCACCCGCGCACCTGCTCGTGGTGCGCCAGCAGCGCCCGCGAGGCGCACAAGCGCAACACTAGCAGGCTGCGCGCCAGCTCCCAACTGCGCCGGCTGCGGTACGCCTCCTGAGTGTTGCCGAAGTCCACGGCCGGCACCGGCGGCCGCGCGCCTTCGGCCGCCCCGCATCCTGGAGCGGCCTCCCGGCCTGCGGCGGACTGCTCGCGAGCCACGGGCGCCGTGGACAGCGGGGCGAGGCGGGGAGTGCAGAAGCGCAGCGCAGAAACGAGGCGCCTCAGAGCCATGGCGGGGCGTCCGCAACCGCGGAGGCTGCTTAAGTAGGCGCGGCCGGCCCCGCCCCGCCCTGAGCTCCGCCGCGCGCTCTCCTAGAGGCCCCGCCCCAGGATCCGCGCGGTCTCTACGGGAGGCCCCACCCCGCCCTAGGAGGTGCGCTGAATGCTGAGCCACGCCCCTCTCCGATACACCCCGCCCCGCACCCTCTCGCCAGGAGGCCCCGCCCCGCGCCCCGCGCCTCGCGCCGCGTGGGCTCCTAGTGACGTCCCGTCCTGCCCGGCCCAGGACCCGTGCCTTTCGCCCAAGAAACTCCGCTTTGCACCCTGAGCCGCGCCCTCTCCTGGCTCCCCCGCCACCTCCCCGCCCTAGGATCAAAGCCACCTTGCCTGGGGAAAGCGCTCCGAGCCGCTGCCTCTCCCAAGGAGGCCAGACCCCTGAGAGTTCCCGAACCCACTACTTATGCAGCAGCCTCGGCCACCCGATGGCGCCAAACACGCCTGAAACCCTCCTTCTTGCCCTGTGGCCACACCCTCAAAGGAGACCCTGTCTCCTTGGATGCCTATCCAAGATACCCAGCTTTATCTTTCCCCTAAGAGACCCCGCGCCTCCAGGGACTGGATCCACAACGAGCTGTGCGATTTCTCCGATTTTCCCAGGTCCCCAGCCTGGCCCTGTGGGTTTGGAGCCCGCCCGTAAGCACCATCACACACCTGCACACCTGAGCTCCTCCGTGGTCTTTGAGCCTCGTGGACTCACAGCTGAGGCTGGGAGGACGTAGAAGCCGGCAAGGCGGTCATGTGGTGCCGCTTCTCGCACGTGCAGGGGCGTTTGGGAGATCATCCGGTCTCGCTCCCAGGCCTACGGCGCGAGCGTGGGAAGGAGGCCCATTAGGGGCTTGCCCAACTCTGTTCCTCTCCCGTCCTCCCAGTTCCACCTCCCACCCGACGTACAGTCACGCACCTCCAGCTTCCTCTTGGAACCGCTGCAGCCCCCATGGTTCCTACCCCCAGCCACCCCTTCAGGCCCTCAGTGCTACCCTTGGGGCTGACAACCAACCGTCTGCTTTGCTACCTCCTTCGGGCCTCCCTTCACTCATAAAAGCCTTCCCACCCTCTGCCCCTTTGCCACCGATGCCCTTCTTTCCAACATTGTGGGTGGCCTGCCAACGGAGCCCCAGATATCCTCTCTTGGGAGGGACCTGCCCTGACTGCCAACCTTAGCACCTTCTTCCCCATTGCTCACCCCTTGGCCCCTCCTACATCTCATCAGGACATTCGGGCACCCTCTCTGGTGCTGGGTCTGACTGTGGGTGGCAGCCTCCACCAGCCTCATTCACTGGTTTGCCTAGTTCACTAATGTGCTTCGTGCATCCTGGGGCATTGGACTCCCTGATCTATTTGACACTGTTGACATTTAGGGCTGAATAATTCTTTGTTGTGGGGAGGATCTGTGCATTGCAAGATGTTTATCAGCCTCCTTGACTTCTACCTACCCAGTGCCTGTAGCATCCTTCCCCCAGACCTTACTAATGTTCCCTGAGGGACACCATCACCACCGCTCTACACTAAGGGAGGCTTCCTGAGGCAGTCATGGTTTTTCTACCAGCTCTTGCTCTTGTTGGGGCTGAAGAAAAAAAAAGGGGGAGAGGGATAAAAGGGGCAGGTGAGTCAAGGCCTAGAGGCAGGAACTCAGGGATTCCTTCAGCAGCTTAGAAACTTAGCTCACAAGAGTAGTCAGCCTTGGCAGCTGGCCATGGCCACCAGATTCCTTTTCCTTTCACAGATGATTTTCCCTCCTCCTGAAAATCCTTCAGGGGCTCCCCACTGCCATCATGGCAAAGCCGCATGGCTCAGTCTGGCTCATCCACCATCAGCAGCCCTGCCCACAACCACTGTACCTCTCTCACGCATGCTGATCATTTTGCCAGCTCCCTGCTCTGAGCTCCAAGCCACTTGTATGACGTTCTCAGGCACCAATCCCTCCCCCTGCACCCCAGCCTCCTGCCTACTACTCCTCAGGTTCAGCTTGGCAAGTATATCCTGGGCTGGGCACTGCCTTGGCCACAACACCCTCTTCTTGCACTTGTTGCTGGTTTTATACTTTAAAAATAGGGACGCCTGGGTGGCTCAGTCGGTTGAGCGTCCGACTCTTGATTTTGGCCCAGGTCATGATCCCAGGGTCTTGGCCTCAAGGCCTTATGTCAGGCTCTGTGCTGAGCCTGGAGCCTGCTTAACATTCTCTCTCTCCCTCTGCTCCTCTTCCCTGCTCATGCTCTCTCTCTCTAAAATAAAAAATAAATAAACCTTAAAATTAAAACTGTCAGTTAAAACAAAAATGGGTTTATTCAGGAATCTCAGAGAATTGCAAAACCGTAGGCAAGTCTGGAGAACAAAGGAAAGTACTGTTCTTTTACAGAGGAAGGGGGGAATTTGGGAGGAGCTGTTATAAACAAAAAAGTCCATTGGAGTATACTGGGAGTCTGAAGTATAGTGGCTCTTCATTGGCTGAGTTGCCATAGTCTCATTGCCCGGGCTGTTGCTGGAGGGGGAGAAAACCCTTTCTCCTGCTTGAGTAATAATGCAGCTAAAGTAATATGGACAGGCAGGGAGCAGATCCTTCTGTTGGGTGTGAGAGCTCCCCCTGCTGGCTTCCAGACTCCATTTACGAACGACTTTTCTTTTTATTAATTTTCACACTGGTGACCCTGACTGCTGAGTCCCAGCCACTTGCCATGTCCCCCCACACTGCCTTCTTAATGTGTCTTTATTGAATGAAGGAAAGAAGGAGCATATGTGATGTGGGAACTTTGACCCCAGTCTCTAGGCTGGTGGCTGTGGTTTTGAGACTTGTCCTCTGGGCCCTGCCCTGACCCCTGAATCACCTTGCTCCACATCCAGCCCTTGCCCAGCATCCTGGCTCCTGCTTTCCATGCAGACACCCCTTTGGTGCCACATTTTTCTTGTACGTTGTGCACACCAAACTTCCCAGGCTGCGGTGTTCCCCCAACAGCCTCTATACCCAGGTACCACAAGTGGACCCAGGTTCCCAGCACTCAGCCTCCACCCAGGCATTATGTGTCAGGAGAAACAGTGCAACTGAGCGGGAGGCACAGCCCTGCCTTGTGGACAGGTGTATGCGCCAAACAATGGACCCAACACACCAGTCAATGTTGCTACCAGCAAACACAGGTCTGGACAGGGAGACAGTACTGTGCTCAGCTCATCTTGGGTATAATATTATTGTTTTTATCTGTGCCTGCCTAGTGACCTCCCTCTGATACGCTCATATTAGGGGCAGGGAGAGAGGAGTACCTTGGCACCACCGGCTGTGATATCTGTCATTGCCCTGGTAATGGAGAAGGCTCATAACTATCCATATCACATGTACTTTTGGCAACACGATTGAGCACATGAAACTCCAGGTTAGCCCACAGTCTAACGACCCCATGTTCTCTCCCCCCACGTTCACGGCAAATGTCAGGCTTCTCCATTCCTGCTCTGACTCAGGAAATATCAGAGAGGAGTCTAAGCCAAAACATAACTGACAAGATCAAGGCTAAGTCCAGGCAAAGCTCACATATGAGATGGCATTGTCTTGCAGTGGTCAGTGACGGGGTCCAGCCTAGCACCAGAACCCCAGACACCCAGGACAGTCCCTGGAGTTACTCAGTCCAACCTCATGCTGGGAGGAGGACACACCGGTTCATCACCTCTTACAGAATGTTCACTCTGTAGCCTGTGGCTCAAAAGCAAAGGATTCTGATGGGAATGCAAACTGGTGCAGCCACTCTGAAAAACAGTATGGAGGTTCCCCCCAAAATGAAAAATAGACCTACGCTACAACCCAGCAATTGCACTACTAGGTATTTATTCAAGGGATACAGGTATGCTGTTTTGAAGGGGCACGTGCACCCCAATGTTTATAGCAGCACTACCAACAAGTTGATAGCCAAAGTATGGAAAGAGCCCAAATGTCCATCGACAGATGAATGGATAAAGAAGATGTGGTGTGTATACACACACACACACACACACACACACACCCAATGGAGTATTGCTTGGCAATCAAAAGGAAAAAGAATGAAATCTGGCCATTTGCAACTACGAACTACGTGGATGGAACTGGAGAGTAGTATGCTAAGTGAAATTAGTCAGTCAGAGAAAGACAAATATCATATGACTTCACTCATATGAGGACTTTAAGACCCAGAACAGATGACCATAAGAGAAAGGAACCAAAAATAATATAAAAACAGGGAGGGGGACAAAACGTAAGAGACTCTTAAATATGGAGAACAAACAGAGGGTTACTGGAGGGGGTGTTGGAGGGGGGCATTGAGGAATCTACTCCTGATATCATTGTTGCACTATATGCTAACTAACTTGGATGTAAATTTAAAAAATAAATTTAAAAAAAAGCAAAGGATTCAAGGATGATGGCAGTGACAACAGTGGAGTGGAAAGCTCCAGAAATTCATCTCTCCACTGAATGAACAACTATTGAACTAACAATTGAACTAAACGAAACGGTCTTAGGCAACTGTTTTCTGGTGCTGGAGCCTAGTAGACCACTTGCAGCCTCCAAGGAACAGCTAGATGAAGAAGCTGGTAAATTTCAGTGAATTTTACCACCTTTCTCACAGCATCTACCATCCCCCAACTCCTGAACCAGGGGCAAGCAGCGTTGGGGGAGAGTGACAAGTGATCCTGGCTCATAGCAGCACCAGTCACAATAACCAAAATAACTAAAAGGTGGAAGCAACCCAAGTGTCCACTGATGAATGATGGAGAAACAAAACTGTTGGCACACTCATACAGTGGAATATCATTCAACCACAAAAAGGGAATGAGGTACCAATGCTACAATGTGGATGAACTTAGAAAACAAGATGCTGGTTGAAAGAAGCCAGACACAAGGGCCACATGTTGTGTGATCCTATTTATATGAAGTGTCCAAAATAGGCAAATCTATAGAGACAGAAAGTAGATTAGTGGTTGCTACTAATAGATATGAACTTCGGGTGTGAAATGTTCCAGAACTAGATAGTGGTGATGTTTCCTCAACCTTGCGAATATATTAAAAGCCATTCAGTCGTACCCTTGAAATAGGGGAGTTGTATAGTGTGTGAATTGTATCCCAATAAGCTGTCATGTTCTAAAAAGCAAAGGGTTCACAATAAGGGCATTTGCTTTAAGGAAGCCCATGACCTGGGGTAAGGACACAGAAGCAGGGCTCACAGTGTTCACTGAGACCGTCTGCTCACCTCCAGACTGAGGCAGGACAGGGATGAGCAGTGCAGTGCACCAGATCCCCAGGGAGGATGATCTACCTGTGAGTGTGCTTGCAGAGATAAGACTGGCCTGCAAGATGCCAGCCTAATACGAACATAAATAAAACAACTGAGTTTCACAGGTGCTCAGTCAATGCTAAGAAGGCAGTTCTGCTGGGAATAGCTGCTGGCAACGTTTTAAAAGAAGGATGGCCCCAGGGCCAGAGATTCTGGTGGGAGTTTTTGTGTGTGTGGGGGGGTATCCAGGAAGTGAGCCCAGGAGGCAAAGGGCTGGGCTCCTGTCCTCTAGCTCAGAAGAGTGAGGCATATCCAAGAGGGCCAGACCTCAGTGGATTTGGTCATGTGGCACTCACCTGCTGGTCACCTCCCAAGGTTAGGCCAGTCAGCAGGGCCAGGGACTCCTGGGGAGGAATCACCCAGGGGACAGACATTAGCAGGCTGCCTGGCCAGGCATGTCAGGACACTTACAGACCCCCTTTTGCTGCAGTCGTGTGCCACGGCTCTTCCCAGACAGCCCTCCCTCCAAATTCCTCCCGTGTCCTGTCTCCTACAGATACTTGGTGAAATATTTGTTTTCACTTCAGCTGTGAACTTGACATTGGAACTCTGTCAAAGTTATTATTTTGCCATGTGCCTCTTACCCATATTTCCTGAAATATCTATCTACCCGAATAGTCAGAATTCATTCTGATTTATTATGTTTTGCCGCTTGCTCTGTACCCATTTTTAATGATATATTTGCTCTGTCTGCTTGCAGAGGAATTCATTCACATTTGTTTAATTTGGGGCTTGTTTTTCTGTTATCAGCCTGCACCAAACACAGACCCATATTTGAGCCCCCATCTTGTAAATTCCCTCATCGGCACATTATCCCTTATCCACTCCACGCCAGCATTCACGGATTCTGCTCGAGCTCTATTTAGCCAAGAGATGTTATTCATTGTTTTCAGAGCTAGTAAAACATGATTGTGTTTCCTGAAGTTAAGATTGTCTGCTAGATCCTTTGTACTACGTTTACATGAATGCAGACACACTTTGCCACAGCAGTCACCTTGTATGATCACTTTCAATGTGTGTGC
The DNA here is from genome assembly GCA_028646485.1 of Cryptoprocta ferox. Classification (NCBI taxonomy): domain Eukaryota; kingdom Metazoa; phylum Chordata; class Mammalia; order Carnivora; family Eupleridae; genus Cryptoprocta; species Cryptoprocta ferox. The sequence goes on along the minus strand of CM053566.1, from coordinate 25,847,197 downwards.
GAGAAAAGGCAGTTACATCCCTCCCCCACCAGATTCCTTGTAAAATCAGAGGGTATTCCATATGCGCACAAGTGTGGCAATCACAACCTTCCCCTACAGGAGATACAATTACTGCTCTACTTTGTGCAGGGGAAACTGAGGCTCACAGAGGAAAAGCCATCTGCCCAAGTGTCCACAGCAGGGTGTGAAGCCAAGGTGGCTGTCCCCAGAGCCTTTTCCACCTTTTCCAATTGTCACTTGTCAAAGGCCACAGAGCCTGCCACCTCCCATGGGATCCCTGGATGGTGGTGGCTGGGGCAGCAGGAATGTGGGACCCCAGCATAGGCACAGGCCTTGAAAGGGGGCCAAGCTGAAGGGATCCTCACCCCTTGGCGACAGAAGGGAAGGAAAGACGATGGATGCCTTTAACAGGACGAAGTAGGTGTGTGCCGAGTGAAGACTGGAATAACACAACAATTACAGCAGTGGTGACCCCAGCTTCCATTGTGTTCCAGGCACAGCCTTGCACCAGAAGCACATGGATGGCAGACCCGGGCCTCAGATGGCAGTCTTGGACCAGAGAGAGCTTGGGACTTTTTGTAAATGAATTCTGACTATTCGGGTAGATAGATATTTCAGGAAATATGGGTAAGAGGCACACGGCAAAATAATAACTTTGACAGGGGAAGTGAGGATAATCACAGTATTCACTCCTCGGGGTCATTGCCAAGATTCAACAGACCCCGAAGGTGTTCAGAAGAGGCCTGGCACCTGCTAAGCCCCCAACAAACCAGAGCTATGCCTTTGCCATCTGTGTGGAGCACCTGAGAGGTGCAGGGAAGCAGGAGACCAGGTCCCCTGCAAGCGGGAAGGAACCTGAGGGGAAAGCTGGCTGCTTCCTTGGAGGGGTCAAGGCAGGCTTTGAAGATGAGCAGGTTACAGGTAGGGGGACCCCATGCGGAAGAGGATACCCTGCTAACATTAGTCCTGGGCAGGATGTCACAGACAGGCCACATGGGTCCTATGAGGTTGACCATGAGTCAGGATGCTTGGTGACACTGGGCTAGCCACACCCTCTCTGCTCCAGCCCTGTGATGGTGATCCCAGCTTGGGTGGAGACTTCCCCAGGGAGCTGAGCCTGGCTGCCCCAAACAGAGCCCCTCAGGGGACCCACCTGGCCTCTCTTCAAGGCCATGGGGCAGGATGCAGAATGACACCTGTGACAAGCTGCTCTGGTGGCCTCAGCATGTGCCCCAGGCCCAATAGAGTCTCCTATGAGGAGTGAGGTAGGACAGAAACAGTTATTTGTTTCTCTATTTCGAGCTTTTTCTCCCAACAAACATGTGTGACTTGTGTGATAAAAAAAATTTTTTTTAGGTGCATAAATAATAACCATAGAAACAAAAGGCACAGCAGTGACTTCTGGCTGAAGTCCTGGACACTCACGAGGGGCTGGCGTGTCTGGATTACGTGACCAGCTTTTCATAGCTTTGGACACTGGTGGAAATGGCCTTCACTGAGCCAGCTTCCTTGCAGAGGTAGAATCTCCTGCTCTCTGTCCTTGGCAGTCTGTCCTCCCAAGGTGGGTGACCCCTGGTATTTAGGGATGAGCTTGTCCAGTGTCCCCAGGGCCCACTCTGGCTGTGTGTGTCAAGCTGGCTGACAGCAAGGGTCTCAGTGCTGGCTGTATTTCCTGGGTACCCATGCAGGGGCTGGAGGGCTTCCCGGAGGAAGTGACAGAAGAGTTGAGACAAGGAGGGCTCTGGCTTGGTGAGGGAGAGCTGGAGCCTCAGGGGGTCACAATGAAACTTGGAGATGGAGAAGGCGGCACCCCTCCTTTACCAGCCAAACTCACCCTGAGCTGCCCCTCTAGCCAGCAGAGTGCCTGGGGGTGGCTCACAGTCTCTGCTTCTGATTTCTGAACCCTTTGCCATGGGCACCCCGTGCCCCCCATCTCCCTCCAGCCATGCAGGGATAAGCTCAGCTCCCAAACTGAAGGTGCCAAATTGCGGCCTCTCATGGAAGCCTGGGCACAGTGGGAGGTTGGGGGCACCCTGCTCTACCCACCCCCCAGTAGGTGCACCAGAACTTCCACCAGGGTCACTGAACTGGGTCCCCTGGTAGAGCTGGGATGGAAGGGAGCAGCACATAGCATGGCTGAGGGCTCTGGTCCCACCTGCTGCCCCAGAGCCTCTCAGAGGTTTCAGGCCTCCTGTAGGGCTGGCTCCTTGGGCTTCGTGGGAGGCATTTCAGCCCAGGTCTTGCTGGTCTGGGGCAGAGCAGGCCTGGCCCACTGGGTCCTGGGTGAGGTCTTGGAGTGTGGCCTCTCCCTGCGCCCCCTGATAAAGATGGTTCAGGACATCCTTAAGTGTCACCACTGGGGTTGAAGGGCTGGGAGCACTATGGGGCATCCACACGATAACATGAGCATCTATTTGGGTGTTAGCCACATGGCATGTGTCCCTAATAGACAGGGAGGGAACACCTTAACAGGTGAAACTGCGTGCCCACAAAGGCAGTTGGAAGGGGGCAAGAACACACAAACTGATGGGGCGCCTGGGTGTCTCAGTTGGTTGAGCATCCGACTCTTGATTTCAGCTCCGGTCACATCTCACAGTTCATGACATCAAGCCCAGTGTTGGGCTTTGTGCTGACAGTGTGGAACCTGCTTGGGACCCTCTCTCTCCCTCCCTCTCTCTCTCTGCCCCTCCCCTGCTTTCATGCATGCTCTCTCTCCCTCTCTCTTTCTCTCAAAAAATAAATAAGCATTAAAAATCATTAAAAAAATAAAAATTAAAAAGAACACATGAACTGAGGAAGGCAAGACTCAGGATGACACTTGTTTTTTATGGTAATGTGTTTGTATTGATTGCTTTTTTATAAAGAATCTCTATCATGTTTTACAAAAATTATAACACCATAAACTAACCCTACAGGTTGGTTTTTAAAGTGTAATAATTTGGACCAGTTGGAGATGTGGGCCCCCAGGCAGACCCCTAGCCAGTGCCCTTCAACCCTGGCTCTCGGGAACTTATCAGAGATTGGCTGGCGCTGTCCCAGGTGTCTCTGGATGCTGTTCAAGGCCTCTGGCTCCTCTCTGGGAAATACTCCTGTGCCCAGTCAGCACTTCTGCTCCACGTGGGCCAAGAGCCTGGCCACCCTCACCAGGGATGTCCAGAGCCCAGGTGGATGGGCTCCCCTGGCCCTATTCACCGGCTGCCCCTCCTGTAGGTTCCCAAGGTAAATGGAAAGGTTCTTAGGGCACGTGGAACCCCCAGTCACTCTGGCATCCCCGCCGCATCTGTGTCCTGTCCCTGTCGCTGCACAAGTGCGTCTGCAGCTGCGGCTAGTCTCTCAGCCCGACATTGATTTTCATTCCTCATCCTGGCCATGCTTTGACGTTGGTACACGCTGTACCTCCAGGTGCTGAGAAATGCTGACTTTGGCCTCTTTGCCCCTGGCAAAACACACGGTTGACGTCCACCTGAAGAGGCTGCAACCAGCACCAAGGCTGCCGTCTGTGTTAGACTCTGTTATCACAGACAGCAGCCCAGATGGGCCTCCCTCTCCGCTGATTAATGTTTAAACACACATGGGGAATCGGGGAGAGGATCAAGGGCCAGGGGGAGTCTAGGGGGAGGAGAGTTGTGTCCTCTGCTGGCCCAGAGGGTGCCAGCTGGTAAGGCTGAAGGGGAAGTAGGAAACCATGGACATTGGGGTCCTGTGTACTCTCTGGGAGCTGACCCTGGGGAGTGAGGGTGCCCACCCCAGGCAAGACCCAGGGGCCAGGGGTGGGTCTGGAGGGACTGGGACAGATACCCTAGAGCAGAGCGGGGCTGTGAGGCAGAGTGGGAAGGTTCTACCTCCAGGTCATAAGGAGGTCAGCCAGGAGGATCCCAGGTGGGGAGTGGCAGCCCAGAGGTTGTAGGGTGGCTGGTAGAGAAATGTAATACATAAACACATGGTTCTGAAACAGAGCCCTGCAGGGTCCCCCCCCCTCAGTGCTGCCCCATTTCTCCCTTAATCTTCATCCCAGATTCTAGGAACCTAGCTCTGGATCACCCAGGCCTCACCCTCACCCTCTCAGAGGCCCTAGCTTGCTTTGAACACCACCTGATGTTTTGAAAAAGCTCATTTCCTTTCTGATTATAGAGCTAGCATGTAGCTTTTAGTAGGCATCTTGATAAAAATCTGAAAAGGCAATGGACACAACAGCATCGTCTGAGGTCCCAGCACCCAGGGCGGGAAGCCAGAGCTGAAATTCGTGTAGATCTCTCTCCAGTCTCTTATCTTTGCAGGCGTGACACATGTGTGCACACACATCATGTGTGTACATGCACAGATCCGCACACACCTGCATGTGCATGCACGGCACTCTCACCCCATGCCATTCATGTAGTTGTGTATGTACACCCACCCTCCTTTCTGGAACTTTCCACCCCTCCTGCCTCCCGGCTCCTGTGCTCCTGGTGCCTTCACAGCATCCTTGTCCTTACAGGGGCCTGTTTGCTTGCTGCCCAGGATAAGCCATAATCAGGGGGCTCCTTCAGGATGAGTTCTCAAGGCACCAGACAGCCCTGTGCCAGTTCATGGCAGCTCAGTGAGTACAGAGTCCCCAGGGAAGCCAACAGACCCCTTGAGCACCATCTCTGCCAGCAGTCTTCTGGGGATGTGGTCCACCACAGGACTGGCCTGCACCCAGTGAGAATGGATGGGATCAGGAGTAGTAGCAATGGGGAACATGTGACAAGCGGCCTCTCAAAGAGCAGGGCAGGTTTTGGGTGATGTCCTAGAGGAGCAGGAGCCTTGGAGGTGCTGAGGGAGGTTGGGAGGGATATCCTGGGGCCCCAAGAGTTTTTCAGCAAATGGTTTCTGTCTGAGTCACAGTGCTTTCGCCCTGAGCCCTTCATGACCACCCCCCTCCATGGCCACAGGTGAAGATCCAGCCTCAGCTTAGCCTGTGGCTGCTGAGAGCCACCAAGCGCCACAGACATGGATGGAGAACAGCAGTTACTACCTTGTGACAGCAGCCACCACTCACTGAGTGATTACCAGAACCGAGTACCAGGGTCAGCATTGAAGTCACTGGACGTCTGGAACACCATTAAAATGGATGGAATTCACTTTTTCATGCACAGAGCTCTGGGCACACAGAGAGAGGGCCACCATAAAGGGACATTCTCCCTTCGACATGCTGCTCTTCACACAGTGGGTTTGGATGGCGAGCCTATGGTGGGCTGGGGCTGGAGGAGCTTGACCCAAGTTCAGGGTGCAATTGGGGGCAGAAGGCAGAAGGCCCTGACTCTAGCTTCCCTTAGAGCCCCCTCAAGGGCCGAGAATGGGGAGCCATAGTGCAGAGCACACAGGGTGATGTTTCAGGCTGTGGCCACAAGGAGGCCCTCCTGAAGCTGCCTGAAGCCAGGTTGGCCCCTGCTCTCTGCCAGATAGAATCCATCAGGACCTTCTGGGGGCAGTGAGGCTGCGTATAGGGCTTGACACAGGCTCCCAGGCCCCTCAGACCTCAGCACCACCTGGGCTCCAAGGATCCAGGCCCACAGTGAGCAGAGAGGTCAGGCCCACAATGACAGAGCTGGCCAGGAGAGGGCAGCAGAGGGTTATGGAGCCACCTTGGCAGAACCCCCTGCCCACTGGGACTTTGTCCTTCCTCAGGGACACCTAGGCCTTGACCTGCAGCTGCAGGGGGATGGCAGGGCTCACCTCTCCCTCTTTCCCACCCCAGGCAAGCTGCTAGCCTGGGGGCCACCTCCCCTTCAGATCATTCTCCTGCTGCCTACCCCAGCACAGGGCTCTTGGCATCCTTCCTCACTGCCTCTCTCCCCCATCTCACACACACACACACACACACACACACACACACACACACACACACGCCTTGCTCCCTGGACACTGTTCTGGCCTAGACTCAAGCCCCGCACAGGGTATGTCTCCTGCACACCTGAGCCCCAGAGGATGGGGTGAGGATCTGAATGTTTCAGGTAGTGCTCATGATGAACGCATCCCAGGGGCCATAAAGCACGTTTATGTTGCTGCTGCACTGCATGTCCCTAAGAATGTACCTCCCAGCAGCACAGAGACCCCTGATTGGCAGGTGAGCTGGCAGCGCAGGTTTGTGTCTGTGGACACACAAGGCACTCCTCCTCTGGACAAAGTCCTTCTCCGCACAACAGTCCCCATGGCAGGGCCAAAGATCTTCAGGGTCCAACCACTGCCAGTGGGGGTCCCAACAGAGGTGACCAGGGGCTGGGCCCATGTGAGGCTCCCTCCTGCCCAGCATCTTGAGGGCTATAGAGCTTCATTGCTTCGACTGATGGTCAATCCCTCCAGTCATGGGGAGTTCACCCTTTTGAGGCTGCTGGTACCAGGACCTTCCACAGCTCCTTCCCATCAGCCCAGGCTCAGCTCTGTCAGATCCCTCAGCCTCAGGGATGGTGTTCCAGAATTTGCTGTTAATACTCTCAAGTCCTCCTCCTCCCTGCTTCTAATGTTGGCCCCATCCCAGTCCTGGGCTTCTCCCTGCACTGTCCATTTTCTTTCTCTGGTGAGCACATCTAGTGTCTTGGCCTTAACTAGGATCCACCACCATCACTAGTGAGGTCCACGGTCCTAACTCCAGCCTGGCCACTCCCAGGACCCACCCCTAGGCCCAGTTGGCCCCACACCTGACCTATCTAAAACTTGCTCCAGCCCTGCCCTCCCCAGCCCCTAAACAGCACTACTGGCCCTAGAGACATTGCCCACCCATTCTCCTTCCCTCACCCCCACTTCTGCCCTTCTCTCCCTTCTTCCCCACACCACTTGACTGACCCCTGTTCTGGAATGAAGCTCCTAACTGCCCTCTTGCCCCCACTTATGCCTGAGAAACCTCCCAGGGCCACCCACTTACAACGAGCCTCAGCTGCCCCCCCACACACCAGCACCATTCCTACCCCACCTGCAGCAGCTGTGACATCGCTGGGCCTGGCCCTCTCCTGTTGTGAGGACTAGGGCCTGTCTGGCTCAGCTCATCAGCACAGGCTCGTCCCTGCCACAGCAGTTGGTCTGGATCAGGCAGAACCCAGGCTCACCAAGACACTATGTCCTACCTGGGCTAAGGTGATGGTCAAGGTTGGTGCAATGAGAATGGAGCCCAGGGTGACTACTGGATGGCTAGGTTAGGGGTGTAGACTATGGGCTACCCAGATGGTGAGTTGGGCCCACAGGGCAACACAGCTGAGGAAACCCCAACGAGCAGAGCTGAGCCCTGAAGCCCACCCAGTTACACAAGCCACAAGTTCCTTTCACCATCCCACTCAGTTTGCCGTGAGTTTTCTGTTCCTTGGAGCCAAAGGCTCACTATGGGTGTATCATCATTGTCCATCTCCACTCGCCCCTACCCCAGGCCAAAGCTTCTTTGGCAGCATGTTGAGTGAGCTCCAACTGCAAGACCTTTGCCCTTCTCAGAAATGTGCCCAAAGACCTGACTGGCTCCATGCCCTCTCTTCCCCGACTCTGGCCAGGCTCTTTGTTGAGTGCTGGACACTCATTATTTATCTCTCACACCCCTCTCAAGTTGGAGATGACTGGAGCCACCCTGGGAGAGCCATGCCCTCCAGGAGGGAGAGCAAGCTAGGAGCACTGCACCCCCAACCTGGAGCTCCTGGAACCAGGAGGTCCTCGTATATCCTGTCCCCCCACCCATGCTGGGGTTCACCGTGCCAATCTCTCTTCTCAGGGTCATTGGGGGGATGTTGTGAAAATTCAGGGGAATCATGTCAGGTACAGGGTAAAAGGATTCCACCTGTTTTAATAGGAAACTCATGTTTTGGTTTTCTTTTTCTGTTTCCCAATTAGGAGCCAGGAGGCCTAGGAGGGAGTGGGGTTGCTGACCCCATGGTCTGCAGGATGAAATGCAAATATCCCTTTCACAGACAAGGGGCTCTTCTGGGTCACAGTGAACTCTGGTTTAAGGATGATTGTAGTTTTCTAAGAAAGAAAAGAGAGGAGGCCTCTGGGAAGTGGTGGGGGGAAGCGTGGTACAAATTTCACTTCCAGGGTCCCAAGGCATCTGCTCCATCACACCTCAGTTGCCAGGAAAACGCTACATCCCTAGGCCGACAGCGGTACACTGGGGCTCCCAATTAGCCGTGAGGCATGGTGAGCCACTAAATTCCTGAGTCCCTGTTTGGAAGGACGCACCCCACATGAGAGAGCAGGCAAGGGGCGGGTTGGGTGGTGGTGCCTACCCAAAAACAATCACATTGTCCCACCATGAGCCCCAAAAGTGTCCAGTGGCCCTGAAGGGCCCAGTGCCAGCTGACAGGATGCCCGTCTTGAAGTCATTGATTAGAAGAGGAGAATACCCTCAACCCAGACTCTCATGTCCAGACTCTGGAGGGACCCGTGTGGTCCCACACCCCTGCTCCATTAATCAGGAGAGATCACCCCTCTACACCCATTGACCCTGCTCACTGCCCCCACCTGGGTCCATAGCCTTGTCCTCAAGGGCCCACAGCCCCACAGCACCCTTTGTCCAGCCTCCTGACCCCACACCGAGAGTCTGCAGCCCCCTGCCCCACATGGGAGCACCAGTAAGACAGGCCAGGCCTGATGTGTCCTGCGTGTGGTATTGGGTCTGTGGCCGGGCAGGTCTCTGGGGCAATGGCCATGGCTGGTCTCCGATGAGCTTTGAGAAGCTGGTGAAACGTATGGGCTCCCTCTAGGAATGGGTGCAAACAAAACTCCAAAGCCTGTCTCCCTTTGTGCAAACAAAACTCCAAAGCCTATTGGGATGGATACCCACCTAGGACACTGATGTGGGCCCCTCAACTAACACCTGCAGAGTAAGTGACAGCCCAAGTTGGCAAATGAGACTTGAGGTGCACATCAGGGCCCAGCCCAAAACCCTGGTCCTGGTGATGCCAGGCCTCCTGTCAACTGGCAGTGCCGCCTGACTCGGGGAACGTTTTCTGGGGCACAGCCCCATAGAGTGAGGGCCCAGCAGAGTGGTCATCTCAAGCCTTCTCCACAGGGGACAGATCTAACCTGGCTTCACCTTGCTCCTTCCAAAGCACCGTGTTTTCAAGGATAAGGGCATTTTGCAATGAAAGGATTTGATGAGTAACGAAAACAACTTCCCACTTACAAAAAATTGAATAGAGCTGCTGCTACAGGCTCCCCACGCAAACAGAGGCCTCCTACCTGGCTCTGCTCTCTGGAAGGGTAAGCTAATCCTGCCGACCCCTCTGCCCCCAGTGCCGTCCTTGGGCCTCCTATTCTGTCACTGGGTTTCCTGGACCCCCTCATCTCCACTGTCCCCAGCGATGTCCCTCCCTGGGTCCTCCTCCACGGCCCTGCAGATTCAGGCCTCCAGCTGGTGCAGCCTCGCGCCTCTTCCCATCAAGGTGCAGGATGGTGGCCCTGGTCTCCCAGCGTTGAGAGCACCCCTGGCGGAGCATCTTCCAGGAGGGAGGAGAGGATGCAGTACCGCCCAGCCCGGTAGCCCATTAGCAGCAGCTCCAGGAGAGATGTCATGTAGGGGCCTGAGGCTGTCCAGGGGAGAGTCTGGCCACACAGAGGCCAACAGGGGTGTGGCAAGGCCTGGGTGACACTCCCCCCACCATATCTGTGGGTGGTAGGGTCCTGGCAAGAGAAAGATCTCAGTGGGGGTCGGAGAAGTATGGATGGGAGCCGGGGGAAAGCACTTGGCAGCCACAACCTTTTTTTTCTGAGCATCAAGAGGAGTTGGGACTCATCTGGGCTGGAGCCCTGCAGCAGTGGGCAGTGGCCACAGCTGGAATGCACTGTTTGTTGCCACTGACAGTGTGGTTTGGGGAACATCATCTAGGCTCCTTGGGCTGAGTGTCCCATCTTTGGAATAGAGGGGCCAGGGGCTATTCCAGACATGGTGCCTATGGGGAGAATGGGCTCTGGGCTATGTGCCCACTCCACCTTGGCCACCATCCTCCCACTGGGTGCAGATCTGTGCTGGCTGAGCCCATGTCCCCTGGCCTGTCTGCTAGCGTCTCCCCTCCCTTCCCCCTCGGTCCTCCTGGTCCCCAGGAGCTCTCCCTCCCTTGCCTCATGATTCAGATCCCAAAGTCAAACACAGGAGAGACCAAACTGACCCACAGGGAGGGAGGCAGCCTAGCTCAGGGCAGAGGAGGGAGTGGGAAAGTGTTGTCTCCAAATATGATAGGAGGAAACAGCCCCCAAGTACCCTAAACCACCCTGAGCCTGGTGCTCAGGGAGTCAGGAGCTGGGGGAAACACTGTGGAAGGTATCAAAAGCTCAGACGGTTACACGGGTCTCAGGCTCCAGGCTCCAGACTCCCAGAAGGACTTGCAGCTTCCCAGGAACCTTGAAACCAGATCTCGGGGTTGGAAAGGACACAGGATTTCCTACAAGTCCCTCTTAAGCCCCATGATTTGGCTTCTCAATAAACTCTGAAGACCATGGGGGTGGGCATCCTCTCACATCCCTCCCTCAGCTCAAACCAGAAAACGTACGTGTAGCTCACTGTATGGTTGGCTTTGAATTTCCAGTGAGGTTTCTCCAATTCCACAAAAGAGTGCCTCAATCTAGACCTTTACAAGGAAAGGAGATGGGGTGTGCTGGCCGGGACAATGGGGAGGGACTGTTGTGGTAGGGGTGTGGGGGGGAGCAACCATGGGGCTATGACACTCTCTCTCTTCCCCCACCCCCTCTATCTCTATCTCTATCTCTATCTCTATCTCTTGCTCACTTACTTTCTCTGTCTCTCTCTCTCTGTCTGTCTGTCTCTCTCTCTCTCCAATCTGGCTCAGATATTTTTTTAAATGAGAATCTCTGCTCCACAGTGGTGGTTTCTGCACTCCAGCCCGGGTCTCTGGGGTCGGAATTCCCCCTTGTGGCACCCTGTGGGCAGTTTCCTGCACTTTAGGGGATCAGAACTGAGGAGAAAGTGGGGTTGGCACCTGGACACCAGGAGTGGAGTGGTGGGACCTAAGCCTGAAGCAGGAGGGACCCAAGGTACTCGGTGCCCAGGGCCTCTGATGCCCAAGGCATGGAACCTATGGCCAGATGTGTAGGAAGGAGAGGCTGCAGTGGGTGGATCTGCCCCCCTCTCGCTCCTGACTTTCCTGCCTATCGTCACATACTGGCAGCTCTGTCCTGCCTCAGGGCCTTTGCATTGCTGGTTCTTTTGCTCTTGTCTGTCTCCTTCTGGTCTCCTCTTCTGAGAGGCCCTTCATTAGTACTAGTACTAGGAAAGCAGCCCCCCACCAAGTTCTGTTTCTACAGCAACCCATTTGATTGCATTTCCTCACTGCCTGCACCTGCCCTAACACCTGGCATGCACCTGCCCTAGCACATGTGCCCTGTAGAGACTGGGGTGCAGTGGAGAAGACTCTTTTGCCCCTGGGGGACCTCTGGGGTCATTTCTCAGGCTGGATGTATGCTGGACTCTTGCCCCAGCTTTGCCTTCCATTTGCCCACACTCTGTCCTCCTAGCCAGGCAGGGTGTCTCAGGGGTGCTGGGAGGGTGCTAGGTCACGGGCCTGCCTATGGGGCAGAAAGCACAACCTCAAGATCTTGGCCTGGCTGTGGGTGTGGGCACAGCCTGGTTCCCCGACGCTCCCTCCCCATAAATAAAAGATTCCCTTCCTCCTTCCAGCTTTGCGCAGCCGCTGCCTGCTTGTTGGCCCGGCCCTTTGTGCCCACGCGTTGCCATGGAGACTGCGATTCAAAGGCCTGGTACTTCAAGGCTTCTTTCCTCTCCTGTGGGCTGGGGCTGGGGCAGGGGTAGCTAGTATAATTGTAGGTTCTTGCCCCTCTCTCCATCTAGCTAGAGGCCTGGCCCTGACAGGGTTAGTGCACCCACTACCTCTCACTCTCTTACAGGGACCTTATTCAAAGTTGGCTGTAATGGGGAAACTGAGGCATGCTGAGCCCTGGTGAGACCTTGCTCCCTTTGGTCTCTCTGCAGCTCAGCCTGGTGTTTGGCACATGGAGGGTGCAGCATGTCACACAATGGCTGTGTGACTCTGGATGTGCTCTCCCCACCCCCCAGCCCAATGTGCCATCTGTACAGTGGTATTGTCTGCTCCCAAAGGGTTCCCGAAGCTCTGGGACACAGGCCTGGGGAAATGCTGCCCCCTCCTCCATGCCCCTAGCATAGGGTGGCCTGGGACTGGCAGGTGGGTGGGCTCCATGGGGCTCCTGGTCCAGGACCAAGCCTGTCCTTCCGCTCTTCCATGTTCCCTGTGTGAAGCCTGTTTCTGAGTCACCCCATCGAGAGCATAGCAGGGCGTTTGAGGCTCTCGGACTTTCTCTACGTCCTGTGCATCGCTCACACTTTTTATCTCACCATAATCCACCTTTAATCATCTCCTCTGACTCCTGCAACTAGAAAAATCTACAGCAGAATTTTCGGGCTGCAGCATTCCCTCCCACCCGCTCTGGCGTGGCAGAGGGAGAGGCAGCCATTTGGGATTCATTGCCCACTCAGTGTAGCATTCAGGCATAGCTGGGACTACTTCAAGCCTCAGTTTCCTCTCCTGCATAATGGAGGTGGCCATTCACCCTTTAACAAAAGTCTACAAATGTATGGGCCCAGGACAGGATGTCCTTTTGCTTCAATCCAGGAACTCTGGTGAGGGTGGTCAGTCATAGAGCTCCCTCTCACCCCCATCTCCAGGCCAGCAGGACCAATCAGGCACTTCCCCAGCAGTTTACAGATGGAGGGAAGGAAGCAAGAGGGAAGCAGGAGAGCTGGCTGCACCCTGGGCTGACTCCCCTAGGCCTGAGCTTTGCACCCACCTTCTGTGGCCTGGTCCACCATCCCACCTGAACAGCGTGACCCAGGTCAGCCCTCACTCTCACGGGTTGCACAGATAGTGTCATGGTCTTGACCCCAGGAGCAGGCAAGGGGTGTGGACACAGACAGATTTGGTTGTGCAGGCCAGGGCCATGTGACAGGGTACAGCAAAAGCCAGGCAGCGTTGCTAGATGTTGTCCCAGCATGGCATCTAGGCGACCCTCCATGTTTAACCTTAACCTCCTGGGAGCAGGAAGGCATCCTATGACACAACGGGACCCAATCCTAGCAGACAGAAGACCACAGCCACCTCTAGGCACTGCCTACTAGTGTCTTGGGTCCAAAAATGGGCAGTTTAAGTGGACGAGTGTGCCCCACAGCTGGGTCAGGGCTCCAGGCTCCCAGGGGGGCCCCAGGTGAGGCCTCCAGTCTTCATAAAGAGAAACAGTCTGTGTTAGCTGTCCCCCTTCTCAACCTGAGGCTAAGTTCCTGGGCTCCGTTGCTTAGAGGCCCGCCCATCAGGCTCTGTTACAGTCTGAAGGTATGCCCCCCAAATTCATATGTTGAAATCCTAACCCCACAGGTGGGGCCTTCCGGAGGTGATTAAGCAAAAAAGGTGCAGCCCTCACGGATGGGATTAGTGACCTATAAAAGAATGTCCAGAGACGTCCTTTGCCTCTTCTGCCATGTGAGGAAACAAGAAGCCTATGACACAGAAGAGATCCCTACCATTCTGGCACCTGATTTCAGACTTCAGCCTCCAGAACTGTGAGCAATAAATTTTTGCTGTTTATATACCACCCAGCCTGTGGTATTTTGTTATAAGAACCCAAACAAATGGAGACAGGCTCAGTGCCTCTTCTCCACCACATGAGCCTCCAGCAGGCCTGACCTGGGCCCTAGGATGTGTCTGGAAGGAAACAGTCTGGGACTCACTTGTAGAGGCCTCCAGCATGGCCCATCCTAGGGCCTGGCACATAGCAGGTCATTAAAAGAGCTAGGCCCTTCCCCACCCCCATCTCCTATCACTCGCTCACTCCCGGACATGAGCTCGCAGACATCACCAGGGCTAATTTGGGCTCCCCAGCCAATGAGCAGAGTCCGGCTTGGCCCCTCCTTGGGTGGGCACAGTTGGCTGAGCACCACTGTCCCTAGCTACCTCCCCTGTTGCTGCAAGGGTGCTAAATGCTGCCTGTTCTACCAAGGTCACTCAGCCAGGAAGGGTTAAAGCTATAGTGTGGGGGTTTGAACCCATCTGTCTGGGGGTGCCTGTGGGTCCCCCGCCACACTCTACTTTCTGCAGAAGAAATAGAAGGAGACCGGAGAGGCTGGGAGACATAGCCACAGCCTCGCAGGAGAGAGTCAGCTGGGTCTGAGCCCACTGACCCCACCTCTTGGGAGTTCAGATGGGGCTACTCCCTCCATCTGCCATCTGCAAAGGGGGTCACCCATGGGGGAGGGGCTGACCTCAGCCCACCAGGAAAGGGGCCCAGGCAGAGTCCTAGGTGTAGAGGTATTCTCTACAGAGTAAGAGCCAGACTAACTCAGAGCTCACCATTATGTCCAACAGTGTGGGGTGGGTGGATTACACTCTTGGGGCCTCCCACTGCCAGGTAGAGCAGTCTAGAGGATGTTCCAGGTGGGGCAGGCGTGGGTAAGAGTGGGGCAGAGGAGGGTGCTATAGAACTAGGCCTGACAGGGTTAAAAACGGGCACATACAAACCACTTGAGCCATGGTCTGGGTCACCACTGGAGGGAGTGTGATCCCACTGCTTAATTCTGTATATCCCAGATTTTTGCTAACAGACCTATCTTTTTATTTTTTTTATAATCTTTTTATTTTAGAACAGCTTTATATTTATAGAAAAAAATTGAGAAGATCGTACAGGGAGTTCCCATACATCACACACCCAGTTTCTTCTATTGTTAACATCTTACGTTAGTATCTATAATTGATGAACCAGTGTTGATACGTTATTATCAACCAAAGCCCATACTTTATTCCTATTTCCTTAGCTTCTTCCTGATATCCTTTATCTGGTCGAGGATGTGCCTGACTTTTAGTCATTGAGACTCCCCAACATCAAGGGAGAAATGTGGTTGGCTGGCTGGACCTCCAGCGGCTACCTCCCCCAGCACCACCCCCCGCCCCCCAGTTTCCCAGGCACTGAGGGGACTTCCCCAGGAGTCAGACCTGGACAAAGTGGAGAAAAGGATTCACCACATATCTGGTTTATTGCCCTTCCCACTCCTTACTCCTAGGGAGACCTTCCTGGGCCTCAGTTTTCTCATCTGTAACAAGGGCCCAGGCTGCTGCCACATCCACACCCCGCTTGGGCATACAGCAGAGCCTTCCTCCTGACTTTGGCTATGGCCGGATGTTTTGGGGCTGGACTACCCCTTCCCAGGAGCCTGGGTCCCCTAGACAGGGACGGGGAGGGGGGAGCACACAGCCTGCTCTGCGAGGGGCACATAGGAGGCGTTTCCTGACCTGGCAGGTGGAGTGGATCCTGGAGGCGCCTCTCCCAGTTCATACTCCCCCCAACTGGTGCTGCTATCCTCCCACCTCCAGCTCAAACTCAGCTGAAAAGGTGACCTTTTCCCCAGAAAGCTCTGCCAGGACAAGACAGGCTGGTGAGTTATGGGGCAGGGGAGAGCCACATGCTCTGCTTTGGTGAGAGCTAATCCCACATCACTCTGGTCCTTGAAGCTCAACCCTAGGGCTGCCCAGAGCTCCAGCTTGTCAGGCACCCCCTCCTTGGATATGGGTAGATGAGGAGTGGACAGGCAGAGGTAGGCGGGTGGGTCCCTGCAGAGCAGACACTCAACCTTGGCTACCCTGGCCTGGCACTTAGGGACCAGAAATCTGGCTCCTCCAGGCAGCCCTCCTGGATCGCCATCCCCTTCTCCCAAATGATTGGCATCTCTGCACCTCCCAGATGGACATCGCTAGGTAGGCCCTGCAAGCTCAGGGACTCTTGACCTGTTCTGGAACCCCCTGAGGGATGCTGTTTCCCCCACGTTCCACTCCTCTTGCCCTCCAGTTCCTGCTAATTCTCCATCCTATGAAATAGGTCTCACCCCATTTTGCCATCAGAGAAACTGAGGCTGAGAAGTACAGGGACTGCTCAGGGACCCATGCCCAGTCTGTGGGAGGCCTGGGATTTGCTGGCCACTGTGACACATGGGTCCAGACAGCTGAGGATGATAACGCAATATGGGCAAAGCTGACTGGGCCCAATAAGGAGGGGCAGTGAGGGCCAGGGGCCAACCAGAGCACCCCCCGTTGAAACTGGCACTGGTCCCCAGAAGCAAGACAAGAGACTAAGTAAAGCAAGCCACTGCCAGCACAATGCCAAATGAAGACAAAGGGGGAGCAGGTGCTTACGGGTGCTTGTCGGCAGCTCCCCACAGGTGGGACAGCCAGGAGAGCCCCTGCCCGCTGCCCTGGTGTTGGAGGCAGGCAGGAGGAGATGGTGTCATTTGTTTTATTTTAAAATAATGCTTTATAATAATGCCTGTGATATGGAATAAAAGGGGCACAAAGAAGCATCTCCCTCCCTCCCCAGTTCCAGCCACCTGACACCCCTAGCCCTACCTTCAGGTGTCCTCTCCCTTCCCCCCACAAGCAATACGTGTGGGTGTCCCCCTCATCACTCTCCCAACCATATATGCAGGTGTTCTCTCCCTCACCACCTTGAGCCATACATCCAGGTGTCTCCTCCCTCACCCCCTCACAGCCATATGGGGATGTCCCCCCATCCCCACCCCAGCCATACATCCAGGTGTCCCCTCCCTCATCTCCCAGCAGTACCTGCAGGTGCCCCGTCTCTCACCAGAATGAGTCCCCCACCTTGATGAACTCTGCTGCCCTATCAGAGGGCGGGGGAACTGCATTTTACTGTAATTTAAATTCACATCTTTCTCATTTCAAGTGAAGTGGAGCCTGTTTTTATGGGTTCATTTCAGGTCCTTGTCCATTTTTCTCGTGGACTATTGGTCCTTTTCTTACTGATTTGTGAGAATTTGTTACACATAAGAGTGGACCTTTGTGAGATAGTCGCCTATATTCCCAGTTTCTTGTTTATCTTTTTATTTTGCCCCTCTCTCCATGCCTTTTATTTTTCTGAGGATGAATATACCATCTTTTGTGTTATGGCTTCTAGGTTTTGTATAATTCTTAGAATGATTCAAAGTTACAGATTTTTTTTTAATCCTTCTAGTAGTTTCACAGTTTCATTTTTACTTTTTAAAGCTTTCATCCATTTGAAACTTATTTTAGTGTCAAAGAGTGAGGTAGAGATCCAAACATTTCCCCCAAATGTCTGGTTAGTTGTCCTAAGACCGTATATTTGTTGTATGCTTTGAATTATTTATTGAATAATCCATTTTTTCCTCTTGGATTTCACCTGCTTCTTTCTCATATTTGCACTGGAGTCTCTTTCCGGATTTTCTTTCCTGTCATCTGACTGTCCATGGGTTGTGTTAATTATTGTGGTTCTAGAACATATTTTAGGATTCCACATGGCTGGTCTACCTCGGTTAGCTTATTTTTAAAATTTTTCCTGGGTTTCTCTGCTCACATATTCTTTCATGTGAACTTCAGAATTGCTTTGGCAGGGCCTCTTGATTTATTCAGAGAACAAGCAGTTAGAACTTTAGCAAGGCCAGAGAATACGCAACACCCAGGGCCCAGCTTTGGGTTCTTCTAGATGACCTGAGTCATCAGGTCCCCATCAGCCTCCCCGCCCCCTCACCCCCTCGCCCCCGCCCCTCGCCTCTCGGCCCTAACCCCGCGTCCCTTGTCCCTCGCCTAGCCCCTGCCCCTCCCCTTGCCCCGCCCCTGCTCCTGCCCCGCCCCTGCCCCGCCCCTGCCCCTGCTCTCCAGGCCGACCGCGCCCCCCCGCGATGGAGTGCGCAGGCGCAGTGCTGTCCAGGGTGCTGGGCTGTGGCTCTGTTCCTGGCCTTGGAAGGGGAGTGTCTCAAAGGAGTGGTGGAGGCATAGGACCTTCTCTCTGGGTGTCCTCACTTGCCTATGGAAAGACAGTTAGTCGTGGGGCTCTTTAGGCCCAAATGTGGGTCATTCTGTCACATGTACCTGAGCAGAGCGAGCCTGGCTCAGTGGTCAGAGCAGGTGGGCAGCCCTGGACAGGGGTCTTGGGGAGAGGATCCAGGCCCTGGGAAGGTGGTTATGGTCACTCTGCGGACCACCCATTCCAGAAAAGGCCTACAGGCAGGTGGGGGGCAGCAGCCAGTAGTCCCTCAGGCGGTACTTGGGCATGCTCACTCCAAAACCTGGAGCCTGGAGCCTGGGGCCTGAGGCCTGGGCATTGATTGGAGCCTCCCAGGAATCTGACCTTCAGGCTGGTCAAGAGTGATGGCTAGGAGACCTGCATCAAGGCCATGGGTAGCCCACAGCTCTATGCCCAGGTCTCCCTTGCCTGTTCTTCAGCTGCACCCCAGGGGCCCAGGCTCAGTTTCCACAGTGGCTGACCTGGGAGACCAGGAGAAACCAGTCACTCAGATGGGCTGATGAGGCAGGGGCACTGAGCAGGGGCTAGGCTGGGGTGAGCAGACCCCAGATGTCCTGATGTGGCTGGGAGAAGCGCCTCTGTGTCTGGCAACAAACCTTGGCCAGCCTGGAATCTTGGCTAAAAATACCCCAGTCTCAGAGGCCTGCCTGCTGCCACTGCCTCGGAGCGCCTCCTCACACCAGGCACTGAAAATGTGCCCTTCAACCCCTGTGCAAGATGAGGGTGGCAGGGCCCCTTGAACAGATGAGAAAGCTTGGGCCTGTGCCCAGAGAGTCCCAGACCAGGGCCCCAGTCTCCAAGACCAGCCACAGAGAACTCTGTCTACCTCAAGGCCAGGTCTGGCCCCTGCCCTTTTCCTTGCCTGTGACCCTGGGCAGAAGCCAGGGCAAAACTCAGTCTAGAATAAGCTGGAGCATGGGGTGAAAGCTCTGCTAACCTCACCTTGCACATCTCTCTCTTCTGTGGCTCTTGGGATGCAAAGCTACTTGGTGGGGGCCAAAGCCCAGAGAGCTTGGACTGAGCCACCCCAGCAGAATGTAGGGTGCCAGGTAAGTGCCAGGAGCACTCTGTCCCAATTGCCTGCTCCCTGGGGCTTCTGGGTGATCCTCTGCTTTGGGCTTATTAGCTGAGTGACTCAGGACAAAGCCATCTTCTCTGGGGTTCAGTTTCCCTACCTATACCCTGTCAGGGGGAGGGGAATGGGAATCTAGCTGCGGTATGAGGGTATCTGGAATGGGCCTTCCAGAGTGTTTGTTGAATGACTAAATGACTGAGCAAGAGAGCAGATGAAAGCATTGGAAGGGAAGAAGGCGAGGGGGTCCTCCACAGTGCCCTCTGTGTGGGAGCTCTGAGCTCTAAGGTGGGTTGGCCCTTCTCTGTCTTCAGCCTCTTTATCTGAGAAATAAAGCAAATCTGTATGCTTATGGATCATGGCAACCCAGAGGATAGACTCAGGGGTCAGGGAGCCCTAAGAAGAGCAAGACTGGGTACTGAGCCTGAGTTGGGCAGCAGAAGCCCCCTCACTGTGGCCCCAGAATGGGTCTGTGATGGCTGCCCTGCCCTCCACTCCTGTCCACTCTAGCTGGCAGCTGTGGCCATACCAAGGCCTGCCTTCCTCAACCCATTGGGTGCTCCCAAGTCCTCTCACCAGGTGCCCCACCCCCCGACCCGATTTTGACCGCCTGCTGGGCGCCTAGTGTGAACGGCGCATCCCAATTTAGCTGTCACTCTGGGTGGGTGGCTCTGGAAGGATCCACATTCCCTGCAGGGGTGGAGGAAGGGCATGAATCAAGTACTGATGCTTTGGACACAGCCTTGGGACCCCACTTTCCAGAGCTCTGCCCCTGCACCAGACTTTGGGCCCTCAGAGACCAGAAGTATCTTACTTATCCCTAGCTGAGAGACCACCAACCTACTGCACCTGCTTGGAGAAGACCCTGAGCTCACCCTTCAGTGACTGCCGGGGAGCCCTGGGGTCTCACTCCTCCCTTTGGAAACCAGAAGGGGCAGATCTAGCCTTGGGGTCCAGGTGACAGCAGTCTGTGTCTCCTTCCTTTCCAGGCTCAGGCTCCCCTCCTGGAGTCTGGCCACAGGGGCTCCAGATCAATGGCAGGGGGGTAGTGGGGGAGGGAAAGGTGGTGTGGTGAGGGCTACCACGGTGCAATGCATATACCTTATCCACAGTCCTCAGCAGCCTCTTAGAGGCCTGAGGAGCACCCCTAGCATGACAGAATCTGGGTCTTTGCCCTAAGGGAGGAGGCCCCTGTTCAGTGCAGACGTTGGAAGTATTTGGAGACGAGCAGACCAGTGGGATTCCTGGGGATTCTGCCAGGGTTCAGGCTGTCGGCCCATTCCCTATAATGGTCCCGATTGCTGCTGTGTGTGGCTTTGATGAATAAGGGATGAAGAAGCAGATTAATTATGGTTTAATATGCACCAAAGTTGGGGAGAGGGACTCCTCAAGGGTGCAGGGCTGATGACAGAAGACCAAGACACCCCCCTGAAGCCATGAGGTTGTGGACGCTGAGGGGCTGTGGGGGAAGCAGTGGCTATGGGCAAAAGTGGCCCTGGGAGAGGCTTCCAAGAGGTGGGTCTACCTAAACTCCCCTGACCTCCGTTTTCCTGCCTGTAAAATGGGAAGCGGTGGTGGTGTCTACACCATAGGACAGAATGGAACGATGTTCTTAACAGGCCTGGTGCAGAGTCGTCTCAGGCCTCAGGCAGGCAGCCACCCTCTGTGGTGCCAGCAGATGGCAGGCTGGCGCCCCCCAGCTCCCTGGCACCACGACCACATTCCCAGCCGCCCACTCAGAGTGCCAGCAAGGGTCACATTGGAGCAGTGCTTGGGTGGCAGGCACAGGTTTGCAGGAACCTTGAGCCTCCTTCCAGGTCTCTCCCTGTACTGCCCTGGGGTGGCCCAGAATGTGTGCAACAGAGAGCATGTTCCTTGCTTCCCCACCCCTCCCTGGGAAGGGATTAGGTACTAAATGGCTGTGGGTACCCCTCTAGGCTGCTCAAGCAAAGCCACCACAGGCTTGTGTCTCCAGGACAGAAGCAAGCCTCTGGGAGCCTGTGGAAGCAGCAGCCTTCTAAGGAGGTTGAACTGTGTTCCTGTCAGCCCAGGACCAGCCACAGCAAAAGGGTCCCCTTGTCCAAGCTGGATTCTATGAGTAAATGTGGACATTTGAGTGAAAATCCCACCCTGTTTGTTAGGGCCCCAGTCGGCCCCCTCAAGCGACAGGAGACATGGACACAGGAGAGACATTGACCAGCTGACCCAGCCCAGGAGGCATTAGCATCTACCTTGTCTACAGGCTGCACTGAGCCCAGAGAGGCCAAGGGGCTGCACCGAGGTCACACAGCCGGGAGAGCCCTCTCATGCCTGACAGGCTGATTGTGAAGGCTGGGCCTCAGGATGGGGATGACGGTGAGGCACAGTATGAGGTCTCACTGGAGGGCTGTGGTAGGCTGGGTGAGCTAGCAGAAGGCCATACCCTATGTGTGGTGTGTCTGAGGGGGCCAATTCAGGCAGAAGCCCAGCCCGGGCAGGCAAGACAGGTCTGTTTGGCCTAGAGAGTAGAGCTGTCTATAGGTGTCAGACCATGCCTATTCTTGGTCCATTGGGCCATGTGTCCAGAAAGCCTAGGGAACTCAGATCAGTGGGGCCCAAATGGCCTATCATCTCTGCACCCTTCTGGGCCTCCCAGAAACTGAGCAGTACCGACTGCATTAAAGGGGCAGTGTATGACCAAGCTCTTACCATGAGGTCTCTGGCTCCCCACACACGGGTTGATCCCCTAGGGCTGGCTGCAGCCCCTGTCAAGCCCTCTCCCCCAACCCTTCACTAACTGTCACGTGCCCTCTCTCTTTCACCCTTCGGGCTCTGGTTGGTAATGGCTTCACACCTGCCCTCCTGGGAAGTACACTGTCCCTCATGCTGTCCTGCACCTGCCCACATCCTGATAAATGTGCCTCACCAAACTCTTCCCACGTCTCCAGCCTGAGGAGTGAGCTGTATCCTGCTGGAGGCCAACTGATCTGCCACCCAGCCCTGCTCATCAACCCCTCTGCCTGCCCTGAGCCCTCTCAGCAGTGGCCCACACCGACCCACCCCAGCCAACACCCACAGCCAACACCCTGGAGTCCCACAGGCTGGGAGGGTGTCACACAAGGAGTCACAGCCTGGGAGCCACACAAGGAGGGTGGTGGCCAAGGTGCCGACTGGGAGCACAGGAAACCTGTCCTGTGGCCCAAGGTGGTGGGCTCTCACCACACACCTGGGCAGGTGGGAGGCCCGGGCGCCAGCCCAGAGCAGCCAGAAACATCTGGGCTTGGCAGCTGGAGAGGATCCTTGTGCCAGAAACCAACTGCAACACTGGCTCCCCGTTCCCTCTTATGTGCACTTGTGCCCCAGAATGGCTATCCCCAACTGCCACGGGGAGGGAGGGTCACAATCTTCAGCAGTGGTGAGCCAGCCTGGGGTCCTGGATCATTATAAGCCACCGAGGAGCATAAGATCCTGGTCCACACCAGCTCCGACCTCAGACTGATGGCCAGTGAGTGCCACATGACATCATTTTGTCTAAGGGCATACAGAGAGAACTTTTTCTGTTCTGAGAGCTGCTGTATGCAGGTCCCCTGGAGGAAGGGTGCTAGCATGGGGACAAGCCTCAGTCTCTTGCTGGCTCTGTGTGTTTGGCCTCAGGTTTCCAGTCTGTACAATGGAGGGGACATACCTCCTGTATGGCTGTGGCAAGGATTCACTCATGGCACTAGCAACTAGCACCCACTGGAGAGGTGACTATGGCTGCATAGCTGGGGATAGGAGCAAGTACACAGGCACTGGAGTGGTCTGGGCTTCACCCCACCTCCTGTGTGACTGGGAATTGAATGTACTCCACAATGACCTGGTAAACCAAGGCTGGGATGAGGGCAAAAGGGGCAGAGCAGGCAAAGGTGTTGTCGGAGCCACAGTGCAGCCTGAGAGATCTGGGCAGTGTGGCCTCTATACTAGGCCAGAGGGCCAGCCCAGCATGGGCACCACCAGTGGTCTCCACCCCATGAGGCTGCCTGCAACTCTGCTCGGATGGGAGCACTCGGCTCAGAGAGTTCCCTGCTTTCCCTTGGTGAGGCCAGCAGGTCAAAAACCCTGTACTCTACTGACTTCTCCCAATGCCACCTCTATGGTCAAGAGGCTTGGTCTGATGGGGAGGCAGAGTGCACCGGGATTTCCAGTGACCTGGTCTCTCAGATTCATATAACCAGGTGACACTGCCTAAACTCCCAGGGGGACCACCCAGCCCTTGGCCAAGATGCTGTAGTCACAGGGAAGGGTCCAGAGCCTGCCCTGGGCACAGGGTTCCACAGACTAGAACCGACTTCGCCAGCCAGTCTCTCATCCACATAGTCCTTTTACCTACAGGGTGGGCTCAGAGAGGCCCAGGCAAGGCTAATCAGCTCCCAGCACTCCTCCATGTGCAGGGCAGCTGCAGGGATGCACCCAGCAGCTTATCTGTGAAGCCAGGTAGATCCCCTGAGGAGAGGGACCGAGGGAGGTCTGTGCAGGTGCCTGTGGGAAAAGGGCAGGGTCAGTGGGTTCTTTGGTCCTTGAGCCTGGGCTGGCTTTGTGGGGGGTGGGGGTACTCAGCAGGTGGGCAGGAAGGGAATCACTTGGGCTGCCCCTTTCCGAAGGAGGGAACAGGTGAGGTGCACCTGCGGGTCGGGGCAGGACGGTGACTGCGTCCCCTCTCTGGGTTGGTCCAGAGAGGGTTGGCGCAAAGACGGGTCGAGGCTTCAGAAGCCTCTTGAGTTTTGAGCCTCAGTTTTCTAACTGAAAAAATGGAGCAATCCTACTCCAGCAAAGGGTGGTTCGGCCCTGGCGGCTCCAGGATTTAGGGAGCGGAGGAAGCGTGTGGGCCAGGCAGAGGCCCACCGCCCCACCCCAGTCCTCCCGACAAAGTCCTTACCGGTGGCTGGACGCTTCAGCGACCCTCACACCCCGGCCAATCGCGGCCGCCACGCCCTCCAGCCCACACCCTCCGCCCGCGCCCCCGGCCCGCCATCCCCGCGGCCGCCTGCAGGGGCCGCCGCCTCTTCAGAAATGCACCGCCTTTGTCTCGGTCCGCGCGCGGCGCCGGTGCACCGGGCGGGCTGAACACCTCCCGCGGCCCGGCCTGCGCGCCCCGGGACCCTGAGCCGCCCACGCTCCCTTCCCTTTCCCGCGCTCCCCGCCCCCCCTCCGCCCCGCACAAACGCACCCTGCCCAGCCGAAGCCCAGGTGAGTGCCCCGCCCGCCGCGAGGCCCCGCCCCGCCCCGCCCCCGCCCCGCCCCGGCCCGGCCGGCGGGGGGACCGGGCGGATTCCTCGCGCGTCAAACCACATGATCCCATAAAACATTCATCCGCTCCCGGCCCGCGCCGCGAGCGCCCCTCCAGTCCGCGTTGCCGCCGCCGCCCTCGCCCTCCGCGCCCGCGGCCCCGCCAGCCCAGCCGACCGGGCGGAGCGGAGCGCGCCCAGCCTCGTCCCGCGGCCGGGCCGGGGCCGGGCCGGAGCGGCGGCGCCTGGATGCGGACCCGGCCGCGGGGAGACGGGCGCCGGCCCCGAAGCGACTTTCGGTCTCCGACGCGCCCCGCCCGACCCTTAAGATGAAGAGGGCGTCCGCCGGAGGTGAGTGCCGTGCCGCGCCCGAGCCGGGCAGGCGGGGTGGGGACGGTAGGGGCGGCCCCTCCTGGAGCCGCAGGGCCAGGCCGGGGCTGCCGAGGCAGGCGGAAGGGTCACCGGGCGGCCGTGAGGGCCACCGCAGTGCCGCGCGGACTGGGGCCGCGGGGCGCCCCGGCCCCGGGAGGGCGGAGCCCGCGGCAGCAGGAAAAGTTGCCGCTTCCCGGGAAAGTTGGCCGCGGCGACGGGGCCGGGGGGCGGCGGGGCCCTGTGGCCCCGAACTCCGAGCCCCAGCCGGGTGGGATCTGCTGGCTGGAAGGGTGGGGTCCTGCCTTGGAGCGCCCTGGCCTCGAAGGGGTTAATGAGCAGGGTTGCAGAAACGTGGATGCCGAGCAGGGGTGGGGGTACCAGGTCGCTTCCACCGTTGCCCCTAGTAGTCCGCTCAGGACCTCTGGTTTCTCTGGGGTCTGGCCGCAGCGGGATGAAATGGGGGCGTTGGCGACAGTAGAGGGCGGGGGGTGGGGGTGGGGGGTGGGACGGGCCCAGCGCTGCCCCCCAGGGGATTGGTGATGAGATAAGGCAGCCTTAACACCCCCACACCCGCAGCCTGAGGGCCCCTGGGGGGCTCAACCGAGTGGCTCCAGAAGTGGTGGGTCTGGCAGCACCCCCTCCCCGACAGCCCTCATGGGACCCCTGGTGTGAGGTCCTGAGAGTGGGGTCTGGAGGGTGACCTCCTATGGGGGAAATTGGTCATGCCCAACCTAGAGGGTGCTCCCCTCGTGCCCACCCGGGCTGCCCTGCTGATGTCCACAGTGCCGCAGGCTGCACACACGTTTCCTTGCACGTGCACGTGTCTACAAGGGCTGCACACTTGTACATCGCATGTGCACATGCATGCCAGACTGCCCCAGTGTGCCTGCGCACACATGCTGTGGATGCACATCCATGTCCTCACCCCCGCCCGGACGCCCACGGCCACACATGCATGCATATAGCATGCCTGCTGTGGTCTCCACACTTGGCACATGCTGGGGCCCCTCAGTGAGACCCACTCCCTTGCCTACATGCACATGTGTTGAGGGGGAGGCTCTGGGCAGCCAGAGCTCACAGATGGAGGGGCGAGAAACCGGCTGCAGGAGCATGGCCCCACCTCTGTCTGTCTACCCCCAAGTCCTGGGAGTCTCCCCTCCACAGCCCCTTTGGGTGTGTGTGTGTGTGTGTGTGTGTGGTGTGTTCGTGTGTGTGACTCAGTCTGCTTCTGCACGTGTGTGTCTCTGCACGCATGACCATATGTGCCTGTGACCACATCGGCATGTGTCTCTTTGCCTCCAGTGTGGGTGCCCGTATTTGCCCAGACAGGCTGTGACCAGGTTTTACCCAAATCTTCAGCAGAGGCACTAAGGATGTGTGCTGGGGAGCTAATTCAGTGCGCCCAGCCTAGGGTGTGAGGCAAAAGGGCTCCCAGACACTCCTCCCCTTCTCCCCCTTACTGGGACAATGGTGGCCGATGGGGGCTGGGACCCACCCGGCAGGGAAGGCTCATTTTAAAACCTCGAGGTCAACACAGTGACACATAGACCAGACCCTTCCCCCATGCTCTGCAGTCACTGCCACTAAGCCCAATGGGGGACAGGTATATGCCCACACTGAGGCTGACCCAGGGTGACCTCAGGAAGGCCCTGCCTTAGTCTCTTAGGTCCAGTCTCTTAGGTCCAGTGCCTTAGTCTCTCCATGGTGGGAGCCTTATTGGTGAGGTGTTCTGTGGTGTGTCACCTACCTCAGGTGCTATGTGCGACACTGAGGTAAGGGTGCTGGTGATCCACTCTCACTGAGGAGGACCTTGGGCCAGGGCTTGGAGAGGCAGGGCTGTACTGCCTGGTCCCCCAGCCACCATCGATGTCCTTGTCTATAGAATGGGGACAAGTGGGTCATCCTTACAGAGTGCGTGGGAGTAAAACAGATGGGCGGGCTGAGGTTGGGCCCCAGAGGTGGGCAGGCTGGGGAGCTGGCCATTCCTCTTTTCTAAGCCAGTCAAGGTGAGGAAGAAGCAAGCTCCATGGGAGGGACCAAGCCAGGTGGTGGTCAGCACCCTGCCACCTGGCAGAGGGCCACTCATCAGCCCTGGCTGCGGGGTGTGGGATGGCGGAAAAACAGCCTGGATTTGGGTCCCGGCTCAGCCACCCGTCGGTTGTTTGACCTTGAGTATGACCATCCACCTCTGTGTGCCTCAGCCTTCTCACCCGTGACATGGGCCAGTAATCCCTCACGGGTTGTTAGGGGTACTTCCAGGCCAAAGTCCCCATGGGCTTCTGATGCCAGTCCTTCAGCCTTCAAAATACCCGAAACGTCACCCCTCACGCCACCCCAGGCACTGGTTCCCACAAATGGAAGTCCTCCCAGAAACCTTGCACTGCCAGCCGGACCTCCCTTGTGCCGATATTTGCAGATGGGGAAATAAAGGCCCATCTAGGTCACAGGGGAGTTGGAAAGTGGTGATGCGCAACTGGGGGACAGGGAGTGAGAGAGAGCACTTTGAAAGGTGGGAAGTGGCCAGCAATGTGCTTCTCAAGCTGGGCAGCATTTCTGCTCTGCCCCTCACCAGCAGGGAACCCACAGAACACCTGGGCCTCAGTTTCTCTCTTTGAGGATTAATAGCCAGCTGGGTGTCCTGCAGTTGGGACTGGCCCTCTTCCTATGGTCATGGATGAAAGGTAGGGGAGAGGCGCAGTCGGTCTCAAGAAGCAAGAGGGCTTGTGGGGGTGTCTGTAGAAGACCCATAGGCTGTGCTGGGGCTCTGGAAGGCAGAAGAGGAAGTCCTGCTGTCCAGGAAACCTGAGGGCTGGGGCCAAGAGTTTGTTTGCTGTTACTCATTGTGAGCAACTGACTATGACGGGCTGGCCATGTGTGGCCCTGGTTCCCCCATGCTCACTGGACTCCACTCCCCTCCCTCTGCTGCCTCCAGGCCAGAGGACTTGTGCTCACCCATGAACAGTGCTGCCTCCTGGCTCCCATCCCTGAACCAGACCCGAATTCATGACTTTGTGGCACGGACGCTTGTGGCAGCTGGTGCAGCACCAGGAGGGTCCCGGCTGGTGGGGGCAGAGGGAACCCATCTCCCAGGGCTGCATTTCCTGTTCTCCTGGGCCTGTGGCCAACGTCTCCACAGAGCCTCAGTCTGTACATCTGGAAAGGGGTCAGGAGAACAGGAGCACCAGGAAGCAGCTCCATCGTGAATGAGTGAATTGCGTTGAATGAGTGAATGGGTATGTGAGTTAGTGTGTATGAGTGAGTGACACTCCTACCCTTGAGCCCTGTTGTGGGGCTCCTGAGGGCTCTTGACTGTGCCTGGTTAATGAAGTTCATGTCACCCTGCCCCTAGCCTGGTGGACCCTGACCTCCGACTCCCAGGCAGGGCTGCCTCCCTTGGCCACCAAGGGCCTGGGCCTCAGGGTCCATAGGAGCCAGCCTGGCTGTCCCCTGCTCTCCCCCAAGCTGTACCGTAGCACTGGTCCCCAGCTCCCCACTTTCCTTCTCAAGGTAACCCCTCAACAACCTCGACGTGTCTCAGTGTCCCCCACCCTGTGTCCCAGCTGCCCCATTCCAGACACTCCGATTGCTCCTGATCTGTTTACTCAGACACCCATTCATTTACTCATTCATTTGTCCCTAGCCTGTCAGACCCTATTTGGAGCCCGGCAAATAAAGGGATGTGATCCTTGCCCTCCTGAATTTATAGGACTCAATGCTTTAAAGGATAGGTGGTCACAGAGCCAAAACTGGAAACCCAGCCAGAGGGTGGGGATGCTGTCCACACCCGCTGTATCTCCCAGAGCCGTCACTGGCGCGTGTGGGCCCAGCCGGGTGTTGTGTGCTGCAGTTTCTTCTTTTGTCGCTGTATTTTAAACATTTTGCACGTCGGGAACTATTCTTATGCATCATGGGTTTACTGGTATGTGTGGAATCCCTTCCTGAAGATTCACCATCATTTATTTATCTGAACCTGCCTCAGTCTCTCGCAGTGTCCATGGTCCTGGAGCTGGCCCTCAGGGAGATGCACTCAGCACATGCCTCCAGTGTCCTCGGTGCAGGACTCCAGGTCTCCCCCAGGGTGTGGCCACGTGCCCCCTCCCCTGGAGGTAGCAAGCCTGATCCTCACCCCCTCCCAACAGTTTATGGATGGGCTCCCTGGGCCTCTCCCTCCCCTGGGGTGGAGTTTCTCACGGTAGTGGTGGAATCTGCTTCTAGGCTTTGATCAGGATTCTGACTCTGAAGATGGCCCTTATGCAGCTGGGCTTTGGGCTGCCTCTCTTCTGTCCCCTTCTCACAGCCTCTGCCCTCACCCTGCAGCATCCTGACAGTCCTGTCTCCATGTGGTCCTGCTGCCTTGCCCTGCTAAGAGAGGATGGAGGATGGGCCATGCGGCACCATCCTACAGCCTTGACCTCCCTCCCCACCCCCCCCAGGACAGGGCAGCCAGGCCCAGGAGGTAGAGCTGAAAGGCAGGGCTTGGGGCAGACCTCCTGGAGGGGCTGTGGAAGGTGCTGTGTGGACAGAAGCCAGGGGCTTGGGATGGCTCAGGCGGGTCTGACAGGCTGTGAGCCCCATCTGGGCTTGGTGCATGGAGCTGGGCCAATGGTGATACGGGGAGCCCAATTGGAGGGGCTGGGGTATCAGGAGCTGACCCAGCTTTATTCAGGCAGCTCGCCCAGCACCCTGGAGGCGCTTCTCTGCTCGCTGGTCAGCACTGAGGCATTCCTAACTGGCCATCACAGATCACACTCCGTGTAATTGAAGTTCCACAGAATGTTGGTGCGGACTGAACAAGGGTTTTGTGGTCAAGCAAATTTGGGACTGGCTGGGTTAAGTGGCACTGACAGAGCTCCTTTACCGCGGGGTGTCTCGGGGCGTCGGGTTTGCAAGTAGATTGGGCAGGGCCTCTGACGGGCATTCCATGTGACATGTTTCAGGGACTGGTGTGCCCAGAAACTGTTTTGGGCAACAGTGTCTCAGATTCCTCAGAGGGCCTGGGAGGGGGACCTTTGGGCCCCTAGTAAAGGCCCCAGTGATGGGTGGGCCATCCCACACAAACCCTGCAGCCATGGCACTGGTGGGTGGAGGGACCACGCTTCTCCTGGCAGTGTGAGGCAATGTGCAAATTTAACCTTTGGGTTTATGACTCTATTTCTTTGCAGCAAATGTCACGGGAAATGTCAGGCTGAGGCTGAAGCTAGTGAGGGGTCCATCAAGGAAGGGGGTGGAGTGCCTAGGGGCTCAGGCCAAGGCGGAGCTCTGGGTCCCTCACCTCCTCCAGGGAGCCTTCTCAGATTGCCCTTTCACTTGCCTGGGCCCAGCTCTGTGTCCTCCATCTGTCCCAGCTATTGTGACCTTGTTGAGATGTTGCCTTTATTCACCTCCTGCCAGGGCCCAGATGGGGCGGGCTCAGGGACCTGCCAGAAGTCTCCCCATCCCGAAGTCTGGGCAGGCGTTGGATCAGCCTGTGCGGTGCCGGCTCACTGTGTGACCTTGGGTAGCACCCGCCCTTTTCTGGTCATCAGAGGCCTCATCCGTAATCAGCGACTGTTGACCAAACGTGGTGCTTCCAGTTCAGTGCCTTTGTGGGTGGGAAGCGCTCAAGTCTGAGGCGTGTAGGGTGCTGGGCTCTGGGGGAGACAGGTGGGGGCTGGGGGACTGGCTCATGGTGTCATGTGGCCGCTCCAAGCACACAGTATATGCTCCATAAAGAGCAAGGGACAGGGAATAGACATAAAAGAAGGGGTGGTGGGGGTCTCAAGACCAGCTGGGAATCCAGAGCCCCCAAACTTACTTGCCTCCCCAGCCACCCCAGCAAGGCCAGCTCTGGGGCCTGGCTTGACCTGTCACAGAGTTCTGCTCTGGCCCTCTGGTCCCCATGATTGCATAGCAAGCATTTATTGCCTCCTTGCTATATGCCAGGCCTATGCAGTTGAGCAGGGGTCTCAGGACCCCAGGCTGCCCTTACCCAGCAGTTCCACATCTCTTCCCCCTGCATGTGTAGGTCCACTCCACTCAGTCTGTCCGGTTTACCCCTGTACCACCTGCCTTCCACCCCCAACATTCACACCCCAGGCCCAGGGTCCTTGCTGCCTCCCATCCCCCAAAACAAGTCCAGTGTCAAGTTGGGCTCCAGGGATGTCCATCCCCTTTATCCCTCGCTGAGGGCCTGCTGCAGGCCAGCCGCCTCCCAGGCCTAAGGCCACAGACGCCCATAGCTGCCTGGCTGCCATATTGTCCTCCGTTTAGGCTCTGAGATGCTTCCCATTTCATGTTGCCTGACAGCCAAGCTCCTCCTGCTTAAACTCTGCCATGTCTAGATGAGCCCCCCTTGTTTTCACGGCCTGGGCCAGGGAGTCTCATTTGGGAACCTCCTCTTCTACCCTCCCTGGGAGAGGCCCCCTAGTTCCCTGGTCTCAGTGCCTGACATGCACACCTGTGCCTGCCTCCCCATCTCCACATCCCCAAGTCCAGCCCAGGCCTGGCACTGGGGTACAGGGAGCTATGAACTGTGGAGCAGCCTCACAGGCAGTGCCTTGAGTCAGTTCCCAGGAGACACAGGAGCTGGCAGGCATGGCCCTTGGGGACGGCCGCTGGTTGTCAGGTGCAGACCAGTTGCCTGAGGTGGCTGCAAGAGGGCGCCCCCCCCCCCAGGACGCAGATGAGCAAAGTTATGGGTCTAGAGACAGACAGAGATTCCAACTTGTGGGGGATCCCCTCCAGGCAAAGGCAGGGCAGGCAGTGTCTGGCATTGGGACCCTCCTGGCTTTAGCCCAGAACCAGGTGAGCACCCTGGTGTGTCACTCACCTTCTGAGTCTTTCTGTCACAGGGGAGACTCTGAAGGGGGAGTCAGTGTTGAGTGCTGCCCCCAGGGCCCAGCCCTTCATGGGAGCTTGATTGCCCCATTCAGATGGAACTTACTGTGGAAATAGAGGCTGATGATGGGGCTTCTGGGGCCCTCAGTGGGTCAGGGGGCCTCCACCTCTCAGGACCCCCCTTGGGTTCCCGTGTCCTTTGCAGCAGCCCTGCCCTGAGGGGGGGTCTGTGGTGGAACTCAGGAAGCAGGGCATGCAGCCACTGTACTCCCTGAAGCCGAAGCCTCTATTGAGCCACAGGAGCAGAGCAGGAGCCCCTGTCTGGGCCTGCCACTCCCCATCAGTCCTCTAGCCAGGACGGTCCTTGCCACCTGTCCCAAGGGGAGTTCATGCCAAGGGGAGCCAAATTAGGAGTCAGGGTGGGACGTGCATAAGTCCAGGCAAGGCCAGTGGCAGGGGAGTCTGGAGGGGATGCTGGGACCCAAGTAAGGCATCTCCACTTCTCAGCGAGGAGCCCAAGTCCCAGCAGGGGTCTGGGGCAGGTGGGCACTGGGCATATGCTGACTTAGAAGGAAATTCAAGGTCCCTGTGCCTTCACAATGTGGAGACTTCTGCCCCATAATTCATTTTGCAGCAGCTTTGTGGTCTGGTGGAAGGGGCACCCCATGGTCATTGGGCAGGGTGGGGTGCAGGCAGCAGAAGCGTGGGCCACCTGCCCCCAGGATGTAGCCTCCAGCCCAAAAGCACCTCCCATCCCCAAACACGTGGCTGGAAGAAGAATTACAGAGAAAGGCCAGTCCTGGCCAGTCACCAGAATGGGCTGGACACCACATCACAGCAGTCTTGGGAGGGCTGTAGGTCCCAAGGTCACACAGGATGCTTGCACCTAGCTCTCCCACCTGCCTCCACAGCACACCGCAGCCAGGAACTGGGAGTGGGCCCTAGTGCTCTGCCCTGCCCCCACCCTTCCCAGAGCTCTGCCAAGTTCCTCCTACATCTCTCCACTGTCCACTTCCCTCCACCACCCTGCTCGAGGTCCCCCTGCTCTCCCAAGACACATTTGGCACCTTCCTTGTCCTCAGGGAGCACAGAGCTGTCTAGTCACTCCCCTGCCCAGCCCCCACCCTGAGGCTCCATGGGGCTTCCCAAGGGATGAAGCTGTGTGAGGCAATGGCCGATGAGCCTGGTGAGAACTCGGCTCTTAGGTCTCCTTGGGGGCTGAGGCCAAGACCCCAGAGCCATCTGAGGCAGCTACAGGACTGTCACTGTCCCTGTGGCAGTGCATAGCTGGCTTTCCACACGTGGCAGGAACTGATGAAGGAGCTAAAGGGTGCCCTGGGCTGTGGTTCCTACATATGGCCTGGCAGGTCACCCCCCAGCCCATCCCCAGGGCAGGACCCTCCTCACCTTTGATGGGGTTAGCTGGGCAACAAGATGTATACCAGGGGTAGAGGCTGGGTGGAGTGGACCTGGGCAGGTCCCTGAGGGTCACTTGTTTCTCCCTCCATTCTCTTGGTTAAGTGTTTTCTAGCCTTCAGTTTGAGGCCAGCCCTGTGTTGGGCCCAGCCCCAGCAGGAGGCCATCCCGCTGCTCTGTGTGCTCCCGGCCGTATGACACGTGGCCCCTGAACACCGGCCGTGTCCAGGCTGTCTTTCATCTCCCTGCCTCAGCCCCAATTTATGTCAGGCAGAGGCTGACACGGGGACAGGTGTGACAAGTGTCTGGCTTCCTGTTCGAAAATTGGCAAAAGAAAAACTCTCCCCATAAAGATATTCCATCTACATACCTTCCGGATGTCACTGCGAGGACCCGTCACGGCCGAGACAGATGGTGGCCCTAATGGACTCCATTCTTTACCTGCTGCCAGAGCCGCAGCCCAACCCCCGGGGACGGCCCGAGGCGGGTTGTGGCAGTGCACGTGTGTGTGCGCGCGCACACACACACACACACACACTTCAGTGCCCCTATGGAGTATCCCTGATGCCATGGCTGACTGTCCCCCCATTCCAGATTACAGGAAGTCTGGTATAGACAGAAAGCCTGATATAGACATGACGTTCCCCATCAAAGGGGCCTGGGGGTGGGAGCGGTATGTTCCTAGAGGAGACCATGGAAATTAGGGAGGGAGGGCCTACAGACCTTCATCCTCAGGCCTTGTGGCTCATTTCCTGCCACGTGGCCAAAACTAGCACTGGTAAGTTCACTACCCCTACATTGCCCCAAGGCCCAGGTGGAGTCAAGACCTCCTTGGCATGTAACTCAATGCAGACCCCTCAGGCCTAGCTGATGCTTCTTCCCTGCCAAGTACCCCATGGTGGGAGCCCTTGGCCAAGACCCTGGCCAAGCTCCAGGGCTCTGCTTGTTCACCTGCTCCCTAAATGGCCCCATCGAGTCTGAGTCCAGCACTGGGGGTGGATGTACAGATGGATGGGACGCCTCAGGCAAGGCTGTGGTGTGGGAGGGGAACAGGTTGGGAAGGGTCCATCCTCCAAGGGCTGGCATGGTGGGACTGTGAGGAGAAGAGCCCTTCCAAGGGGATGTGTCGGGATAGGGCAGGCATTCTGGAAAGGGGAACTGCCTACGCAAAGGCTCATGGAAGCTGCAGGATCCAATGCACATGCCAGGGTCAGAGCCTGGAATGAGGCCAGGTCAGGCACCAGCATGCCCTTTCTAGCTGTGACTTGACCTCCCTTCTGTCAGGCGGGGGCAGTGGGTCCCTGCCAGAGGTGACATGAGGCACTCCTGAGATGACCCCACAGGTGGGCCACGCATTTCCTGTACCCACTGTGCACCACCCCTGAGTGGGCTGTGTGGTCTCTCCATACCCTGTGAGGTGGGTCTTGTTATCTACATTTTCCAGGTGAGGAAGCAGGTCCCAAGAGGTTGGGAGACCTGCCCAAGGCCCCAGAGTGGCAGAGGCAGCACCAAAGCCCTGGCCTTCTTCTCCAGCCATCCTGCAGGGATGGCTGTGGTGGGCGGGGACCCCATGGCATGGGCGTCTTGGAAGGGGGTCCTGCTTCTGGAGCACTGCCTCACTCACCCGTCTTGGGGCAGGGCTGCCCCATCCAGTATTGGCGCACGAGACCCAATAAACCAAATTAAAAACATTTCTGATTTTACCGGTTTGTGTGCATTGTAAAAAAGATCTGGGAAAATATATCAGAGATGAAAGAAAGAAGTTGTATTAGTCAGCTCAGGCTGTCATAACAAAATGCCACAGACTGGGTGGCTTAAACCACAGAAATTTATTTTTTCACAGTTCTGGAGGCTGGAGGTCTGAGATCAGGGTACCAGTGTGGTACGGTTCTGGTGAGAGCTCTCTTCCTGGCTTGCAGATGGCCACCTTCTCACCGTGTTCCCACGTGGTGACAGTGAAAACAAGCCCTCCTCTGCCTCTTTTTATGAGGGCCCTAATTCTGTCATGGGGGCTCCACCCACATGACGTCATCTAGGCGCCCATCTCTCAAGGCCCCTCCTCTAAATACCATCACACTGGGGGTTAAGGGCTTCAACATAGGAATTTGGGGGTGACAAAAACATTTCTGTAGCAGAAATGAAATTGCCTTTGGCTTCCAGGTGCTGTTGCCACACTCCCACCAAACCCCCACGGGGATGTCAGTACCCCATAGGCTCTCCTGGGCCTGCACATCCTTGGGGAATGCTGTCCCCATAGCCTAACAAAGTCTTCAACTTGCCTGTAGTGGTGGACAGTTCTTACATTCATGTGACAAACATCTGTGGTGTGTGCTAGTCACCAGGTGTGGCCGCATCCCTGTGGAGCCCACAGCCCATGGGGGCAACCGACAGAAGCAAGCAACATTGGAGACCTGCTAAGTTGATGAGCGAAGTGTGTGGTTAAGTGGGCACCCTGGCAGTGGAGGCAGGTGGGGGGTGTCAGGGACACTGGGTCCACCAAAATGCCCCTTAACCCCTGGGGATTTGTCAGACCCAACCTCTCCATTTCACAGATGACCAACCCAGACCAGGGAGGCAAGGTCACTGGCAGTGCCTAAGCTGAGCCGGGCAAAGTGGCTGAGCTAGGAGGTGCCCTGGCCTCTCAGGCCTGTAGCAGCCATGATGGGGACAGAGAGGCAGCTGGGGAGGAGCAGGAGTGGGGATAGGTGGGCACAGCCTGGTTTCCCGCAGCCAGGGCTGGGAGAGAAGCAGCTGACTGCCTGAGCAGCGGGTTGCAAGGTTTTAAGTATGCATTTCCGAGAAGAAGTCTGCTCTGGCACATGGGCCAAAGGCACCCTATTTCCTGATCATCTGCTTCCTCCTCTGCACGGGGCTCTCCTGGCCCCATGTGGGGCCACCAAGGCTGTAGGGTCCATTTGAGGGGGGCCTTTGGGAGTGCAGTCTTTCTCACTTTTGCTTGGCAGATACTGAGTGCCTGCTGAGTACAGCCCCTCACACAGATCAGCAGATAATCAGGGCTGCTGAGCCACTGGGGGTTGGGGGCCTGCTAGGGGCACTGCGGGGCTGGTGGGGGGCCCAGATCAGGTCTGTCTGACCTGGGGCTCATCTCATACTGGAGACCCTCATGTGTTGAGCTGGGGGAAGAGGGAGTGAGGATGGGGAAATCATTAGGAAAATGTTTAGGAAAAAGGAAAATGCCTTTTCAGGCTTGATAAAGTTGAGCCATCATTGGCCTGGGTAGGAAGTCCAGCCAGGCACTGGGTATGTCCTCTGTGGGGGTGAAAGATCAGGCTAGCCCTGGCCTCAGGGTAACATGGGGGGATGAGTGGAATGTGGCCTGCAGATGGCCCCTGACCCTAATGATCCAGCCACGGCCACCCATGCCTGTGGTGGTCCCCAGTAAGGGCCTGGGCTTTCAGGGGCTCCTCTCCTTTGGCTCGAGGTGCATATGTGCCCTGCATCTAGCAGGGTGGGGTGGGCCTCTTTGGGGACTTCCAGCAGGTATTGGAGGTAGGGAAAGGCTGTGACAGAGCACCTGCCCTGACCCTCCCAAATCCCAGGGGCAGGTGCTGAGGCATAAGGCCGCCCTCCTTAGCCCCCGCCCCCAGGGCAGCCAACCCCCTTCTGCATTCCAGCTTCTGGCGCATCAGCCTCAGGAAGTAGCTGAAATACACTGACCTGCTTTTCCAGGAGGCAGCGGCGCCTGGTCCTCCCACCCTCACTGGTGAGAAGCCACCAACAATTTCCATCTCAAATTGATTTCAAATAAGGAAGAGTTATCACACACAATCATATAGGAATAATTTATCACTCGTTAATAAAAGAGCAATTACTTATTCACGTTGCCCCTGCCTGTGTGCCACAGGTTCCCGTGGCAGAAACATAATTGGGGCTCTCACTGAAGCCAAGGAAAGCCTATTTGCGTTCAGCCAAGGTCAGGGCAAGCCCTCCCCAAGGGCCACAGACCCCCACATCGGAGCCACCATGTGCATACAGCCCCTGCCAGGTTTACCTGCTGGGCCTCCTGCTTGTGGGGGTCTTGGATCTGTGAACTGGGAGCAGGGTAGAGGTGAGGAGGAGCTAGGGTGAGGCTTTGTCCTACTGTGGAAGGTCTGAGCACACAGCTGAATTTTTAGGCCAGACCTGTCCTTGTCAGTTGTCTAAATTGCAGAGGGTTCTGGAGCCAAGAGCCTAGAGTGTCCCTAGAGTTGGGGAGCAACCTCAATGACCCTTGGCAGAGCATGGTGCCGAAGAGCTTTGTTCAGGGCCATGGAGATGCAGCTTGAGCAATCACAGCCCCACTTTGTCCTCCTGAACCTCAGACATGCCTGCTTTTAGACCACATTCATCTCCACCTCCTGGCAGATACACTTTCTCTTTTTTTTTTAATCTCTATTTCTGAGATTTCAGTGCCAAATATGCAGCCATTTTGAAAAGATAAAATGGCGACCATATCTTGGTCAAAGTTAAAACCTGCACCCAGACCTCCAGGGCTAATCTAGAGAATCGGCTTGCACTGTCCCAGCCCCTGTTCCTCCTTGAAGGCAGCCGTTGTTCCTGTTCCTTGTGTTTCACATTTCCATGGCTTCTACCCCAGCCCCTTCTTCTCTAGTATACTTCCTAGTATGGGTGTCTCACTACCATCAGTTAAATTCATAAACAGTGTCTCCCAACCCAGGTCACATAAATGCCCTTCACCCCACCACAGGTTGGGGGTGGGTACTTTGGTGGCCTTTCTACTCTTGTATGGCCTTTGGTTTTCCTGGAGTTTATACTTGACTCTGTCTTTTCTCTCTTGTCCCATCTATTACCCTCATGTGCTTACTCTTCTCCACCTCAGGTGTTCTACTGGGTCTCTCATTTAAACCTGGAGGTGTGACCCCAGGCTTTCGTCTGGCTGTCCCCACATGGACCAGGCATGCTTGGCCCCCTCACAAGTGTCCAGCAGACTTTCCAGCGTCAGCCAGTGTTTCCTGGGCCCCATATTTTCCTCTTTCAGGGTTTATATCCTAGTTTTAGCTGAAGCACATCCCCAACTAACTCTCTAAGGAAGGCACATTGAAGAATCATTCTGTGAGTCTGCATATGTTAGCAAACCTATTCAGGCTGGGTTGGCCTGATCCAGAATTCCATATTGAAAATAATGTCCCTTAGAATTTTGAACCCACTGCAATTTTATTAACTTCTTGCCATCCAGTGTGCTATAGAGAGTTCTGATGCCACATTGCTTTCCCCTTGGGAGCTTCAGGCCTCTTTTGACCCCCCAGAGGCCTGAAATCACATCGTGAATGTCATCTATTATGCTAGGCATTTGCCCAATGGAGGGCCAGGTCTTCAGCTCTAGGAAATTTTCTGGTGTTATTTCTTTGATAACTTTTTTCTTTTCTATTATCTGTTTCAAGTACATATTTGACCTATATTTGTCTTCTTAATCTCATCAATTTTTTTCTTCTTTCTCTTTTTGTTTTTCTTTCTAGAAGACTTCTTGACCTTGTTTTCCAACCCTTCTATTGATTTTTTTGGTAATTTTAGCAATTCTATTTTTAACTTCCTGGTACTCTTCTTATTTTCTGATAGCTCCTTGTTCATAGCACCCTGTTCTTGTTTTAAATCTTCTCCTATCCCTGAAAGGACACTGATTATATTTTTTACCTAATTTTTATCTACTCCCTGCACTGTCTCTACTTCCTCTAGAGTTGTTTTCCATACAGTCTGCATTGGAGCCTCTTCCAGATGCCTGGTTTTCTGGTCACATGTTCTAGGGAAGCACTGTTGAGAATGGAGCTTATCAACTGGCAGGTTTTGGGTGATCAGACAGGAGCCCTTCTGAGTGCCCCCAGAAGCCCATGGTGAAGACCCTTTCTCTGGGTGTTTCTCCAGAGGAGTAGCCCCATCTCCCTAGTCCTTGTCCCTCTTACCATATACTCCATCACCATCATCTTGGCTCTTGAGGAGAGGGGGGTGAACACGTTTCTAATATGGGTAGTAGGTGAACAAGGAGGAGAACCACCGAGTCTGCCAGTGTTGTGTGAGAAACAGCAGCAACTTGAGGCCATGCTGAGCACAGGCAAGATCTCTCATGAAGCAAGTCGGGCTGTGACTCCAAGCCTGTCTGTGAGCCTTCTCGCTCCACTGAGGCTGAACCTGGCAGAGAGGGTGGGGGAAGTGGCTCTAGGCATCCTAATAGTGCAGCCTGGCTGCTGGGCCCTCCTCCCATTCCCATCCTCCTGCCTGGACTCAGCCTCTCCTGGACAAAGCAGGACCATCAGGCCAGGCCATAGTGGCCTCATGACTGCTGGAAGCAGAACGATCAGTATGGCTCGGGGATGCCACCTCTGAGCTGTGGGCCTTGCCTCCCCAGGTCCCTTACCTGAGATGGAGCTGACTAAAGGTCCTCTGGGAAGTTGAGACCCCAGCCACAAAGCTGGAAGCATCTCAGGGTCCCAAGAAGGTAGGTGCTAGCCTGCTGTCATCCTCATGTCATGGGTGTGAAGATAGACTCACAGCCAGCCAGCAGCTTCTCCAGCCACTCCATGAAGGAGTACAGAGCAGCCTGCATCTGAGCCTGGGACTACCAGACTCCAGGGCCCACCAGCCCAGGGAACAATAGGCATGGGCTGAGGATGAGGTGCAGTAGAGGTCAGGGAACCCAGAGCATAGGAGGTGTACCCAACAGCTGACCTGCTATGGGGGGAACAGCTGGTCCCTCTGCTTTGTGGATCTCTAGGGTTCAGAGTCTGGTTTGATCACCTGGGGAAATGGCAGGAGTTCTTAGACCTTGTCCCCTGTCCTCAGCTAGTGTGTGTGGTCACTTCACCTCACTAAGCCTCAGCACCCTTGTCTAAGGAATGGGGTTCATGATCATTCCCTTGCTATGCGGTGGGATGTCATGAGACCTCAGGAAGTCTGTGCCTTAGGCAGTCCCAGGGAGGCCAAGGGCCCATCTCTCCCCTTGCCCTTCCTGTCCCCTCATCCTTTCTCTCCCCTGGTGCTGAGCCCTGGTTACTGACAAGGCCTCAAAGGGAGACATTCTTGGCCAAGAAGCCCCCTGCAGCCTCTAGACACCGATGCTGAAATGCACATCCTTGGGCTGTGGCCCTGCTCAGGGGTGTCTGGTGTCCACCCTGTGCTGACCTGCTGCTCAGTCACTTATGGGGCTCCTCACCCTTGTGTGAGGCTTGCTGCACTCCAGATTGGCCTCAGGTTGGTCCCAGGTTGGTCTTGGCTGCCTGTGATCTGAGGTCCTTGCGCATGGCCAGTGTGATGATGATGATGGTGTTGGTGACAAGGATCATGAGCCTCCACAGCCCACTTTCCATTCAAGATTCTGGCCAGGGGTCCACAGGATGGTCCAGGGAAGCCTGCTTACAAGGAGGCCCCCACATTCCACTGCCTCTCTCCTTTTCTGGACAGAGTCATCTCACCTTTACTTTTTCTTTGTTCTCAAATGGGAAGATTCTGCCAGCCCAGGCCTCGACCATATCGACCTGGGAAGTGCATCAAATCTGACCTGCCTTATCCCCTCCTCCCAGTCCAAGTGGACAGGCTAATGGTCGTGGGGCAGCGGGCTGCCCTCAGTGTGACCTGGCCACAGAGCCCCTAGAGGAGGACACAGGGTCCCGGTGCTGTTGAATTGTCATGGAGAGAGTTGTGGCCCAGAGACTCCCCTCCCACCCCGAAACCATCCTCCTTAGATTTGTCTCCCTGAAGCACAAGCAGGTGCCACGTGGATCAGTGCCTCCCACCACCACCCCAGTGTCTGGGACGTCCTCCCTCTACTCCTTACGGCCAGTTTTGTTTGTCAGTGTTGTAAGTGCCCTCTTTGATGTATGTTTGACCACTAGCCCCTCAACAGCCTCTTTAGCAAAGTCATTGTTTTTCTTTTGACCTGCACACCACTTTGGGGTCACTTTCCTCCTTCCTGCTCTCCAGCCCCGCAAGAGGCCACCAGGCTCCGTCCATCCCAACAGTGTGGTCTCAGCAGGACAGTGGCCTTCTCTGATCCTTGGTTTCCTTTCATTAGGTCAGGGTTCAAGTGACCTCCACGGGGCCACTGTGGGGGTGAAGGCGGCAACACCCACACGCAGCAGGGGCTCTCTGTGCTCCAGTCACAAGCCAGGTCAGCAGACTTTCTCAGAAGGGTCAGATCCTGAACAATGTTAGCTCTGTAGGCCACAAAATGTGTTGGGACTACTCCACTCAGCCGTGGTAGTGCTAAAGTGGCACAATAAACACCCAGGTGTGCCAATAACCTGTTATTTACATACACAGACAGGCAGTGGCTGGTGGGCTGGTTTGCCAGATGCCAATAGAAGAGGAGACACGAGGACCCATCGGCTCTGATGAGGGTTTCACTGATCACCTGGATGTGGTGCCCTGGCTGGTAGTGACCCAAATGGGAGCATCTCATTCACTGCCTCTGGAAACCCTCATCCCCTAGAAAGGACATGGGATCTGACCCTTGTCTCTGTCCCACTTGTCTCTGTCCAGGGGTGCTCACCAGCCCCCACTGGGCTTCTCTGTGGTCTCAGCAGGTGCTGCCCCCAGCTTAGTTACAAAGCCCCCAAGCAGTTTTCATACTTTATACCCCTTCCCAAGGCCTGACTGCCCTGGTCAGGGGGGGTTGCAAGAGCTCGGGTTGGCTGCAGTCCAGCTGCTCTCTCAGGACTAGGGCTGATCTGAGGCAGACGGCTGAGAGGCAAGGCTGGCTGATCCCAGAGGGTGAGGGGGTGCGGGCCTCCCGAGACCTGCACCTGTCTTTTCAATACTAGAATAAATCCCACTCGGGCAGAGGCCGCCTGCCTGCCTTGTCGGTGATGTTTGACAAGTGCCCAGGGCTCCAGAGCATGTGGGGATATGCGCTCCTGCCTTCTCCCATTGCAGAAGACAGCAGACCCTCTGTAGCCCTGCTTCCTGGGAAGAGCTCCCCATGTCTGTCTGGTCTCATCACAGCAACCCTCTGCTATTTGGCCGACTCACTCATCTAGCCCCTGGCAGCCGAAGGCCCGAAAGTGTCCTCCTGTTATATACTCCTGTAGTGGGCACCCGAGTGTGTGTTCCTATAGCATGCACCCTGAGGAGGTGCCCGAGGTGTGTACCCCAGGTGTGCATTCCTGTAAGTGCCCCGGAGAGTGTGCTGCTGCACAGTGAGGCTGATGCTCTGGGTCTCTCAGAAATGGTCAGCTTCTGGCAGGTAACAGATGCAGGGGCCTGGGAGGAGGTGGGATGTACTGGGGTGGGGACAGCACCCAGCACTGTTGGCCATGCCAGGCTAGGCACCCCGTCCTGGACAGGAGCTGACAGTGGAAAGGGGTCAGGGAGGGCAGATGAGCATGGTGATGGGTATGTGGCCGTGCAGGTCCCAGGCCCCAACGCTGGGAGTGCCCTGTTCCTGAGCCCCCCTGGGGGGAGGCAGGGGCATATAGGCCACTTGCTAATTCCTCATTAACATCCTCTGGGGACTCGAGCCCACGCTGGCCACCAGATTGAATTACTTGAGGGACCAACTGATGAGCGGTTGTGGAGACAGATTCTCCAGGTAATTAGGCAGCGGGTGTTTGTCGGTAGCCTGATGGAGGGGGGCGGGGGATGCCCACCTCCTATGAGGGAGGGGATGCTGGATGAATCCCTAATTCCACCCTGGGTGGGTTTTCAGCTCAACAGAGCCTCCAGATGCAGGCATCATCAGCCCCTAGTGTGGGGCTTCCTGGGGTGGGGGCCAAGGGAGATGGGCATCAGGTGGAAACATGGCTGGACAGGGTGAGGTTCCAGAGCCCTCTGGTCCAGCAGCCCAGCCTTGACCAAGCATGGATTCCCAAGGCATGGTCACCAGGCCAAGGATCCTACTCATCAGAGGGTCTGCCTGGATTCTTACCCTGGCAGTATGTTCTGGGGCTCCTCCCCTGGTGATCCCTGATGTCTGGGGCCAGGTCAGGACTCCGTGGCCCCTTAAATCCCCCATGTGGCACATGCCATGCAGCAAAGTGACCAACTATGGTCAGCCTGCTCCTTGACCATAAGTGGTATAAACCAGGGACTGGTCTTGGGCTTACAGTGTCCAGCGCAGCCCCTATCCTGGGGTGTCCTCTTGGGAACACACCCTTAGGGTGCGCTGTACATCCAGAGCCTCCAGCTCAGAAGCGAGCCAAACCCCTCCCTGGGCAGCCTTCGTTTCTTTGTTTTGAAAGGAACCCAGGGCCCTCCCATGTGCTATGCTGGCTGGAAATGTTAAGGGGGAACATAGCTTGGGTTTGGGGGTGGGGGTGATGGTAAGCTGGGGATGGGGGAGTTTTAAGTCTCCACTGCCAAGGGAGACTTTTAGTGACTGAATGCTATGGGGTTGGGAAGCTTTCTAGTCGTGGGGCTAGCAAGTGGCTTCCCCTACCAAACCTCATTTTCCTCCCCTATAAAATAGGAAAATAAAGTAGGCCCTTAGGAGGTTCATTAGACCTCTGTTGGCCCTAAGTCCACCTGTGCACTGAGTGCATGCAGAAGGCTGGTCCTGCTGGCTCTGCCCACGCTGGGCCTCAGTTTCCCCCACTGCACACATATTCGCCTACTGGAGCTGCTCAGCCCTGGGTCCAGTGTCCTCCTTCCCTGGCAGGTGACCTTGCCTGTATCGACCTGGCCTGCCCCTGCAGCTGCCTCCCCGAGAAGATCAATAAGGAGTGGGGCCGTTAGGGGCATGACCGGCAGCAGGGGCTGGCAGCCACCCCACCCCCAGGAGACACAGGCCCCCTCAGGGGTGGGCTGCCACCCTCCTCCCCCTAGAGCCAGGGAAGGGGGTGCCTAGGAAATGCCATGGGCACGCACACTGCTCCCCGCACGTGTCTATGGGCCGGAGGACAGACAGAAGGTGGGAGGTGATGGTGAGCAGGGAGTAAAGACCGAGGGGGACAGATGGATGACTGGGGGGGGGGGGGTAGGCGGGTTGTGAGCCAAGCACGGGTAGAGGGCTGGCAGGGATGGGGAGCAGTCACGGGACAGGAAAGAATGAGTGTAGCACTGCTGGGGTGCCTTGACCCTCTGCGGTGTGTGGATGCCACCAGCCCCCCACCCCCGCCCGGAGCTATTTCTGGTCTCGGTGTGCTGAGCTGTGGCCTCCTGTTCTGCCGTGTAACTGCGGTCTGTGACGTGACCCTTCTGGGGACGTTCGTGGTGATTGAGAGGGTCCTGAGCTGACCAATGTCCTGGCTGTGCTACAGCTGCCCAGGCCTTCCACAGCCCACTGACCCCAGCCTCCTGGGGGCAGGAGTTGGGGGGCAGGTGGCAACTCGGAGCCTCCAAGGAGATGCCCCCTTCCTGCCACAGATGGCACAGGAGAAGGCTGTGTACCCCTGGTGGCTGCCCACGCCCTCGCAGACTGGGCTCCATTCCTGTGGAGGCCACACAGCGACTGCTTTTCAGGCTTGGGCTGGACATGCCTCCTGGCCCCTTCTGGGTGGCACTGTGACCCCTTCTCTTTCCCACCCTTTCTCCTGGATGGGAGAAGTCCAGGGCTTAATCATTCCCTGCCTCAGTTTCCTAGTCTGTAAAATGGGTTTGTGATAGTATAAAGAAAATTGATTCTTATGCAGCTCTGATGCATGGCTTTTGTGCTAGCTGATAGACCCCCAGCTACCCCCAAGCCTGGTAATGCCCCCTTGAATCAGGTGTTCCTGCCACCCT
Source organism: Cryptoprocta ferox (assembly GCA_028646485.1). Taxonomy (NCBI): domain Eukaryota; kingdom Metazoa; phylum Chordata; class Mammalia; order Carnivora; family Eupleridae; genus Cryptoprocta; species Cryptoprocta ferox. The sequence continues at coordinate 25,802,806 of CM053566.1, read as the reverse complement.
ATTGCAGTGGGGAGGCCCAAGGACACTGAGCCGGTGCTCTGGGCAACCAAGGCTCCCTGCCCTGCGCTATCTCTATGACCTCACTAGGGGAGGGTAAGAAGTATCCCATAGGACCTCAGGGGTGCTGCACCTGCATACTTCAGCGCAGGGTAGAGGGCCCTGAGAGCAGTAGAGGCCAGGGAACACGCCAAAGACCTCTCCTGAGCCTACGGCCTCTGGCAATCCCCGCTTCTGAGCTGCTGACCTCAGCAGCCGCCTGCCCGCCGCCCACTGGCTCCTGCGGCTGCTAATGAGTCCCCAGAAGCCTCCTGCCCCTCCTGGCTCCCCTCCCTTCTCCCCTCCTTTCTTCTGCCCTTTCCTTCCTCCTCCCACCCCCTTCAGTGACCATGAAGGAGAAGCTGGGTGGGCCCTTTGCTGCCCAGGAACTGTGGCAGGGTGAGCAGTCCAGGTGCTCTTTGGGTACCTGGCCACACCCAGGCCTGTTGGGATCATGGCTGCATGGCATCCTCAGCTGTTATTCCTGCCCCATCTATGGCTGCCCTGGTGGGAGAGGCCCTGAGCAGAATCCAGTCATTGCCTCCCTCCACATCCTCCCAGGCAGGAGTGGCTGGTCCTTCCCCAGTGGTGGCCTTTGTGCCATTGCCACTGCTCCTGAGGCAGACTTGAGCTAAGGTGGGAGCCCCTCCCATGACCCCATAGGGAAGACACTGGAAGGAAGACCCCTGGCAGGGCCATTCTGCACTGAGGCCCTAAGGAAAGAAGAGGCAAGAATCAGCCCCAGGGATGGCAGAAGGGCGACTGGTCTGGGTTTGTGCGAAGCTCAGGTGGCCTGGAGGCCTAGGGCGGGAGTGTGACGCACTGTGGTTTCCATGTGGGGGCCAGGGTCATGGCAGGGGTGTTTTCGTGTCAGTGCTTGGAGGTGAGTTGGTATTGAGTGCTTACCAAGAACAGGAGCCCAGTGAGGCTGGGCACGAGTGGGAGATGGGGCTGAGGGGATGGGACAAGGGGATGGGCTGGGATGACAGTTGGGGGTACCGGATGGGGCACAAGATGGAGAGGCCTTTTTAGGATTCGGAGGGGTCAGATGAGTGACTGCGCCCAGCCCCTGGGGTGGGGTCAGGAAACATCATCCTACAGCCTGGCAGGGCCCCTGCTGTGCATATGAACACAGGCTGCAAAGTTGGGTTTGATTATCTCATAAAAAGATGCCCCCTCTGCTTGCTCAGCGGAGGGGTTGCCATGGAGACCAGCAGACGGGCCCCAAGGGGGTCCAGGCTGGAGCCAATTACCGTGGCTGCAGCGAGGAGAGAGCCCACCCACCACTGGCCATGCACTGACAGCGGGTCCGTGCACAGGGACCGACCCTCAGAAGTTGGTTTCCGAAAAGCAGTTGGCTCGGCGGGAATGGAGCCATGTCTGCGCCTGATGCCCGATTCCCGGCAGGGCTGAGCCACACGTCTGCTCTGCCAGTTACCCCCACGGCGTGGCTCAGCCCTGGAGCCTTGGGCCATTCTTAGAGTGGGTGTCGCCCCATGCACGTAGCTTACGGTCTCGTGGAGGCCCAGACTGGGGAGGGCTGGAAGCCGGAGGAGCGGCTGGTTCTGGTGAAGTCAGCTGAACCTGACACTAGCTGAGCTCATAGACCACGGCTTCAGGCCTGGCAGCCACCGGACAGCTCAGACGGCGATGGAGCAGGCGTGGTCACGATGGGTGGCTGCTGACATAGCCTGGTTGGTGGTGTGGCCCGGTTGATGACATTGGCACAGTAGCATGGCTGGTGGTGTGGCACATCCGTGGTAGTAAGGTCCAGAGGCCGGCCCGGTGAGTACCTGGGACCCCCATCCCACCCTGTCTCACATCTTCCTCTGCTGTGAGTCCTCGGGGACAGGAAGTGCTGTTTTCATAGCATAGTTATATCCGGTGGCAGGTGAGATGCTGGTGAGAGCTGGCATAATCAGGCCCGACTTGCCCAAGAAGCCCCATAAAGAGAGAGCTTAGAGAGGATATCAGCAGTTTAAATAGAACAGCTGGCTGAGGTGCCCCCTCACAGCCTCCCGTGCATGGCCAGCCTGGGGAAGGGTGCCCTAGGCTTGGGGAGTTCTGGGCCAGGCCTGCCTCTCTGGACCCCCATCCTAGGGCTTCCATGTACCCAGCAGCTAACAAATGACTCGGCATGGAGGCCTGCAGAGCACAAGGGACAGAGGAGGCCCCCAGAATGTGGGGCACGCTCCAAGAGGGCATGCTCCTGATGCCCAGCTGGTCTTGGTGGGGCTCTGGGGCTTGGGGCATGCATCTGCACCAGCCCAGGCAGAGAGGATCCAGCGTGGTAAGGGACCCAGCATGAGTGAGGGTCCCCAAGGTCACAGTTCTGGGTGGGGGAAGCAGGCCCACAGGCCTCTCCTTCCTCCCACCTGGCTCCAGCCCCAGCACTTAGCCGGCCTCATGTCTGCAGAATCCTGCTCTTAGCTAACTGCCAAGAAAGGTGTTAGCTGTCAGTGCAGGTGTTAGCTGTCAACGAAGGTGTTAGCTGATAACTCGAGTGTTAGCTGATAAGCCAAACCCTCCCAGGGGGATTCACATTTTAATAGACTCACTCCTGAAGGAGAAAAGAACCTTTGGCATTCAAAGAGGGGACTCTAATGGTGGGATGATAGGCAGTGAGCTTCGTATTGGGGTGTGTGGCCCTGCTGATGAGCCCAGGGTGGATACAGTGTGCCAGGAGTATAGGTCTTTGGTGAGGCTTTGTGTGTGTCTGGACCCCAGATTGGGGGGGGGGGGTGGCGTATGAGGAATTATGCAGTCATCGATTGGCTGGGAAGGAGTAAGCTCCTCACCCGGGGAGGAGATCAAGCAGAGAATGAGGCCGAGGGGAGGAGGCTGCAGGAGGAGTTCCATGCCAAGTCAGGATGTGTGGAGGAGGGAGCAGCCTGTCTGGAGGGGGCTCACAGGACGGGCAGGGCTGCACTCCTGCCCTTAGGCATCCAGGCTCCTGATCCTGTGAGAGTAGAGTTACTCTGGAGTCGGCTGTGCCTGTAGCAGTTTCTTGTGCCCTGTTGGCGGGCCCCAAGACCCCTTACAGGAGGGCCGCTGGGGGTTGTGGCTCCTGGCTCTAAGGCCCTTGTGGTTTCCTCATTAAAGCACAGCTCTCTGCAGTGGTGAGGCCTGCTCTGAAACCGGACAACCCAGGAGCCCCAGGGGCTCTGGGGCCTGGGTAGGGGGCTTGGACAGGGCACAGGATCTGAGCCACAGCCCCTCCCTTCCTGCAGCCTGAGAGGGCCCTCAGGAGGGGCTGCTGCGGAAGCTTCCGGAAGCCCGGCACCTGGCTGCCTGGCAAGCCTGGGAGTGAGCCTCAGCTCTGTGTGAGCTTGGCCGACCTGATCCTCAGTGTTTACCAAGGGCCTCTCTCCCAGCCTGGCCTGTGGGCTGGTTGGGGAGGGGACAGGTCAGGGACAGTGCTGGGACTGACGGCAGTGCTGGGACTGACGGGAGGGTGGGCAGGTCCCGGGACTCACTGGAGTCCCAAAAAGGTATTTGCAGGCATGAGTGTTTATCTCAGGAGGCCTTCAGACGGGCCTTGGTGGTGACCCAGCTAACCCCGAGTGGCTGGGGTGCAGGCATGTGAGCTCGTGTGTTTGAGTGTTGGGCAGGGTGGCATGGGGCATCCACAGGTGAGGTTCCTCGTGCGGAACATATAACTCCTCTGGCACGTTTTGGAGTGGTTTCTGTGTGACAGGAGGAGCGGGGGTCACAGCACCTGAGTTTTCAAGAGTGACAACATGTCCGAGGCCCAGCTCTAGGTCCTCCAGCATGACCCCCAGCCTCACAGGGCCCTCTGCCTGTTAACCACCCTCTCCTCTGCTCGCAGGGAGCCAGCTGCTGGCCTGGGTGCTGTGGCTGCAGGCGTGGCGGGTGGCAGCACCGTGCCCGGGTGCCTGCGTATGTTACAACGAGCCCAAGGTGACGACGAGCTGCCCACAGCAGGGCCTCCAGGCTGTGCCCACTGACATCCCGGCCGCCAGCCAGCGTGTCTTCTTGCATGGCAACCGCATCGTGCACGTGCCCGCCGCCGGCTTCCGTGCCTGCCGCAACCTCACCATCCTGTGGCTGCATTCAAATGCGCTGGCCCGCATTGACGCTGCTGCCTTCACCGGCCTAGCCCTTCTGGAGCAGCTGGACCTCAGCGACAATGCTCAGCTGCGTTCCGTGGACCCCACCACGTTCCATGGCCTGAGCCGCCTGCACACGCTGCACCTGGACCGCTGCGGCCTGCAGGAGCTGGGCCCCGGCCTGTTCCGTGGCCTGGCCGCCCTGCAGTACCTCTACCTACAGGACAATGGGCTGCAGGCACTGCCAGATGACGCCTTCCGAGACCTGGGCAACCTCACGCACCTCTTCCTGCACGGCAACCGCATCCCCAGCGTGCCTGAGCGCGCCTTCCGCGGCCTGCACAGCCTCGACCGCCTCCTTCTGCATCAGAACCGCGTGGCCCGTGTGCACCCGCATGCCTTCCGTGACCTCGGCCGCCTCATGACGCTCTACCTGTTTGCCAACAACCTCTCCGCGCTGCCCGCAGAGGCCCTGGCGCCCCTGCGTTCCCTGCAGTACCTGCGGCTCAATGACAACCCCTGGGTATGTGACTGCCGGGCACGCCCGCTCTGGGCCTGGCTGCAGCAGTTCCGAGGCTCCTCTTCCGAGCTGCTCTGCAGCCTGCCCCCACGCCTGGCCGGCCGTGACCTCAAACGCTTGGCTGCCACCGACCTGGAGGGCTGCGCCATCGCTGCCAGGCCCTCCCGTCCCTTCCGGACCGGCGGGCCTACTGATGAGGAGCCTCTGGGTCTGCCCAAGTGCTGCCAGCCTGATGCCGCGAACAAGGCCTCAGTGTTGGAGGCTGGCAGTCCAGGCTCAGCCGGCAACGCGCTCAAGGGACGTGTGCCACCCGGCGACAACCCACCAGGCAATGGCTCTGGCCCACGGCACATCAACGATTCCCCCTTCGGGACCCTGCCTGGCTCTGCTGAGCCCCCACTGACCGGGATGCGGCCCGAGGGCTCCGAACCACCAGGGCCCCCCACCACGGGCCCTCGCCGGAGGCCAGGCTGTTCCCGCAAGAACCGCACCCGCAGCCACTGCCGTCTGGGCCAGGCGAGCAGTGGGGGAGGTGGGGCTGGCGATGCGGAGGGCTCAGGCGCCCTGCCCAGCGTCGCCTGCAGCCTGGCGCCGCTAGGCCTCTCGCTGGTGCTGTGGACGGTGCTTGGGCCTTGCTGACCAGCCACGGATCACAAGGCCTTTCTCAGCAGTCAGGTGTGTGTACATATGGGGTCCCCTCCATGCCGCCAGCCAGCACCAGGCGGCAGGCCCTCCTTGATGGACACCTCCCGCCCACCCACCCCATCTCCACCCCATCATGTTTACAGGGTGCAGCGGCAGCGTTTGTTCCAGAACGCCACCTCCCACCCGGATCGCGGTATATAGAGATATGCATTTTATTTTACTTGTGTAAAAATATCGGACGACGTGGAATAAAGAGATCTTTTCTTAAGCTATGGCCTCTCGGGCTAGGGTGCTGTGGGCAGTGAGAGGCGTGTGGGTCCCGGAGGTGCAGCCCTGCCTCAGTCATAGGCACATGGAGGCCCCGAAAGGGGAGGGATTTGCTGGGTAGTGCAGCCTGCCATTTCACTCCGGTAGCACCCATGATGGTCACCAGGGATGTGTCATGCCCCTGCCCTCCACCTTAGCTATGAAGACTAACATCAGTGTGCCTTGGCCACTTTCCCTTCTAGCTGGGCTGACAGTGGCATCTGCCCACTGTTTGTCCTGCACGGAGAAGTGCTTGTCCTGCACGGAGCCCAGAGGAGCAAGATGAGGCTGCCTTTGTGGGGGATGTCTTCTCCGGTGCCACACAGAGTCCCTGGAGCTCCTAGCCTTACACCCTAACCAGCCCTGCCCTCCCCTCCAGCCGCCCCCCAGCTCCATGTGGGTTGGGAGGACCCGGCGCAGGTAGACAAGGTGGCCCTGAAGGAAAGCTGAATGGACAAGCCAGGCCCCTCCCTTCCAAGACCCGGCAGGGGTCATGTGTACCCTCACACCACTGCTTGTTGTCTCATGCCACCTGCAGCCGTGCCCGCGTAGGCATATGCCCAGGCACGTGTGGACCTCCACCATGCCACACCCCAAACACAGGTCCACATGGATCTGCTTGCCCCTGCACACACATGTGCACACACAGCACGTACACAGGCAGAGCAAGAACCACACGTGTGCACACACATGCATGCACACGTGTGCTTGCAAACACAGCACACACAGCGCAGACAAAAATATGCACATGCACGTTTTCTCAAGGCCTGGGCCCATGAGGACTTGGAAACAAAAGGAAAAGAGGCCATGTGGCCCGTGACTGAGGCTCCCCTATTCCCCTGGCGCAGGGGCCTCCGGGAGCAGGGTGAGGGAGGAAGCACAGTGAGTTGGGGGAGGGAGTAGGGGGAGCGTTGCTGGTGGAGCCAGATGGCGGTGGGGGCGGCCAGGGCTCCAGAAGCCCAAGGGAGGGAGGAGGAGGGGGGACGTGCACAGCAACCAGGCTCCCGGCTCCCTTACCCAGCTCCTCAGTGCCCACGGTGTGGGCTCAGACCCTCCCCACCCTGGGGGCCAGGGCAGAGTCGAGGGCCTCTCCTTGATCCTGGCCTCGTCGGCACTGCCTGACCACTATGTGGGTCCCTGCAGTTTGCCCCTCTTCACGAAGGACACCAGCACATCCAAGCTCAAAGACCTGACTGCCTTTACCCGGCTCAGAGCGGGCAGCTCAAGCAGGCCCTACAGGAATAGGGACACTATTTGCTCAAGGCTCCTATCCCAGCCCCTCTGGGCCTAGGAGACCCCATTGCACCCCCTTGATAGCCTTCTCAGAGGCAGCTCTGTTGAATCTGGTGTCGAGGTGTCCAACAGCTTCTGCCCTGTGCCTGAAGGCCCACCATCAGTGTTCCTTGGCTCCTGGTCCCTGGGTGTCGGTGGGCAAAGGAGCTTAGACAGGAGTTTGTTAATCCAGTGTTCACCTGAGTAGACCCTGCCCTACCTAAGAAGCTGTAACCAAATTGCTAGATCTGGGGAAGAGGCAGGGCTCCAAGCTGAGGCTGATGGGCTTTTGCACAGCACTGTGGCCCCTGGGCTCCCACCACCTTCCTGGGGGCCAGAAAATGGCAGATGACCATCTGCAAAGAGCTTTGAGGCCCACCTGAGCTCCTCAGCTAGCATACCCCCCAGGACAGGGCACTCACTACCTATGTTGAGCCTGCTCCTCACTGAGCAATACCTCCAGGCACTTTTAAGGCTAACTGTGTCTGTCACCAACTGGCCCTCCCTCTGGCAGCTCAGGAGACTACAGAGCTCCATGCTGAGCTGTGCCTTGGCTGACCCCCCAGATGCCCTTGATTGGGCCCTGCCTCCACAGCCACACATTCATTCTTCCTGGCACTGCCACAGCCCACAGCCTCTCTTGGGACTCTGACCCCCACCTCCTCCAGAAGGGAGAAACCTGGACCATGGCAAGGAGTGGGGACAAGGGGCCAACCAGGTCTTAGAAGCTGAAGCAGGTGGATGGGTGAGCCCAGGTGGAACTGGAGGTAAGGGGTGGCATCCCACGGACCTTGGAGACTGTCCTGAGAGGGGCTAGGGCTGGATCTGATTTCCAGAGAAAGTCTCTCTGGCTGCTGTGTGTGCAGCGGAAGCTTGTGCAGTGCGGGGCAGGGGGAGCGGGAGGAAGGCTCAAGCAGGGTAGGGTGGGAGGATCAGGAAGGACATGGCCGCATTTCGAGTTAGATCTGGCAGAAGGCAGAGATGGTGGGCAGGGCTCCCGGCGTCTGCCCTGAGCAGCCGGCATGGGGTGCCCATCCCCAAGGTGGGGGTGCAGGAGAAGCGGCCACCGTTGTTGAGGCCCAGGAGACATCTGGGCGGGGGTGTCGCGTGGGCTGTGCGGGCTGAGCTCAGGAGAGGGGCCCAGGCTGGAGGACAATTTGGGAGTCGTGAGCGTTTGGGTGATATTTACAGCCCAGGAAGTGATGAGATCACCGGCCGGTGCTGGTGAGGGGCAGGGAGGAGTGTTAGTGCCGTGCCTGGGGTGGCAGGCTCAGTTCCTGCATGCCCCCACCAGACCCCAGACCCCTCAGCGGCCCCCTGCTGATTCCCTGAGGTGGGGCCCCTGGCCCCGGGTGGGTGGGTGGCTGATGTCCAGCCTCAGTCTCTCAAACCCTGAGATCTGCCCAGGAAGCTAATTAAAGCCATGAGAAGTGGTGTTGAGTGTGTCAACCTCCCCCGACACTGGCTGCTGGTTCACAGCCGATGCTCCTGGCCCCAGTCCAAAGATGCCAGGCCAGCCACAGGATAACCTGTGGATAGAGTATCCTTCACAGCTCACAGGTCAGCACTGCCAAGAGCAATCAGTAGAGGGTTACCCCCAGGTGGGGACTCGCCGGGGGTGAATTGGGCGGGTGAGCAGCCCTCTCAGGGTACTGGGCTTAGGGCTGGGCTGCTCCTACGGGTCACTTCTCTGGCAGCCCTGCCTCTGGGGCCCTGGGACAGCAGCGAGGCACAGCCACAGGCCTTCCGGGGGGCCAAGAGGTCCCTGGGACCACCCTGTGCTGCCACCAGGGGCTGCAGGCTTGGCTCAGATCCTGGGATAGGAACACCTGCCCCCATTTATCTGACTTTTGGGGCCTTTTGCACAGTAATCGAAAGAATTATTTTTTTAATGCTTATATTAGTTCTGAAATAATAGAAGCAGCAAGAATGTTCAGCAGCTGATGGTAGACCGATGTCCAGTGAGACCGAGAACATGCCGGAAACATGTTTACAGGGAAGTGTTTATTTGTTGGATGAACTGGGGCCTCAGACAGCAGGGTGGAGGCCCCTCCTCCCAGCCGGGGCTCCTGCCCTGGTCACAGCGCTGCCCCAGCCCTGCCCCAGCTCTCACATGCATGTCCTCCCAGGAAGAGGCTGCTGACATCCCCAGTGTGCAGATGAGGACACTGAGGCTCAGAGGCGTGAAATGACGTGCTTGGGCAGCGGTGGACCTCCCTGAGGCCACCACGCTCATTCAGACACACCCACCGCCCACATGGCTCTGCCCCAGAGCACCGTGTGGTCCGCACACGGCTCCCTCGCCACACCTCAGCTCCCTCACTCCAGTGCCAGGACAGCACATGAACGGAGCATCAATCTCTCTACCTTGTGCCAGTCAGCCTGAGGGTGTCATCCAGCCTGGTGGTGTCCCTTAGCCCGAGGGCATCACTCAGCCCTGTAGGCAAATACACTCTGAGCTGTGGTGGACATGGGACCACAATGACTCAGTTTGTCCCACTCCCATGCAGCATCTCTGGTAGCCTTGCTCTCGGTCCTTGTTCCCCACCTCCCATCTCTCTTTTCCCATCCTGCACTGGGCTGAGGCTGCCCTGGAGCCCTGCATGACAGATCCAGTCACTGTGTGCAGCACAGCCCAGGGGCTTGGCAAGACTCCCCACGCAAGGCATGGGCAGCCCCAGGGAGAGCAGCCATGGATATGTCCCTCCCTGTGTGGCCAGACTAGAATCCTGAGGGAATCTAAGGGTCCTGCCTCATCTCCCACCACTACCGGCCCCCCTACAGTTCCCAGTGACCCTCCACTTTACTTCAACCCTTAGCTCTGATGGAACCCCCTCCCCCAGGAAGTCCTCCATGATCCTCCCAGGCCGATCCTCGCCCAGCTGGGAGGTCATGGAATGGATCCATAGCACCCAGACCTTGAACAACCAGGGCTTGGGGAGGTCCAGAATCGGGACCTGTCCCAGGGCAGGTCACCACACCTCACTAGCTCTCGGTTTTCCTGTCCTGAGGAATGAGTAAATCCTCATGGCAGGCATCCCTGCCACAAAGCTGCTATGAGAGGGGCTCAGTTCAGGCCCAGCACTGGAGCACCTCGAAGACCCCCAGGATAGCTGAGGCCCCCAGCAGAGGAGCTGGATGCGGTGCTCCTGCTGCACCACTCCGAGGCCATCCCACCCTCCAGGCAACCCACACACAGCAGGCTTGTCTTCTTGCCCCTCGGACCTCTGTGCAGAGCACACACTTGGATTCCCAGGCCCAGGCAAGCCAAGGGAGTGCCCTGAGGCCAGGCAGCAGGTGGTGGGGCCAGGCTGGGCCACCTGAGCACACCTCACCCCTGTGGGGTTGCTAGAGCTGGCCTCAGGGACCCCTCATCCTGACATCAGCTGAGTGCTCAGCCTGCCTGCAGTCCTGAGCATTGCACACACAGCATTGCCTTCCTTCCTGCCGCCGACTGAGGGACTGAGGGGTAGGGAGGCAAAGCGAGGATCACGAGAGGGCAGCAGGACCCACAGCCAGCTGTGCAGATGACCTGGTCAGCTCTCCTCCAGCGCGTGGCTGGTCTGGATCAGTGGAGGGGGTCTTTTAGCTCTGGCCCAGGTTGGGAAAGGGTGAGGCCCATTCATCCAGAAACCTACCAGTTCGCCACGCATTTATTAGGTACCTACTGTGTGCTGGGTAGAACTGATGGGACTCCTTCCTGGGGACCAGCAGAGGTGCTGCTGGGGCCTCTGCCATCCACCCGCTGGGCCACCTGGGCAGCAAAGGGCCAGTCTGGGACTGAGTGTGGGGAGACCAGTTACATGGTCTGGCATGTTGAATCCACACAGATGGATGCACGAGGGAGGAGCCTTCTGTTGTCCCTGCACGCGCCCCAGCTTTGGTCCTCCTAGACAAAGCACAGGGACAGTGAAAGGCCCCTTCCCTGGCCCAAGCCCAGCCCGCTCCTCTGCGGGGAGGGCTAATTAAACCCGCCGCCGACAAACACCGGGGAACTGGAGGCCTCCGATCTGTCTTCACAAAGGGCTGTGCAGAGATTTATAGGCAATAAAGGAACATCCATCTCGGGGCAGTCAGAGGAACGGCAGCCGGGGCGGTGGGGGTGGGGGGTGGAGAGGCAGCCCCCTCCCAAGGAGAACGGCAGCCGCATTTTGATGCCCACAAAGGAGAGGTGGGGGCCAAGGCTTCAAGGAATCCGCACAAAGGAGGGAGCAAAATTAATGTGAACAATTAGGGAATGATGAAGACCTTGCAGGGAAAACACCTTGACGCACACATCACGGCCCAGGAGGGTCTCAGGGATGCAGAGCCAGCAATGGCAGGGTGGGGGTTGGGGGGTACCACCTGACAGGGAGCGGCTCAGAGACAGCCTGATGGCACACAATTATTTTTGAAAAATGATGGAACAGAGAGAGAGCAGAATTGGGGGGGATGGGGGGGACTGCTGCAGCCTCCGGGGTTCCAGGAGCTTCTGGGAGGCAGTCGCTGTGTCAAGTTAGGGAAGGAGTGTCTCAGTCTCAGGACCACCAGGGCTCCTGAGAACCAAGTGAGCAGGGTCCCTTGGCCACCTAGGAGCAGCCACAGCCACACCTGTCCGCATGGAGGCTCTCACCAGTACTCCCTGGCTCCCCGTTCAACACCCCTCTGCCCCAGGATCCCTCTCCTCTGGCCAGCAATCAGAATCTGACTCTGCCTGAGTTCCGACTGCCCTGTCCATGCATCCCACCTTCCTGTCTGTCTACCCACAACTCGGTCCATCCATAACACCTTCCCCGCTCTTCTCACTGGGCCCCATTCTGTCCATCAGATCCTGGCTGGGAGGACTGTGGTTTTCCTGTCCCTAGGGTCAATATCATCCAGGACATGGCCCCCACTCCAAACACAGACCCCCATCCTACAGAGGGACAAACTGGTCACAAGGCCATGTCCCAGGCCAAGCTGACCCAAATGACCACCCAGGCAAGAGCAGTGGTGCTATTGCCCCCATTCCTGCCTTGTCCAGGAAGGCCTGTGGCCCCCAACCCCAACTGCTGGGTCTGAGCTGTTCAAGGGCCTAGGCCTGGGGAATGTGGATGACTTCAGCCGTGACGTGCCCAGGGGGCAAAACGCCCCCCAAACCTGCAGGTTAACTGGAGCACAAAGGCTTGCAGATTTCCCCACCCCATTAGGCTCATTCTGTAAAAACCAACCCCAATTAACACAACCAAATAGAAGCACCCGGCGCGCCGCATTCTAGAAATAGGACATACGCCGGGGTGAGAACGGCAGTGCGACGAAGTGAGGGGGCGCCTGGCATCCACCGTCTCCACAGTAGCATCTCAGGAGAGCCTCAGTGTCCTCACCGGCTGATGTGGGCATCACAGACAGCAGGCACGGGGTCTGGCACCCAGCATTCTCCACCCAGTGAGTCCTACAGATGCTCTAAGACCAGACTCTGAGGACACCTCCTCTCAGAAGCCAGTCCTGAATGCACCCACTCACTGCGGCATCTGAGCCCTCACTCAGCACTCCTCCCACCACGGACACTGGAAAGGACAGAGAAGGAAAAGTTGGTGAGGCAGTGGGGGCCAATGCAGCTTAGCTAAGAGACAGCTCTCATCTGGGGACCCTGCACAAGCAGACTCTCATCTTTCACCCAAAACACTGCTGAAAGCCAATGGGGAGCTAAGAAGCAATGGACCCTCCAGACAAGGGGCATCCCAGCCCTGCCGGAGACACTAAAATAATTTTTTTTCAGCCCAATGGAGAGCCACCTTGTGGTAGCTGTCATCCTCCCCTGTGTGTCACAGCTGCTCGGTCCCCAAGGGCCCCATGAAACGAGGGACTCACTCCTCCACCCCCCACCTGGCCAAGCAGGCACCAGGAAGCTCATCCTGGCAAAAGGAACAGCCTATGCCAGGCACCAACACAGGAGAGCCAGACTCCGATGGCTTACCCTGAACTTGGGGAGCCTCGCTGGGGGATGGGACAGAGCAGGGACCTGAGCCAGGTGTGCATGGGCTCACCTGGTTCCCTTACCTGCCTCCCATGAGAGGCAGGGGCAGGGTCTCCACAGGGAGTCGAGTGAAGGGTGCTGAGGAGGGCCCTGGTGAGGGTGAGAGAGGTGGGAGGTGACCCTGGACACTAGTAGAAGGATGAGGCTGTAGGGTTTGCCCCACCTGCCTCTGGGGTCCCCAGGCCCCTTCGATGGGTGACTGCTGACACATGACACAGAGCCTTCCTTGCTCCCACCTGGCCTCTAGCTTGGCTGGCTGCATATCAAGCTGGAGACCTGAGCAAGTGCTCAATGATGCAGGATTTGACTTGCAAAATTGGCAAAGCAGTGCTAAGAGGACACACTCATGTGGGAGTGGGGGTAGGGACCTGAAATCCAGGCTTTAAGGGCAGAACACCCCCAGGCTCAGGGGACCCTGGGCCTGCCAACCTGGCCCCTGTCTGCTCAAGGCCCAAGGGCACAGGGTGTTTTGAGCAGGCAGGCAGCCCAAAATAGGGGAACAGTTCACCCCGCCTGCCAGTTTCACAGCCTTAAGTTAAGCAAAGCCATTGGGGCCAGGGTGGGGGCCCTCAGCCTACCACAGGTGGCAACTTTTCCTTCTCTACACCCTGGTAGGGAAGGGGCTAGGAGCGGGGGTCTTGCCTGACCTCTCCCTCATCTCATTTCTGAGGGCCTCACACACCCCTGCTGCCCAGTCAGGACCCCCACTGCTGTGACTCTGAGTGTGGGCCATCCCCAGTCCTTATGACAGCAGCTTACTCCCTCCTCTTGGTTCCCCATGGGAGTTCAGGGGCTGGCAGGGTGGGCCTGGCAAGGCCAGGGAGCACAGCACAGGCTGAGCTCAGCACACAAATGGGGTCGCCTATGGGCGACATGTGGGGAAAGGTGCTGCATCAGGGGTGGGTGTCTTCATGGGACAGGCCCTGTGGCCCTGTGTGCCTGTGGCCAGACACGTAGCTGGGGTCAGGGTTGAGGACCCCTTCCTGGGCCATGTGCAGGCTGAGACAGGCCTGGTCTGAGTTGGGGCCGCTGGCCATGAAGAAGCTCCTTTGTGGACTCCTGTAATATGTGGCACCTGTGGGAGGGGGATGGAGAGGAGTGAGGAGCAAGCCAGGGCCCCCACTGAGCCCCAAGGTCTCAGCACCTATTTTCCTTTCCCTTCTTACCATGTTCCCATCACAACGCTGGCCACACCGAGTTGTGGGCCAGCCCTTGGTGCTGATGAGGACACAGTCCAGGCTGTATACCGTGGCCAGCTGTTCACTTAGCAGGAAATTCCACAATTACGTCTCTTTCACTGAGGCCGGCAGGTGTGCTGGCTGCATGTGGCCATGGCCTAGAGGGGGAGCCGATTTGGGACACCCGACAAAGGTTTGCAATCGTGTGGCATTTTCCCAGCAATGGTTGAGTGGATTGGAGGGGTCCTTATACCCCAGCCCGTACTGCCACTAGGAGGTCCTTGTCCTCCTGTGTCCTGCCCAGGGACTCTGTGGCTGCCCTCCACCTCCCCTCTGCACCAGTCTGGAGTCTGTGCATCCAGGTCCTGTACCCAGAGCAGACCCAGCACACCGGCTTCAGGGGCCAGCAGGTGTGACACCAAGTGGACATCTGAGGAGAAAGACTCCCTCTCGGGTACCCAGCATTGTCACCACAGCTGCCTCTGGTGCCCAGAGGGTGTGTATGGCTGCCCAGGGCAGTCTGGGCCCAAGGGCCCCCCTACCCCCACGCTTGGCCTGGCCTGCCGCGCCCCCACACTTCCCCTTTTAATTGGGCCTTCTCTCTGACAGAGTGCCATGTAGGCCTGTTCTGTCAACGTCGGCACAATCTTTGCTCGCTGAAGCCTGGCGGAGCGGAGAGGCCAGTACAGCAGAAATAGCTCCAGGCCCCTGGGAGCCTCGAAGCAGGAGCAGGGGCTTAGATCCTAGGTGTGTCAGGGACATCCTGGGTCCATGGAGGCTTCCCAGACCTCCCCTCCTCAGGCCAGGGCATGGTCCAGGGCCCAGACACCTCCAAGAGACTCAGGGAAGTTCCGCGCCCAGCTCAGGCCACGGGGGCACTGGGCCAAGACAATGTGCATGGTTAGCACTGGTGGGGCGTCCAGCCTGGGCAGCAGGACACAAGAAGGCTCAGGACAAACGGCCATCCTGCCTCCTCCTTGAGAGCTTGTGTGGGGCCTGCCTGGGACTTGAGTCTTCTGCCTCCACCAACCACCTTCTTCCTATCTTGCCTGAGACGGAATCCCCTGGTTCTTGTTACAAATGCAGGTCCAGTTCTCTCACTGGAGGGTGGGTCCATGAGCCTGAGGGTCTGGAGCTGAGCAAGTGCCCTGAGTAACTCCTATGACTGAGCACATATGGGACATGAACCCCCCAAATGCTGCCCTTCAAATGGAGAGATTTACGTAGGAAGAAACAAGAATGAACGCTGTGATTTTGTAACCAGGGAAACTACAGATAAAGACACCAAGAGGAACATGGAGGACCAGAGAAGAGATTGAACAGGGCCGTCGGGCTGGCATCCTGCTGGCTTCCGGCTGCCAGGGGGACCGCGGCTGTCACTTTGCCTCCCCAGGCCTCGGTTTCCTGGTCTGTGAAATGGAGTAATGATGAAACTCACAGCAGTGCCTTCACATAATCACCAAAAGGCGTGGCCCAAGTCCCCCTCCCCAGCCCAGCCAAGCACATTCACTGAAAAAACCCGGGCACCGTGGGCTACACCCAGGGAAGGCCAACTGCAGGTGCACAAACTGCATACACACCCAGACTCTCATGCACGCGCATGTGTGTACAGTGTACAGAGGGAGATCCCAGCACCACACCAACACATCACCTAGCCCATCAACGTGCAGGCTGGGATTTCAGCGGATTCGTTCTCTTCCAAGGTTCCTGTGACTGTGGCTCCCCTCCTCCAGCCTGTGTCCTCCTTCCTCCTGCCACCACACAGCCCACAGCAGCAGCTAGCAGCAGACACATCGTCGGTCCAAGGAACCTCACCAGGGTGCTAGGGGTTTCCTCACAGGTCCCCAAGGGGGAGACTCCAGGTCCTGGGATGTGAGCTCCTGCCATGGGCTGACTCGGCCCCGGGAAACACCACTTGTGCCCACATTGGTGTGCTGTCACCTCTAGCAGCAAACTGTACTCAACCTACAGTGTTGACTTCCTCCCCGGGCATTGCTCACCTTGACTGTGGGATCCCTGTGCCTAGTTCAAGGGAGGGAAGGTGGCCTGGAAGGGCCTGTTCCCAGAAGGCTCCAGAAGCCAAGGCCCTGTTCTGTGTGCTCACAAGCTCTACACTGTTGTATGGTGTATCATTCACAGTTCGCTCAGCATTAAAATCAGAAGCTGCTACTGAAAACTCCAGCAAATTCTGGACCCAAAGGGCAATCACTTCAGTGAGCAGTGGAACATGGCAGGAGGGGCTGGATTGAGCTGAGATAAGCATGAAGCAGCAAGCGTCCACACTAGGGCAAGCGCTAGCCAGGAGCCTCCTGAGAGCTTGGGGGCCTCTCCAGAGACAGGTGGAAGCAAGTCTGCGCGGGGCAGCCACAGCTCTGGGGTCAGCTCTCAGCACCTTAGCCTGATCTTGTGTCCTCCCCGTGTGATGGCACATGGGCAGTGGCTGCCCCACGAAGGGCCAGAAGGAGCCTGGCAGTGTCTTCTGTGACTGTCCCCACCAGGAACATTCCCAACAACTGAAGCTGGGCCTTCAATTCCATGACCACATCACCGGATGGCCCCCAGGACCCAGACAGGACCTGGCTGTCTGGGAGCCACAGTCCCACAGCCCCATGGCAGGCTCTGAGGTTGTGTCAGGGTCTTCGTCCCTGGTCTCTTCTTTACCTTCCCAGGGGGTCAGCATGGCCCCTGCATCTGTCCCCCATGCCTGTCTCTGGAGAGCACATTTTCTGGTGGCTCCCACCCACACCAGCTTCTCTCTGGCTGAAAGCTGGGCCACAAGGAACCCTGGTCTTCTTGCCTCAGTGCTCACACTCAGCTCCCCTCCTGGGACCCTTCTTTACAAGACTCCACAGTCAGGCCTGGACTTCCAGGGGCCTTAGTGACCTGGAGGGAGCAACTGGCTTCTTGGCCACTGTGGGGTTGGACCTGGGAGTCCCCTTGGTGAGCCTCAGATCAAAGTCACTCCCTTGCCCATGCAAGTGCCATGCAGTGCCAGGGCCTGCTGACACCCATCCAGTGTCCCTCCAGAAGCTTTGTGGGCTTTCCAACCCCTGCCAGAATTGCCCTGCATGTCTCCCATCTGCCCAGGAGCCCCCTTCCCAGCTTTGGTACATTCACAGGGTGGGATCGGGATGGATGGGCATCCAGCAAGTGGGGGAAGCTTGGAACTGTAGAGGTGAATGTGGCCTCTGGGCCATTTTATGCTGGGCTCACCCAGAGAACAGCCCAAGGCTCCAGGCAGGCAGTAGGAGACCCTGAATGTGCACAACCCTGTACCTCAGAGGCCTCTGGTCCAGACTGTCATTTTTCAAATTCAGCAAGGATTTGTGAGTATCTTCTGTGCATGTACACAGTTGAGGGGGACACTGGTATGGCTCTCATGGCAGGCACAGGTCTGTAGAGTAGGAAGAGCTTATGGGTGTCACAGAGAGCCTACCCCTGGCCCTTTGCACTTGCCAGTTCCCCACCCCCACTCCCTCTCTGTGCACTCTCTCCAGTCACACCTTCCCTCCTTCTCTGGGCCTGAATTTCCAGCCCACCTTCTCAGCAGGGCCTCCTGAACTACCCAACTACCTCAGTGGTCCTCCCTGACCTCCTTGAGTTCACTGTGTATACTCAGGATCAGCCCCACAGAATGCTACTATATCTCTATTACCACTGCACTCTACCAGGCCAGTGTCCAGGAGCCTTAACGACTACCTATGACAACTACCAAGGGGATGTGGACCTGGGGGTCAGAAACATCTCAGCGTCAAGGAAGTGGCCAGGAAGAACATGGCTCAGGCCTCAATGGCATCCTCTGCCCATCCTGAGCCTAGGCCTGGCATTACCCTTCCTTATACAGAAAACCAACGGGAAGCTGAATCCAGTAGAATCACCATCCCAGGGAGTGGCTGAGACACACTGACTGCAAACAGCTGTTAGTTTCTTGGAGAGCAAAATTAATTGTTTTAATGGCACAATAGTTATGTTTCACTGTGCAGCTTGGGGCTGAGGGCCTTGGATTTTGTGTCCTGCTAGTTGGCCCTCACCCTGGACAGCCCAGTCGGTCTTGGAACCTTAGATAACCCTTTCCAGTGAGTGATGGATCCTTTCAGGAGTGGGCTGGGTCCCTGAGACCCTCATAGACCCTCAAGCCAGGCCTGGAGTCTTATTCCCTCTCTTCCACCTAGAACGTGGCTCTTGGCCTACATCTCTCACTCCCTGCTTCTGCCTCTTCACCCCCACCCCACTGCTGCTCTTCTCGGGAATCCGGGGAAAATGGGGTGTTTGCAGGGACCGGGGCATGCCCAGGCTCAGAGAACACACTGCATAGTCCCATGTCCCATGGCTCCTGGCACACTATAGAGTGAGAGTGGGGGACCTCAGAGCCCCCTCCCAGAGATGGGCTGCAGCTGCCCTTTGGCTTTGGAGAGGATGAGCCGGGCCGGGCTACCAGGGACCAGTGATCACTGCAGCAGCTTGCCCTGCCTGCCCAGGGTCCCTGCTGTCCTCACCACAGGCCCGACAGAAAGTTCTGAGTGTGCGTCTGTGAACATGCTATGGGGTAGAAGGTGGGCCACACGTGCATGTGGATGCATGTGTGTCTGTATGTCTACACGAGGGGACGTGTGTGTGTGTGTGTGTGTGTCCGCCTGTGAGGCCATGGCATCCATCCTCCTGTGCTGGAACACCTGCATTTGTCTCCACCTGGCATCTTCCTCTTCCCCATCCAGGGGTTCCCAAGCCAGCCCCTGGCCCCAGCGCCCCACCTAGTGCAATGGGAGAAGGGATCAAGGATCAAGAATGTGTACCTTCTCCCATCACAGAGGGCCTGGCTGTGTGATGCTGGGTGGCTGATGACCCCTCTCTGGGCTCATGGACACCATACTACCCTCCACAGGTGGTCAAATGTGTGCAGACCTCAGGGATTTTGTCCCAGTCACCCCAGCTCTAGAAAGGGCCCTGGGGTGGTGCAGAGGGTCCTAGCTGGGGAGGGGTCTGGGCTGGACAGCTGCCCACACCACAAGGTAGGGTCCAGTGCCCATGCCAGGTGAGGAGCTCCCAAGCCACAGGCAGGAGGAGAAGCTGGAGTTCTGGGCAGCTCAGGCCCGCTTGGCCCTCCCCAACCACAGCAGAAAACATCCCGAGGCCGAAGTCCGCTCAGCAACTGCACGGGCCGGCACAGCGGCCTCGGTGAAGACAGGAAATCCATACTGAGCTGAGCAATAGTTCTAGCGAGGTCAGACCTGTTGGCAAGGGGGAGGCTGGTTGGGCAGGGGTGGGGGGGATTGAGCCAGGCTGCCTACCCTTACCTGCTCACAGGCTGAAAGCAGGCCAAGGTGTCCGGGCCAGCTCCCCACATGCCTCTGTGAGCCAAGCCAGGCCATCCCAGGGCCAGGCCCCGCCTGGCTCCATCTTCCCTTGGGAGGCATCCAGCACATGAACCCTGGGACCAGGTCCTCTCTTGCAGGCGGCAGGGTCACAGGTACCGTGCCACTGCCTGCCCCAGCACCGGGGTCGGGGGGGGGGGGTGGGTAGTCAGGACAAGGATGGCCTTGCTGACCAAGAGGGAGCCCGTGCAGCCTTCTCCCAGCACCCCCTTTCCCCCTCCCCCACAGGCTCCAGGGGCTGGCAGAGCTTCAAAGGCCCCTCCTGGGGTCCCTCTCCACTGCTGCCTGAGGGCACAGCTGATTTCCACCAGAAGCTGTAGTCCTGGATACCACCTGCACCCCACCCGCGGCCGTCAGTGCAGCTCGGAGATGCTCCTCCAGGCTCCCAGACACCGTGGCCAGGCAGGGTGATTGACGGGATCAGGGTTCTCTGTCCCCCAGGAGATCTATTTACCAAATGTGAGCCTGAGCTGTCTGGTCCCAGGTGGGGGTGGAATGGTGCTTCTGGGGTGTTTGTGAATGACCGAATTAATCAAGGAGTGAATGAATGAATAAAAGTACAAATGCCTCAGGCTTCCCTGGGAATTGCCCCAGATGATGACAGGAGCCAAAACTCTGGGGTCCCATGGGTGGGGTGCTCCGCTTAGGGTCCTGGGCCCAGCTTTGTTTGAGGTTCCTGTCAGTGTTCTTTGGCCACCACAGAAGGGCCAGGGCAGCCCATGGGTAAGTAGAGGCTTGAAGCGGAAGCTCCTGTCACTGCTCCCCAAGTGTTTCCCATCGGCACCTTCCCACCTGCAAGAAGCCAGCCCTAGCCTCGTGGTTCTGGACAACAGACTGTTGGGCAAGAGTAGGGTAGGACACGCCTGGGCTGCTTCAAGTCCTACAGATTCTCTCTCTCTCCCTCTGCCCAGAAGCCAGCGACATAGCTGCCCATCAGCTTGGGTCGGTAAGTGACTTGGAACTGGGTCCCTCTGCCAAGTGCTGTGGCATTCAGTGTGAACAGAAAATGCTCCTCTGTTGCTTTAAGATTTGCGACTGTTTGTTTTGCCAGCCTGATTGATAGAGGGGACAGCCGCTGGCAGGGTTCCTAACTAGACACACAAACAGGGCAACAAGCAGGGTCTGAGGCTGCCCCAAGGAGGCAAGTGCAGAACCCTCCCTCTCAGGCAGATGTTGAGCCGGTGAGCCAGCCGATCTCCGCAGGCTTGAGGTCCGTGAAGGTGAGGCAGAGAGGACTTGACTGGGGCAGGCCAGCAGGACAGGTATGCAGCCACTGTGGGTGGGTGAGCACTCAGTAAGACAGGGAAGAGTCTGGGGCTGCAAGTCCCAGTGTGGTTGGACTCTCCCTCAGGAGCTGCGTCCCATTGGCCCAGCAGGGCTGGCTCAGTGACATGTCCACCCAGCTGTCCCCTGGACTGGGTCATCTTACCAGGTTGAATCTACCAGCCTTCATCCCTGTTTCCCTCCTCCAGGAGGGGCCTCTGCCACCCAGCCATCCCACCTCCTTGCTCTGTCTTCCCTCCCCCAAGTCAGACCCCACCCTCCTCCCCTGACCTGACCACAGAAGCCAGGAATGCATGTGGACTGACCCCCAGTAGTGACCAGCACTCACTGACCACTCCTCCAGGCTGGTCTGTCTCCTTTGTCCCCTGTTGGGTCCCAAGTGCTAGCGCAATCTGTGCCTGACACACACTGAACAGCCTTGAAGGGGTACCGTGGTCACGCCATTTTACACAAGGGGACACTAAAGCTCAGAGCCACCAGCACCAGCCCCACAGGGCCTGCCACACAGAGGTCTGTCGTCTGAGGCACCCAACACCCCCCCAGCCCTCAGGCCAGGCTTCTCAAGGAGCCCCAAGACCCCCGTGGTGGGGTGGACAGGGGAGGGGGTTGCTGTGTCGCCTGCAAAGGCATGTTTTCATTAGCAAGAGATGAATAATTAATGCCACGGCGCCTTTGAAACTGTTTTGGTTTTTATTTTAAACCTTTTTTCTATGTATAGAAACAGCACTTCCGTTACGCACCAAATTTATTTTTTAATAAACACGGCAGTTATTTATTCAATCCCTCGTGCTCCCTGGGGTGGACTGGCCCAGGGGTGTCAAGGACCTGCCCGGCACCACCATCAGCTCCCACCTTGCCCCAATGCAGCCTCCAAAGCACACAGTGTCGACAGGGGACAGAGGTCATGGGCCAGGGCATGCAGCTCTCCTGCTTCCTCTCATCTCCCCCCTCGCAGGCCTGGGAGGGGGTGATGGGTGGGTGGTGCCAGGTCTGAGATGGGGCAGGGTGGAACCCAGGGTGAGATGGGCCCCAGGTGGAGCTCAGGTGGAAGCTGGGAGCTCCCATTGCAGGGGCAGCACGTGACAAGAGGCACGTCACCTGTTCTGGGAGGTGAGTAAGTGAGGCCACTGGCCCCAGGGAAACACCTGCTTCTAACCACCTACAAGGTCTTCCTTCCTTCCGGAGCTGAGCCTGGGACCTGAGCTGGGGGCCTGGGCCGAGATTGCTGAAGCGTTGATTCCTCGGCTCTGCGAGTCCATCCTCAAATGCTTGGTGCTTTCTCAGAGAGTAAGTCAGAAACACTTATTTTTAAATTACAAACCAAGCAGAGTGTAGGCAGCAGCAGAAAAACAATATGTTAACACTTCCCAGGCTTGAGGCCCTGAGTGCCAAGATGTCAGAGTCCCTCAGTCCGTCCGTGGCCAAGATCATCTCGACCCCACACCCCTGTCCTACTGCCCAGCCGCATTTCCTTAGCTCAACCATGATGCTAAACAAAGGAATTAGGATGTAGACATCTTTTTCTTGCAAAAAGTCATCATTAATTTTTTGAAGTGTGCAATATTGTCCTCAACGAAACATGTGACAAATGAGTTGTCTGTTCCTAATAAATATTTTCTAGATTAAGTATTTGTAATGCTATCAATTATTTATCTCCATATATGGAGAATGCATAATTTGTAATAAAATGCAGAAAGGGTTTTAATTTTTCTACACAATATATGAAATTGAGTTTTTGACGAATACACAAATAAATTGACTCTAATCCCATCCTGTCATGGTATACAGTATTGTTTTAGGTATAAATCTCTTATTTTATAGATGTTTTCAAAAAATTAATCTCCAATATTTAAGGATCGGAGTAAATCTCCCTAACGGGGTGCTTTCAGTGGGTTCCCATTTATAAAACTTGTCATTTCCACATGCACTACCCCCCCAATCATCAACTGCACATGCCAAAATCTCGCCAAGCCACTGTAAACACTTACAGAGGTTCATAATTTACAAAAATAAATGCTGTGTTGCCTGTAACAAGGAGACTCCAGGCCCATTGACAGTAAGATGCACAGGGCCTGGCCCTGTCCTGCAGGCTGGGGGTCCATGTGCTTCAGGGTGACTGGCCTGGTTGCTGATGGCAAAGTGGAGGCCAGGCTCATAACACATGTGAGTGGGTCCCAGCTGAAAAAGCATGTCCGGGCCCTGCTTGTGTGGCCCAGAGACTTGGGGAGGGAGGCAGAAAGGGATCAATGTGTGAAGAAATCAGTGGGGACCCAGGAGAGCTGGCATGTGGCTGGGTGAAGGCCAAAGAGAGAAAGGCGAGAGAGCCCAACCACAAGTATTAACCTATAATCAACTCCACAAGCATCCAGGTCATGGGGTATGCCGACTGAACCCAGTAACCGTGCCCTAAGCACTTGTCCTATTCTCAACATTGGAGACAGGTGCATAGGGGGAGTGTCTCCCCTTCATAGTGTAACATCTGGTGCTTACCACCCCAGGTTCAGCTAGACCAAGCCAGGAAGGCTTCCTGGAAGAGGTGGCGCAGTATAGTGAGGGGCACCCAATCACACTGTGACTTGACACAGCTTGCTCTGTGACCCCAGTGAGTCTGTCCCAGACCCGGACCGTGGTTCCTCCAACTAGAAACACAGAGCCCAGGTTCAAGTCCCCACAAGGCTGTAGGTCAGGCTGTCCAGTCTCATCTTGGAGCCCAACTCCCAGTGAGGCTGGTGTCTCTGCAGGATACCGTGCTGTTGGGGTGTTGACACCCCAGGCATCGGGGTGGGCTCAAGGCCCAGGCCAGGCCAGTCCCAGTACCTCCTTCTCCTCGCCACATCACAGTGATTGGGCAGGGAGAGTTACATGACTCAAGCCAGGCTAATCAAGATGTCTTCTTCTTGGAATTTTTTAGGTGGAAGCAGGAGGTGGACCCCCTTTCTCCCTGGAGGGAGGTCAGGAGATACAAGCCTGGCACTACGAGGACCACAGGTCCAGCTTGGGGATCAGCCACTCGAGAAGGCTGACCATGTAGGGAGGTGGCAACAGAGGCTTGGAGGGGCCTCCTACGTACTCTGGGTCCTGAGTTCCTGTGTCCCAGGGCCAGCTCCTCCCTCTTGTCCTGAGGCCATCCTGGGAGCCACGAAGTCTCCACTCACAGCGTCCTGAAACACTTCCCTGGGCCCCGGGGGGAGGAGGGTCACATCAGAGCCTGGGTGCTCTCAGGCCCTTGGGAGCCAATGCTGATGTCCTAATAATTCAGGGGACCGGCTGGAGGGGCACAGAGCTGTCTGAGATGCCTCTTCCAGGCTCTGCATGTTAGGAAGCGACAAGGATTGTTTCATCAGAGGTACTTGATAATTGGAGAACCAGAGGGTACAGTGTATTTGTGAAAACCGGGACTCGAGCCCTGAGAATTAAGAGCAGGACATCTATCCACCTGACCACCCATTGCTGCAGAACACAGAAAGCCAAAATGCCAGGCAGCAAAAAGGTATAAAGCAGAGGGGTGAAATAGGCCAGTCACAAAAGGACAAGTGCTGTAGGAGTCCACTTATGTGAGGTCCCTGAAGCCAGAGATTCATAGAGACAGAAAGCAGATGGGGGATGCCAGGGGCTGGGGGAGGGGTGGGGAGTTGTGTTTAATGGGGACAGAGCTTCAGTTGAAGAAGATGAAAAGTTCTGGAGGTGGATGGTGGGGGCGGCTGCACAACAATGTGAGTATGCTTAATGCCACTGAACGGTGCGCTTAAAAATGATTAAGACGGTAAATTTTATGCTACATGTATTTTACCACATTAAAGAAAAAAAGAATATTTCTCCTCCAACCCCCCCTCCTCAATATTATAGGTCTATATGCCATTGCATTTTTTTAAACACATAAAAATAGGTCTCTGGTTCATTCTAGATTTACTATGCAGAATCACCTACCGAGTGAATGTCCTGAATATGCAATCTTTAACTCAATAAATGGATCATTTTAGTTAAAAAAAAAAAAAAAGGAAGGGGAGGAAAAGAGCATAAAACAGGGCCCATAAAACTGGACGACTGAAGCAAGACCCGGCACCAGTCATGAATGATGTCAGTGTCTCACATTGTCCTTCTAGAAGGCAGATGTCCTCGGACGGGGACAAAGCAATGGAGTGCCATCTGCGCAGCCTCGGCAGGGTCGGCGAAGGAGTTCAGGCAGGCCATGTCGAGAGGGAGGCAGGAGGACAAGCGAGGATCTACATCCGGAGGGGCTGGGTTCCAGGTCACAGGGGCAGAGGGGCATTCTTGGGGGACACAGAGAGCAGGAAACAGAAATCCCATGTCTGAGAGGTCCCCTTGGCAGGGGATGGCTCCTCCTTCTCTTACTCTTAAATTTTCCACAATTGAAAATTGTAATGGAAGACCACAAGAATCATGGGAAGATGGGCAGCCAGGAGAGACACGACCCGGGATGGGGGCTCTGCCCACCCCCACCCAGGCAGGTCTCTGGGCCCCAGTGATGCTAGCAGGGGACAGGCCTGAATGGCTCAGTGGGACAGGCATGGAGAGAGAGCCCTGGGGTTCCTCAGCAGATAGGGGGCCCCGGGCATCAGCACCATTCCCCTTGCCCCGGGCCTTCCAGCAGGTACAGTGTTAACCAGGCTTCGACATCTCAGGGCCTGGCTGCCCCTCGAGCAACTGCCCCTCCCAAGGCTAGCCAGTCCCTAGAGCGCAGCAAACAACTCACCCTCAAGCACGCATTTCAAAGACAAACTAATCAATCCAGAGTCCACTCCCAACCACCTCTTCCATGGTTCCCACACACTGGGCCACTGCCTACCTGTCCTGATCCCCCAGGGCCGTGTGCCAGACAACCGGGGACAGCCCCTCTGCCCCCGAGGGCTGAAATCGTTCAAACTAGCCAGTCCTAAGACTGCTTCCCTGTAGCCTACTGTCAGAAACCACAGTAAAGGCTCCTGCCCCCAGTATCCCTCTCCCACTCTGCCTGCTGACCCACTCTCCCCAGTGGCCCCCTGGAGCCTAGAGTGCCCCCTCCTTTTAGGATCTGTGAGTAACCAGCTATCTTCTCAATGACAGTCATCTCCTGCTCTGTTGGCTTCAACATAGCTGAATAATAATAAAACCTAGATTTAGAACAGGAAGCTCATGACAACAGGGACAGTGGGGGGGGTCACCAGGGGCAGGCATCGAGCCGTGGGGGTGCACAGGGGCACGGTGGGCCCCATCCCTCTGGGCCAGCTCCTCCCTCACCCAGTGGGGGCTTGAGTATAGAGAGAGGGAAAACAGTGCTCCCTCTTGGGCCCCTGGGTCCTCCTGGGGACCACCAGCTCCCCAGAATGGCACAGATAGCAGTGGGCATGCAGGGTGCCGGGAAGGTACCAAGAGCTCTGTTGTGCGGTGGGGGTGCAGGGGCAGTCTGTGGTGGGACCCTGAGCCCAGGGCCACCGTGACTGCGGCCTCACCCTCAGCAGGACTGCCCATCACACTGGGGGGGACCCAGGCTTCCGCCCTGAGCCCTGGCACATCTGTCTAGCACGGAGGGCGCCTCTGAGGCCAAGGACGTGGAAGACTGAGTAAAGTGGTTGCCAGGGAAGCTACACAGCCTCAATTTCCCTGGGGGCCTCCTCAGCCTGGGCTGACAGGCAGGAGAATCCGTCTCCACGATGGTGACAGGCAGGATGGCACACTAGCGGCCAAGGCAGAGATGACAGGTATCAATGAAAACCATGTCGTCAGAGAAGCAGCGGGCCAACTGGAGGTTCAGGATGCACAGCTCAGGGGCGCTCAGGAGTGCCAAGTCCAGGAGGGGCTGAGGGCTGGGGTGTAGGGTGGATGCAGAGCAGTGCAGGGCCGGGGGAGGCCTCACGTGTCTTCATGGAGAGAGCGCAGGAGCAGACATGGTGTGTGCCCCCTGCCCCAACCCACCTCTGCCCTTACCCCAGGCTGTTGGGTGGGAGCTTGAGTTTGACAGCAAAGGATCCTGCACCAGGCTGGGGAGCCCGAAGCCCCAGTGGGCTGAGATCGAGGACTTGGGGGGAATCCCAGGGCCCAGGGTCAAGGACATGGTAGCATGTGGGCTAGACTGGGTGTGAGCCACAGGTTTGGGGTGTGAGTGGGCAGTATAAGCCAGGGGACAGTGAGAATCAAGCTGCTATTCCCTGCACATGGCACCCCACCCGCCTCCTGGGAACCCCTCTGAGCTGTTCTCTCAGTGGTCGGTCCCTGTGAGGGGCCTAAGGGACAGTGGAAGAGGTTCCTGTATGGCAGCTAGCACAATTCAGGGAGGCCCACCAGGAGAGCAGGACCCAGGCTCCTCCTGCTGTTGGGTAGTCCTCTGGGAGCTGGATTGTGTCTGTGGGCCTGGTGGGCACAGGCGAGGCCCCAGTGGCTGGCCTCATTACCCATAGGATGGCTGGGTAGACAAGCAGAGGAGCCTGGAGTCACAGTGCAGCATCCTAAGGGCTTCGGGGAGCTGAAGTCTTGGAGGAGCTCTTGAGTCTGGAGCCCAGGGCTCGCTGTGGTCAGCAGCACTCAGGGGCCCTGGACCCATGGGGTGCACTCCATACCCAGGTGAGCCTCATCCACATACGCCGTCCCTCCCGGGCTCATGGGTCCTTGATTATCCCATGACCATGGTGCAAGGGAGTGGCCCACAGCACTGGCCACAACATCCCACAGGCCTGAGGCACCTCCTCTGTGTCTCCTGCACCCTGGGTATTGGGACCCCATGTGCCAGGTAGAAGGACTTGTCTAACTTCCCCCGCCCCGAGCTGGGATTCAAATCCCCAACTCAGATGCCAAATTCTGGCCCCATTGGCTCCCTTCTTCCAAAGAGACCCCCCCATCAGGTACAAGGGACAGTCCAAGCCTCAACCCCAGCCTGCCACCAGGCCTGACTTCCCTGGGCCTTTGCTGGCCGCTGTTTCTCATCTGGCCTCCCTGCAATGAGCCCCACCTGTGCGTGTGTGTTTGTGCACGCACACCTGTGCACCTGTGTATGCTTATATACATGTATATGTATATATGTATGTGCATGCATGTGAGCCTGTGTGCACATGTGTATAGATAATCAAACTACAGTGGCTGCCCCAAGGACTAGTCTCTGGAGGAGCTCTGCCCCCAAGTCCTCATGTCATTATATGTTCAGAACATCCTGGGAACTGATCCCTAAATAGGCTGAGGCCAAAACAGCCCCCACACTGGCAAGGCACTCATGCCCAGGGCCAGGCTGCAGGGAGAGGAAGGCCAGGCAGGGCACCCCTCAACCTAATACCCAAGGCCAAGCTCAGGGTGTCAGGCACAGGCAGAGGTAAGTGGGCCCTGGGAAGCACTCAAGTTCTGGATTCTATTGCTTAGGAAAGGACAGGCACTTCCTGTGTCTGAAGACAGGGCACTCACCCCTAGGTGAGGACAGCAGCCCTGCCTCCCAGTGAAGCAAGTCCCGGATCCCTTGATGATCTGCCTGCCGGCTAAGGACAGAGACACAGGACAGGAAGGGGCTAGAAGCCTGGAGGAGCACCATCTTCTCCCCCACGTGGAGATTAGGTGCCATTTTATTAGTGGAGACAGGCTTGGGGGTTGCAGGCCTTGGCCAAGGGGCCAGAAGTTTCTATGGGCCCTCAGAGGAACTCCCAACTCTTAGAGCTCCCAACAAGGGCCAGAAACCATGGTGAGGTTCATGATCCGTGGCAGGATCCCTTCCCCATGAAGACAAGGGTGGCTGGAAGTGGGTTTAATGACAGGAAATCCAGAAATTACGCACACATGACCTTGGCAGGGTACCAGAGCTGGGCCTCAGAGGACTAAGTTCCGGGAGGAAACCTAGATTGGGAGGGCAGGGTGGCCCCAGACAGCAGGGCTGCTCTGCTCGGGAGGCTGGATTTGTACCCAGTTACCCCCAGACTTGTTTCCATGGCCCTGTGGGCTGTCAGGGAACTGGGGAAGGCACCATCCCCTCAGGTCCCAGTCCCATGTGTGTGCACCCACCTTACCATGTGTAGGACCTCACAGATGTTGCTGTGAGCACCAAGACACTCCTCTTGCCTTACAAATTGACAGCACAAGTAATGCCCCACCAGGCCCCCCAGCACCTAGGATCTGGGCCCCCAGAACCAGCCAAAGCCGGGCCGTCCTGATCTCCAACTTCATCATTCCCTGCATATAGACGGTGCAGGGCCCAGCTGGACACTCCTCTTCATGCCCACCCACAGCCTGTGCCCACCCTGGCCCCTCTGTGACTCAGTTTACCCTTACCTCCTTGCCTGGAGCCTGTGGAGGCATCCCAATGGTCAGGCATGGGGCAGGTTGAGGCACAGTCCAGCAAGCCTCCCTGCCTCCCCCTGGGCCAGGACTCACTGCAGCCCTCACCTTCGGCTCCTGCCCCATTCCCTACAGGACTGCGGTGCTGATGACATCCCCAGGGAGTCAGGGTCAGTAATAATACCCCTTCATGACTGTGATGTCCCCTGCTCTGGGCACGTTTGTGATGGGCCAAGCAGCACCCTGTTCTTTCAAAGCGCACAGCTTTGATGACAGTAAAGCCGAATCCTCCTCATATTCCCTAAGAATTCTTATCATTTTGTTTGTAAATTGCAGAGTGTGCTGTTTGCCTCCTTTCTGTCCTTTTCCCTTCTAAGCCTCAGGGGCAGCGTGGAGTTCACAGTGGCTCGTGAAGATCTTTGGACGTCAAGCTCACGGACCCGCTGTGACCTGGGCAGCAAATATTTCTGAGAAAATCTTCCTCATAGTCCTTGTTGCTCTCCAGCGGTTCCTGGGAGACCAGCCCCAAGCAAGGACAGGAGGTGACAGAGGACGGTGTGTCCCTCCCACCCCTGGGGATGCTGCCAGAGTCTGCAGGTAACATTTAGCAACAGAACAGAGTCAAGTAACGGCAATGACAGCAGAGCCACCTCTACCCACAGCCAGCCACCTCGGTCACTCTTCACAGCAGCCCCGGGATGGGCTAGCAGGGTCGGGATCTGAGCCAGCGCCATGAGGCCGGCGGGAGCAATGCCAGGATTCCAACCCATCTGGGCTGATTCCAACCACCC
Source organism: Cryptoprocta ferox (assembly GCA_028646485.1). Classification (NCBI taxonomy): domain Eukaryota; kingdom Metazoa; phylum Chordata; class Mammalia; order Carnivora; family Eupleridae; genus Cryptoprocta; species Cryptoprocta ferox. The sequence continues at coordinate 25,773,090 of CM053566.1, read as the reverse complement.
CACGTGACGTGTGTCCCACAGGCAAAGGTCCTGCCCCAGGACCACCACTGGGTCTCTACGTGTGGCGCTGCCAGCAGGCATGGACGCAGGACCCGAGTCCCCCAGCAGCTGCGCCTGCCCCGGAGACCCTTCCTCTGGCTCTTGCCCACCCGTGCAGTCCCCATCACGCTGCACCGCCCCAGGCTAGAGCCAGCTCCCTGAGTGACAGCAATTAGGGCCGTGGCTGGCAGAGCAGCCCGCTCCCCCCAAAGCACCTGACGTGGCAGCAGCTCCCCGGGGGCTGCCGTGCTCCGACTGTGGCTGAGGCGCTTGGAATCGTTGCTTTCTGCTGTAAAAATGGAAACATCCCCTACGTGAGACACAAGCTGGCAAGGAGGACGCCACTGTGAAATCTCGCACCCCGAGGCGGGCGGGCGTCGGCCAGAGGCCCGCCAGGCAAGAAAGACTGTGCGTGGGGGGGTGGAGCCAAGAACTTGGGGGCACAGGGGCGAGGCGCAGACCCCCCAGCCAGACAACCCTGCTGGGAACTTGGGCTAGGCCCTCCCTGCCTGGAGCGACCATTTTCCAAAAACACCAGCGGAGCCAGTTGCACCCAGCTTTCAGCACCCTCCCCGGTGGTCCTGGAATAACTGTGAAAGAGGGGCCGAGTGGGCATGGTGGGTCGGGTGGTGGCAGCGGGGGACATCCAAATGGAAGGTAGAGTGGCTCTTCCGGGGCCTGGAGGGGCAAGGCTGGCCCAGAGTCTCTAGTTCTGCTGCCAGGAGGGGTATGGGGTCAGTGATTGTGTTGTCCCAGCCGGGGCTTCAGAATTGAACATGCAAGCCAAGCACACACAGGACCCGAGCCCGTTGTTTCCCAGGCTCAGTCAAGCTGGGGACCCTGATGATCCCACCTGGCAGCACTTTCCTGGCCAGGACCCTCCTTCTTCCCAGCACCCCTGGGCACTGCTCAGCCGCAGGCTTGGCAGCTCAGGTCTGAAATGTTCTTCGTGCTAACTAAACTAGAGCCTGCAAACACCCACTGGTGCCAGGAGCCTGTGTTGTGCATGTAAAACACCCCCACTCAACAGGGCTGTTCACACCCCCAGATTCACAGAGAATACTGCACAGTGCCCATGTGTTCTGCTGACGGTGGACATTGGCCAGTGCAGACCGTGGGCTGTGAACCCCAGGTGGCCCGGGGTGGGGCGGAACCTCCATTCGCCCACTGGAGATAAGAGGATAGAGCAGCCACCTCTGCCTGCGCTGTGAGCACTTTCCTTGTGAGCTGCTGATTATCATGAGAAAGAGGGTCAGGGCCAGTCCTCTAGCCCAGGGCCCAGGCCCAGCTCCCAGGCCAGTAATGACCTCCACCAGTCAACACCATCTGGCCAACGGCTCCACTCTGAGGGCCCCTGGTCTCCTGGGCGTGGCACTCAATGCCAGAAACCAGGCACTTCTGCCTTAGGACTGTCCCAGGGCTCACCTACACTTTTGGGCCCCCCAGCTGTCAAAATTAATCCCCAGGAAACCAAAGTCAGTGTAAAACCTGGACCACCTACCTGCACACTCACACATACTGCACTCTCAGACATTCGCCAGCTCACACGTGCACTCAGACATGCTCATCACAAACACGCACACTCACACTAATGCACAGTCGGTGCACATTTGCACGAACCTGCATACACACCACGTATTTGCATGCCCACATGCACGCGAACACACAATCACACCGGCCCATTTTTATGCTTGCTCACTCACATTCTCATATACACAAGCATGCACACTCACACACGTGTGTGCTGACATGCTCTCGAACACGCAGCCTTGCACACATACATGCTCAGGCTCACAATTCACATGCACACACATGAGCACATTATGGCTTCTCATTCTCTCTTAGGCCCTTTGTGCAGACCCCTCGCTGACATCGAGAGGCGGGTGTCCCCCCTGCAGCTACTGCCAAGTCCCTTTCCCATGAGACAGGCAAGCAGCCGAGGGCCCACTAGCTGCTCCAGACCTTCCTCTGCACCCCAGTGACCTACCCTCATCATCCAGAGACGCCCTGGGCTGAGCAGTGAGCAGGTGGTCGGGGAGTGACTTCGGGGGGTGACAGCCGGCTGGTGGGGCTGCTCAAGTTGCCCACATGCTCAGTGACGGTGGAGATGGGGCACCAAGGTGTGCGGCGCTCTGGGGACCACCCTGGATGGGACCCCTCAGGTGGGCATGCAGTGGGGTATGAGACAGCCAAGGACTTGGATTCTGTCCCGTGGAGCTGGGAAGATAAAAATAAGGCAGCAAAGATGAGAGCAAAGGCCTCTCCCCATGTAAAACTCATCCCTGAGATTACCAAAGGCCTTGAGGACATGTCATCTAGAGGTGACCGCCTGATGAGTGGCTTTGCTGGCCTCTGGCAGCACAGGCCAAGGACACTGGGTCTGGGTCCTGTGCCGAGACAGGGTAGGGGTCAAAGCGGACCCCTGGAGCCCCGGCACTGGGGGTCAGACAGCAGGGCATCGTCAGGTGGACAGCATGGGGTCAACGCTGCACGCAGACCCCCTGCCTGGGGAGGCACCGCAGGCACTGTGGCACCGGGACTACCCAGCCAAAGAGAGGCAATGGCCCCCCTTCCCACCCTCATGGCCATCCTGGGGGAGCCATGAGCGCCTTTCCTGGGGACTTGGGGTCTGAGTCTGGGGAAAGGCTGTCTGGGGGGTGAATAAGAGTGGGCTGCAGGCTGCACCCTGGAGGTGGCAATGTGAGAGCTACAGCCACCGTGCATATGGACTTCTGTGCCTCTGGCTGCCAGCCTGATATGACTTTGAAAGTGACAGCATCTGTGAGGCCCTCGGGGCCAGATGCTGTCATGGAGGCCAGCTCCCTGGAGGCTGGGGCCATGACCCTGACCACAGGTCAAGGCCCGGCCAGGAGAGTCTCCTCCTCAGCCAGAGGCAGCCCTGCCACTCCAGGCGCGAGGCAGGAGCCTCATGGCAGCCACGCTGGCAGGGCAGGTGAGGGTGGGGCCCAACCAAGATGGGAAGGGAGGCTGGGGGACTTGCTGGCTGGTGGTTGCCTGTCTTAGTGCAGCCATGTATGGAGGGGGACTCTCAGGAGGCTCTGTGGGGAGAGTGAGGGAAGCTGCACAGGGGAGGGGAGCAGAGCAGAGACGAGCACTCAGTGAGGCCGAGGCCGGCCTGATCTCAGGGGAGCATAGAGCGTGAGCAGCATCCAGGGTTGTCTGGCGCTGGGGCAGAGGCCAGCTCTTGTACCCCACACCAGCCAGACACTGGCTGCAAGCTGCCCTGACGGCACCCTGTGTCCAAGCCTGAGCCCGCTGACCATCCTCCTGCCTGCCCAGCCCCTTTCCATACCCAAGCAGCCCCTGAGCCTATGGTGCAGAGCAAACAGGCTTCTTGACCAAGTTTGCACTGGGTTTGCTCTGTGTTCTTGACTTCCGGCAAGGACCACCCACAACTTCAGGCCTTTCCCAGTGCCCTGGGCCCCACCCAGCATGGCCCAGATTCCACACTCCCAGCTTTGGGGGCCCAGTTGCAACATGGTTGTCCATGGCGGAGGGGGGGGCGGCTGCCCCCACCCTTAGGCAGAATGCCAGGCTCATTCACATAGTAGGCTCAGGGCAGGACCATCCACCATCAAGAAGTTCCAGTTTCCAAGAAAGAGGATTTGGGGTTCTAGGACAGCTCCCCAGGACCACCCATGCCTACACTCAGAGCAACAAGTGAGGAGAGGCCCACCCTAGCTCTCGAGGGTTGGCTGGGGCAGGTGGGATTTCTGGCTGCTGTGCCAAGCTGTCCTCATCACCTGGGGGAACCCAGACCCTCCAATAGTAGACTGCAGTGGTGAGTTGGGGGACACAGTGCTTGTCATGGAGAACAGAGATACGTGGTGCTTCAGGAACAGAAGGAAACAAGGCTAGACGGTGTGACTCAGCCAGCTGTCATCCCCACGGTGGTGGGGGACAGCCTGGGGATCTCTGCTTGTTCTTTCTGATTGTCATGTGACCCCCAGGCCTCTCTGGCTGTGAGGACGAATTGGTCTGGGCAGAGGCCAACACACCAGTGGGGGGTACAGTCAGATCTTGGACTGGGTCTAACCTGCTCTCCTCCCCATTGCCTGCTGCTGCTCAGACACCCAGAGCTCAGAGGCCAGAGCTTCCTGAGGTGGGGGTGTGAAGACGTGGCCAGCATGGCAGGGCCTTAGCTCAAGCCTGGTTAGCATCATGGGCACCCAGTATCCCACCTACCCTGGTACTGGCCCAAGTGGGCAGTGGGCTGCTTTGCTCTAGTTCCCTTACGGCTCCTGAGGTCACCCAGGGAGGCTGGCCCTCAGCGCACCTTTGGTCTCCTGGCTCAGCGTTTCACCTGTGGTCCATGGGACCACTAGAAAAGGTCAGGGGCCACAGTCTGATTGGGAGGGGCTGCCAGAGACCACTGGACAGGTGGTGCACAGGGGCCTTGACTCACCCTGGGCTGAGGTCTGAAGCTTGGGTGTTTAATCAGGGGTTAGCGCTGCTGATTTGCTGCTTCATAGTACCCTTACACCAAGCCTGCGGGGCAGGTTGCCAAGTGCAGGGGGAACATGATGTTCGGACACACACTTGACAAGCCCCAGGATCCCCCGCCAGATCCTCAGAGATGGGGGACAATACAGAACTTCCTAGAGAGAAAGTTCTTCCTAGAGTGGTTTCCAGTCTGGGCCTGGAAATCCCAGCCATTATCTGGACTGGCTTAGTCACTACTACCAGGGTTTTATCTGTGCCTTTTTTTAGGGAGGGGCAGTGTGTGTCACCAGGTGTCCAGGGATGAATGTAACAAGGCCGATCATGCTAACACTACCCTGCAATCCCCAAACACAGGGCCTGGAGTGCCTCTCTTCCAGGTTCCAAGAGAGGCAATCCCTACTAAGTCCTCTGGAATGGGCTGACCCACTGCCTTGGGCCTACTGGGTCAGACGGGTGGGCCTGTGGCACTGGGGCCAGGCCCGGCACTGGCTTACCTGCCCTTCCTCAGCCAGTGCCTGCCAATACCACCTGTCACGGTCCGGGGGAGGGCACAGCAGAGACTGCACTCCAGCTGCTCAGGAGCCTGACCCAAGGCCACCTGAAGTGCCCACAGGGTCTCTAGCCATAGTCTCAGGCCGAGGCAGTCAGAACAAAGAGGTGACCATCCTCCTTATCCTAACTCAACCCATGCCTGGCTCCACAGCAGATGGATGGGAAGCCAGGGTGGGGACTGCAGAGCAGACGGCACAGGTGAGCTCTAGCAGGTGCACCTGACTGTGAGGCAGAGGGGTCCCTTGCCTGCTGAGGCTCCACACACGGGTCTGAATGGTCTCAGTCGCCAATGTGTGTCCTGTGCTCATCACTATCCCTTGGCCACAGGGCTTGTCAAATGCATGAATGAATGAGTGAATGAATGATGAGTCACTGGCTCCCCTGGGCTTACGCCAAGGCCACCAAGGCTCAGAGGGGACAGGATTGGCCTCTTCACACAGCCAGTGGGGCAGGGGGTCAGCCTCTGGTCCCTGCCTAGCCAGAGGAGAAGGGACTTCACACAAGATTCCTCCCAGAGACTAGGCTGGAGCATGACCCTACCTCTGTCCCCAGGGCCTCCCCCTCACCTCTGCCTCTGTCCCCAGGGCCACCCCTGCCCAGGAGTGGATCACCTGATTGAGAACAGCATTTAAGTGCCCAGGGAGAAAAATCAATTCTCCTGGTTCTACTTTAATCCATCAGTTCCATTTCTGATAAATTTCCCGGTGCCCAGGATCACCATGGAGCTGCAGTGCCTGGCAGAGATTAGCTGCCAGATCAGGACTGCTGAGGTGGCAGGGGCTATCCTGGGGCCTCAGCTCCTCCCCACACATGTACAGTCGAGGATCACTGCAAGACCACCCCAAAGCCCATGCTGTGCCTATCAAGAGCCACTCCAACAGCTCACTCTCTCTAAGATGTGAGTGACTAGCCTCAGTCTCGGTTGAGATGGTGGGAGGCATTGCACAGGTGGGCCTAGAAAACAAGAGCCTGAAAAACGAGTGGATGTGTTTTCCTCCGCTTGGCATTTCAGGGGCACCACTCAGGGAGGCCTGTAGTGCACTGTGTCAGAGGGCCATTGAGACAGGACATGGCTGTTCCTCTTGAGTCTAGATGACCAGGAACCAGACTCCAGCCTCTCTGCAGATCCGGTCAAGACTCCACCATGCAGTGGCCCACAAGCAACAAGGTATGACAGAGGCACAGTGCCCCTCAACCCTCCCCTTCTTGTCCCCTCCCTGACCCCTTCCCAGCCTCCCCAGGCCTTGAAATCACACTGAAGGTACAGGAGTCTCAGGCAAAGAGTGTGAGGGACAGAGTCGAGTTAGTGGAAAAAGCAAGGGGAAGCTCCTGAGCAGACAAGGGCTGGCCCAAGGAGGGGCAGGAAGAGCTTGGAGCACACACTGTGTGCCCAGGGCATCCAAGCCTGTCTTGCTGCCAGGGAAAGGACCTTCTTCACAAGGAGTGGCATTTTATCCCACCCTCCATCCAGCCACCAGGCCCTGCTAAGATGCCCCACACAGACCCAGACTCTGGGTAGGCTGGGCTCACCCAGCTGCCCACCCTAGCGGTCCAGGCAGAGTGTCTGGCCTCTCCCCAGCTTGACCCCTGGCCCACCAGGCTTGGTAGACCCTCTTCTGGCCTAAGCCCCCTCTTTATCCCCCCAGTCACAGTCTGTGGCTTTTGGTGGTCTTCCTGGGTGCAGAGGTCAGACCCCAGCCCTGGCCCCACCTGCTGGGGGCCTGGCAGAGCCTCTACTCCCTCACTGTGACCCAGTGACATTGTTGGGGCCCGGATTAAATGGCTTGATGCGGCTGCCGTGCTGGGAACCTCAGAGGAACAAGGCAGCGCTGAAGGACGAGTGGATTAGACGGTGGTCAATATTTGTGGAATTGAATTGAATCTGTCATCTGGGAGCTGTGCGTGTTCTGGTTAGTTTTGTAGTTTCCGCCACGGGCAGGCAAAACGCAGTGCAAGGGCCCCTCCAAGGCCCCAGTTGGAGCCCCATCCAGGGGCAGGAGGCCCATGGGAGCCCTGTGTCCTCCAGGCATAGCAGGCTGGAGTGGGTGGGCAGGGGGCTGAGGCTGGAGTGAACAGTTAGGGACAGGAAGATCCTGGGAGTGCCAGCACAGGGGGTGGGTCAACTGGGATCTCAGGCTGAGGGCAGTCTGCCCTGGTCCCCCAGTGAGGCTGGGATCTCCCGATGCAGGTCCTGCCCCACTGTTGGCTCTCATCAGTCCCTTGGGAAATGTGGTGCATCGGGCCTGAGTTCCCAGTGGTCAGACTGCAGGGCTGCACTGGTGTACTGGGCCGGTTATCACCTAGGCTGGGCACATGAGGGATAGTGGGGACCCAGCAGGGGTGGAGGCACAGGGTGGGGAGTTTGGTCAGCACCCTCATAACTGCCCTCCTCTGAGGCCAGGCCAGGCACACGGTACCACAGGGAGGGGATCATGACCCTGGCCCAGAGCCCACCCTCACAGCCCCAGTTCCTGGCCTCGGCCCCAGCCACGGATCCTCTGAGGGTTGTCCACGGGCTGGCGCTGCCCACCTCCAACCCCCAAAGCCCAAATTGGATTAGTTGTGTTTAGAAAGCGGCAAAGCTGCTTATATTTGAGCAAGGGCTCAGCAGATAACACTGGGCCAAGAGGGTGCTTGTCTGCATGAAGGGGGTTTGACAGGGAAAAAACTGCACCAAGCAAGTGTTAATTGAAAACAAACACTAGGGGATGATCGCCTGAGCTCCGGCTTCCGTCTGCCCGGTAAACACCTTCTCCACTGTGCACTCCAGGGTCTACGGGGAGCAGGTCTCCGCCACCAGGACCCAAGGCTGCCCACGGGAAAAAGTGTGGTGGCCGACATGGTGGCAGCTCAGGTCACATCATAAGCCTGTGACTCAGTTGCCACCTGTCACCCTGGCACGTGGGAAGCATGATATGGAAATGTTTTCATTCTTCTCATTTCCATTCCTGCAACTGGGAAAGCCTCAGAAGGGCAGAGGTCCCACAGGCCAGACCTGGTCCAAGGGCCCTGAGCACAGGCCTGAGCCTGCAGGGAACACTGAGGCAGGGCCTGTTGGGGGAGCTATGGAGTCACATGGCTTTTCCTGGTAGTAGTTTGAGGGGGACACCTCTCTACCTCACTCTCCTCAGGTCCCTGCCCTCATTGCCACAGGAAATAATCCACTTGTGACCCTCCAACCCTTAGCCAGCCACAAGGGAGGATAGCAAACATTTATTTAATAAAAATGCAAATAAGATCCCTCCACTGTAAAGACCCTGGCTGGTTTGGGAAGTGAGCAGGAGTGAGCAGGAGTCGGGGTGGGGGATGGGAGTGGGGGGTTGTGAGCACCTCCCCTCCTGAAGGAATGCCACCTTGGGGTGGCCAAACTGTGATCACTGACAACACTGTTACCAAAAAAGAAACGCTCAGAGAGGGGGGTATGCCCAGGCCTCACGGTGGTCTGGGCTCCAACCCGGCAGCCCTTTTGGCCTGGCTGCTGTCTCTCCTGCCTCCAGGTCCAGGCACAGTGCACCATTCCCACCTGGATAGCTCCTCACCGGCACTCCACCCTGTCCCCTGGCCTGTGTCCTTGACAGGGGAGTGGTTCCCCGGCTGCTGGAGATGGGGTAAGGGACAGGAAGAGACAGAGAAGAGAGAGCAAATAGAGAATGAGGACAGATGTGTCCGGGAGGTGGGGACTGTTCCTCAGAGAGAAACTGAGGCTGCCAGGAAAAGGGGTGCTCAGGGTGCCACAACCCACCCCAAACCCCCTACCTCCACCCATCTCCCATGGCTTATCAGGGGAAAGCAAAGCCCCGAGGCCCAGTGAGGACCACATCCAGCCCAAAGGGGCAAGTGGATGGCAGCGGAAGGGACAGACAGAGCTGTGAGGTTGCTAGGTGGATGGACAGAGTGTCCGGGGAGTTGGGGGTGAGTCAGCCCTGGAATCTTTGAGCTCTGCTCCTGGGGACAATTGCCCCAAGGTGCCTGTGATCCCAAGTCAGGGTCCACCCCCATCCTCTGGCTGGTTTCCCAGCTCCCTGCGGTCGGCACTCGGCCGCCCCCTCCCCTCACACCCCAGCCCTGGCTGATCCCCGAGTAAGCAAGGGCCATCAATTATTTAGCTGCTGCCTCTCAGCCTTCTCTCTGTTAGTACCTCGTAAAGTCGGAGGAGATAAATCTCCTCTCGGCTTGCTTCCGCCAGCTGACAGGGAGCAGGCAGGCGCCTGGGTGATGAGGGCCCGGCCCCGGCCCTCGGGCCCCGGAGCCAGCGAGGAGCATCCCTGGAGGCCTGCTCGGCTCCTCCGCTATTAAACCCATAACTCAGAGGAAACGAAGCTGGGCGCGCTGCGTCTTGGTTCCCGTGATGAGGCGAGGTCCGCCCACCGGTCATAACTGCGTCAGGCCCCAGCGAGAGTGAGGCTCCCGGCCGCGCACGGGGCCACTTCTGAGGAACCTGTCAGGTTTCAGGAGCTGTGTTTAAATCTGTGCCCAGTGGGAGGTTCCTGGGCACAAACGCGGGTGAATCGCGGAGCCCGACTGCCCACGGGGAAAGCCAGGTGGCAGAGGAGTACAGGCACAGGACCTGCAGAGGTGAGTGAGGGGCAAGGACACCTGGGGTTCACAGCAGGCCCTGTCTGCACGCCCCTGGCCACACCCAGGGTGACCATGGAAATTACCCGAGTCAGCCCTGGTGGAAGAGGCAGTCCTGCCACACCTTTCAAGAGCAGAGCCATCCGCCACCAGGTGAGCTCTAGAACCTGGGGGCCACCCGGAGAGGACTGGCACCTGCCCGCGCCACCCTGGAGGAGGGCTTACAGCCCTGCACCTCTAGTGAGGCACCTGTCCCAATGGAACAGATGGACAATGATGTCCTGGGAGGTCCAGGTCAGGCCCTTGCCCCTCTTCATCTCTAGGAGAGAGTTTGTTGACTGAGTCCATGACCCCCCACCTCTGCAGGACTTGGGGTGGCCCCTGCAGGAAGTGGCATGTGGGCAACGGGGAGCAGTCAGAAGGCAGCAAGACAAGGTGGGCCAGGGAGGTGTGGAGTGGGGGGTGAGGGCAGGGCTTTGGGACAGAGTCATGCCCACCCTGGGGACTCTACCACAGGTAGATCTACCCAGGGTTCCACTCTTAAATACCTCGGGCTCATGGTGAGACAGAGCTCCAAGAATCCTGGTGATTCCAGGCCAGGGGACGAAAATGCATGCGGAGCAGAGGGGCCTGGCCCAGCTGTGGGGACTCGGGCTGCTGGAGGCCCCACCAGGAGCCACTGCCTGACTGGAGCTCCAGCTCCTGGTGGGTGTTCCCCTCCCCACTCCCCACTCCCACTGGCCCCCATGGGGCAGAGACTGAGACCCAGGTAAGGAGTCCAGAGGTGCCACCAGTCCCTGCAATTAGCAATAACGAGTTGACAGGCGCCCGGTGCAGGCCACAGGTGAAGTGCTAATCGAGACTGCTAATTACCTTGACAAGGCTGGGAAGGGAAGCAGTCCCTCCCCTCTGACCATTAATCCTCTGGATGTGGCTCCTGCCCCACCCCCGAGCTAATGGGGTTGCATTTCAGCTGTAACCACAAGGCTCCTGCACAGAGAGAGGCTGGGTGTGTGTGTGTGGGGGGGGGGGTTTCAGGGCCTTCCCCCTTCGGCCCCCATCTTGATGGCCATGCTGGGTCCCTCTCAAGGCACTGGTCCTGACTCTCCGTCTCACACCCCTGCAGGTTGAGTACACCAGCAGCTGTCCTAGGCCTTTGTCACAGCCAATCCAACTCTGCAAACTATCTCAAGCTCCCAAAGCTGCCTCTTGGACACTGGCCACACCAGAGACACAGGCTTCCTCATCCACCGCCCTGCATCCCAGGCAGCCATTGGACCCACCCCCAGCTTTGGATGCTAACCACCTGGTACCTGCTTCTACCACAACTTCAGGCTCCTCCCCATCCTGCAGACCTGTCCCCTTCCTCCCTCCAGGCCCCAGCCTCTGTTGATATGGCCAGTGCTGTTATATGAGCAGTGTCCAGCCACATCTGGGACTCATGGGGCTTTATAGCCTGACTCCAAATCTCTTTCTTCTTTGTGACCAGCCAAGCTGACCCTCCACCTGACCCTGGATCATCAGGTTTTGCAGCCAAGGACAGGGCCCTTCCATCACAGTTAGGGCCCATCTTCTCCCATCTAAGGGCAGGCCTGGTCATGCCCCTTGTGCCATGCCTGGCTTGGTAACACCTTCACAGAGTCCCCAGGAACTCTACCCACTGGGACCACCGGGCAGGAGCTCGTTCCTGGGGGCCTGCCATGCATTCCGTTAGCTCACTCTTTGGGAACTGCTCCCTCGGAGGGGGCACGGCATGCCTTGTCCATCCCTCTCACTGCCCATCAGCTGGGGCTGAATACACTGGATCTAGGCCTCCCCTCACCCACCCTCATTGCCATGGGAGCAGGAAGGGTGCCTCCCTCCTGTTCTGCTTGCATGTGCTCCCCCCCCCCCCGCCCCCAACACACACAGTCCCTACAGGCCTGCCAAGGTCAGCTGCAACAGGAAATGCCTCCAACGGGACCGTGAGCAGCTACAGAGATTAATTATGTGTGAGGACGTCCAATGTCTGGTGCTGATAAGGCCTATGGTGCC